>CM075024.1:7570102-7583968 GCA_037576675.1 Pangasius sanitwongsei | reverse complement strand
TCCATTGTGGTGGTGTATAGAGCCAAAAATATTAGAATTGTGTCGATGTCCCAATATTTATGGACCTGACTGTATATCAATCATACTATCTTAGTGTACAAAGTATACTAGTAAATAAATTTAGTATATGAACCGATGTGTGTTAGATTAGTACATATTGCATATGATGCATATCAGGATCTTGTGTACAGTATAAGTCATTCCGATACTGTACAGTATCATAAGAAAACTGTTACAGGCTTGAAATATCCAGTTAAAATTCTCAGCAGAAAATCTCTATTCTTTATGCTACAATTTCTCAAGCAAAAAAGCATTACTGCTTTGATTCTTCTGTCCAGTGAGGAGCAGTGTGATTGAGATAGAAATAGATTTGCCAGTTTGAGTTATAGTGGCACCTTTGCAGCAATTCTTTTGGTTACTCAGTTTTATACCATCTTGTTTATTTCTAGGAGAATTTATCGAGTTTTGTGTTTCACGGACAGTTAAATGCCAGTAACGTATATAACCGTGGGTCTACGACCACAGGATATGCACCAGGGTTCCATGTCACTCAGAACCAGTGCTAAATTGGTCTGAACACTGCGACAACTTTCCAATAAAGTCACAAGTGATTTAGGATTTAGTATTTAATAGTAATAAATACTACTATCATAAAGCCATCTTTCTCTGGACATGACAGGGAACCCTGGTGGTTGTCCAGGGTTCATAGAACCACAGGTACATATGTAACTAACATTTATGAACCTCTCTTAACCACCATCAGCGGCAAGAATCACTTGGATAACGCATGCCACAATGCCATCAAAAACCGACCCACCTTTGGACTAACTGGAAAACAAGAGATGCTCCTTGTACAGCGACACTCATGATAGGGGCTGGGCATCCTGCCTGCTGGTAGGCCAAGGTGATGATATCCATCACCCAGTGGCCCAGTATCTGTTTAGACAGATACAGGGAGCTCCCTGCATCTTTCCTTCATGACAGATCAGGTGATCTGATGATTGAACAGCCACCATCTGGTCCAGATATTACTGTAGGGCATGTACTGGGCATAAGAAAAAATGCTCTACAGATTCACCATCACGCAATGCTGCAAGGTTACTTGATTGGGTAACATGGTTGGATTATTTGACCTTGGGCAGAAACCCCAGGTTTAACAGTCTTTAAAGAAACTTGTTTCAGTTTGCCATCTTACATGGGCTCATAAGAAGAGGCCTTAAGGGACTGCAGCACAAGGGGAGATCCCATACCAGGCTCCTGAGGGTGCCAAATATGTCCATTTTTTTGTTATATTCACTTGGGACAACAACGCTACTCGGGGAGGAATATGCAACACTGTTCCTATCACTAATTACCAAAACCAAGGTGTTCCTCACTATCTTGGGGGCATGGGCAGAATCAGTGGTAATAGGCAGTGTGGCCAGTTTTGGACCAGTGTGTCCTGTCCCAGCAGACTGTCTGGCTCTACCAGGGAGAACTATGATCAGCAATGAGTTGATATGGCTAAGACGTTCACCTGCACCTTGACAAACCTTGCCCAGATCTGTAACACCACTTCTGGATGAAGACACCCCTCTACCAGGAATTTATGATGCCTCAACAGTGCATCCGCTGCACCACTGTGCAGTCCCTGTTGGCAAGTTGTTCTCGGTGAGGCTAACTGTGGGGGCACCTGAGGAGCTTTTGTGCAAGGCAGACAGTACGTCCAACCTTGGGCTCCCCTGGTGATAGATGTTTCTGACTGACACATTGTTTGAACAATGAACCAACCCATGGAGATGTCTCCAAACCGGTAAGAAGTACTTGAGGGTCAGATATATCCTGTTGCCTCTGGTCATCAGAGGCACCACTCATGCCTGCATACATATCAAGAATACCCATTGCACCATTCAACCCACAGAGAGGCTGAAGGGTAGAATGCCTGCCCTTGAAAGGCAAACTTTGGAACTGAAATTTGAACCCCCATGACATCTGTCATCAGGGCCCAGTGATGTTTTCAGCTGTAAGACATCCCACTGGGAGCTCCCACCATTTAAGTAGTGGGGGATGTTGGGCCTGACCCTGACCCATAGGGTGAGTAGGGTCATTCAGGTGACTGATGGGGGCCTGAGGGTGTTACTCTGCCTGTTCAGGACAGAGTGTGAGCACTGGAACACAGAATTGGGCTGCGTTCACATAACGGTGCTGGTTTTTTGGCAGCAAATCCAAAGAGGAACACAGGGCAAATTTCACAGGGTTGATTTGCATGTGTCCGGAAACACTGTACATAAACAAGACTGGTGGAGAGCTGCAACATGTCCTGACCTAGGTGTCCAGTCCAGCTGCTAGGAGTGAGATTTTAATCAGCTTTGCCAAGAAGGGATTGATAGCTGCAGATGGGAGTGATTGTTCCAATCCAAGCAGCAAAATGGTTAACAAATTGCCTTTGTGCAACATTAACCCCTGATTCTCCCCACTGGGCTGTTTTTTGTGGTTTTTCTCCAGATCCCCTGCTGTCTGACAGACTAGCAGGCCTGTGGCTACATATTATTAGTGTTTTTGAGTATTCTTCATCCCCACCATGACACACGTTTCCCCTGGTTAGCTGCTAAGTTATCCGAGTTCTGCACATTTGCACATTTTTAACAGAGTGACTAACAAGCCATTCAGCAAGACTAAACTAAACGTATACACTAATCTTAATGCAGTTTGTAATGGGTATGCCACAGATGACTCACTCTGAGAATATTGCTTTTGCGCTGATCCTGTATGCCAACCGGAGAAGAAGGGAGACTTTTCTCTGACAGTAGTTTTTCTTCTGCCTGTGTAGAGTAAAACAGGGAAGATGGGAGACTACTGCTTTAGCAATTGTGAACTAAAAAGAGTTTTTAAAGCAATGATCATGTCATTTAGACAGTCTCAAATATGATCAAATCTCTTTCTCTCCAAAACTAGTACTACACTGACTGTATCAATGTTGATGTGAAGTGTTGGCCAGGGTATTGTATCTGGCTGTAACTGTTTTGGACTCCGTAAAGTTCGGTCAAGATTTTCTGTGCGTCCTGCTGGAACATCCCATGGCTCTGAAACAAAAGAAAGCTGCAAACACTGCACAGACAGATTCAACTGATTCATTTAGATTAAATGAACGGTTCATTCTAATTCTTACTAGGCTTGGTTAAAGTGAGGCATGGGACTTCCTGTTTCTCATATCCGTGCCAACGATAGCAGTAGTGGAGTGTTGCAGAAAGCAGAGTCTCATTTTCCTCCACACTGAACCTTTGGGTATCTGCACTGCTCAGTGGGAAACTAAAAAAAACATATTACATAGTGTGCAGAGAACTAGCAAACATTGTGACCATCCGAATATGGGTATGGATTTACTCATCAACTTAGTACAAGAGAGTATTCAGAACTGCATATCCATGATTTCCAGGTCAATCATAAATTCATACTTATATGCACTATGTACCAATCAAAAGCTTGGATACAGCTGTTCATAGAAGGGTTTTCATGCTCTCGGCATCTTCTCAACCAGCTACAGCTGTATGAGGCAGTTGTACGAGTGCTTGTCTTAAGGCTCTCCAATAGGCTGTGCAGTTGTTGCCTGCTTCCCCCAGGTTCTGCATGAAAGCTACTTGTTTGGGGAACGATTTAAGTAAAAACTACTTGTTGATAGTAAATCTATATTTTATAAAGTACATTTTGATTCAGAAATAATTTTGTCTTATAAACAAATTACAAGCCTTTGTTAAAAAAAAAAAAAAAAAGTCTTGACAATGAAAATTATATACTCACTGTAGTGTATCCAAACTTTGACTGACATTGTACAACAGGGGGCCCAAATTTTTTTTGTCTTGTTACTTTTTTCCAGTTTGTCAAATATATTAACTTTACTTTTACTTAAATAACTTTTTTGCATTTTTATTATTATAATTTGTATTACAACTTGTAAAAAATATTTTTTTTACATTTTAATTTAATGTAACACTGACATTTCTATCAGTCTTATGAATCCCCTGCAATGCCACTACAAACCCCTAGGAGTTCACACATCCCTGGCTGGGAATCCCTGGTACGCAGTATTTGTTCACTAGCAAGAACTGCTTTTATTCTACCAGCGGTAGAAAGTAAAACATTTGTCAAATTGTCATTCGTCAATATAGCATAGTATATGCATAGTTTAGAGAACCAAACCAAAGGGATGTTAAAAATCAAATGCTGTGTAGGGATCATCCATGCATTACCTTGTGAAACATACAGTGCCATCATTTTAAATATGCGAGTACGACTAATTTCTTTCAAGAATTTCTCAGACAGCCAAATAATTTTTTCCGAGATAAATATTCTCTAGCACAGTAGAAACATTTTGTGCACTATTTCACACACACACACAAAGTAAAAGTATGCAAATGAAAGTTAAAAGGTAAACCCGACATTGTTCTGAAATATATATTTCAGTCTAAAAGCATTATCTGGGCCAAGTATGAAGTCACTTAGATTTAAAAAAAAAAAATACTACTACTAGCATGTTATAGTGTAAACTGTGCATTTATTCACTGAAGCAGCTTCCATTGCAACAATTGCTAATCAGTGACACAAATACCCCACCCTTTAACGTTGCTATAGTGAAACTATAGTCAAAATGTCAAAACACAGTCACTACTGCAAGTGTCTGTGAAGTTGCAGCTGTTAAGGCAAGAAAGACGTTTACATAACATGCGGTAATCGCATTTAATGCTTGAAGAGAGAACTTTGCGCTAAAAAAAAATATGGAGCCCCGGCATATATGATGTCAGTTCTTGTAAACAACAGGGTGGTGATGCCATACTTATTCTAAAACAGAGTAAACGCTGGCGTACAAGTTGTTCACACAGACCAACAGTAAATCCCATAAGCCCCAAAACATGTAAAATTCTAATGCAATTAAAACATTAAGACAAGCTTTGCTTAACAGATCTAGTGAAGCGACTGATACATGCTGCATTTCTATCTAAGTCTCATCAATGATGCTTTCTTACAATCACTGAGAAAAGTAACTAAGTAGACTAGCAGAAAGCCAAACACAAGTCTTGGACAAACTTGTTTCCATCGAGTCCTTAGCGAAACGTGCTTTTGTCCAATAAGAGGACAGTTACGGGGCTGAGTCCAGTCACATGAGAGATGGATGGATGGATGGATGGATGAGTTAAAACACACAGTGTTAGTATCCAATGTATAGGATGAGATGCAGATATTGAACAAGCTGGGATGACAGGATGAGCAGTGGATTTCGTTAGCTGTTCAGTGCTGTCCTTCTTATTAGGGTGTGTGACTCCTACACACTCAGAGTGCGGTCATAACTTTGTCTTTGTACTTGACAGACACACTCCTGCCTGTGTGGTCATATGCAGCCTCCAATACAATGTCGCTGAAAGAAGGTCTGCCTGCATGGGGTGGTCTGGACCGGACATACACACAAGTAATGTTGAAACTGATACATGCAAAAACGAACAACTTTTTCAAATGACTCATTAAGGCACTTTTAATGTATGTAAGTTGAGTGCAAAAGTGTGACTCCTTCATGCAATCCACCCAAGAAAGCTCAAAGGTATGAAAGATGTAGACACAAAGGTTATTAGAGTATCAGAATGGTAGATGCAAACTATCACTAACATCGAAGGAAGATCTGTGATACCAACTCACACTACATATCTTACTTCTATAAACTAAAACTGTCTTCTTGATTTTGTCCTAAATGCATACAAACTTTTGCACTCTTTTGCAACCAAAACGTGCAAGTAACACCAGAACTGGGCAATTATCAGTAAGTGAATGTGTGTTTACCTGTGAGGTGGATTGTGTCCCATTTCAGTGGGCTGGATGTAAAGGGGTGGGGTCAAACTGGGTGGCTGTGTCCGGGACCAAGGCTCCTGACCAATCGGAATGTTGTGCTGATACTTTAAAGAAATCACTGAATGAGTAATCATTTATCAACTTCATAACAGCTGTTATACAAAAAATACATGTCAGTTTATCTTTTCAGTTTATCACTCTACCCACTGACGGTTTATATTCTTACAATCTTAGAATCATTCAAGGTAGGAAAGGAACTGGAGTGTACCGGTTTTAAGCTGGGATCAGGACTAGGCTGGGCACTGGAGGAGAGACACAAAACGCTTAGCGCAACACAGAAAGAGTAAAGCTCTGTTGAATTGGTGATGATGTAATTCCATTTGCAAGCAACACTAACCTTGGATGGTGATGTTTTGCTGGAGTAATGGCTGTAAGAAAGAAACGGTAAGAAACACACTTACCACTTTAATAGGAACACCTGCATATTTATGCATGGCTAGACTGGGGTGAGCTGACAGGAAAAGTAGAGTAACTAAAGTAACCACTCTTTTTACTACAGTGGCGAGCAGAAATGCATCCCAGAACAGACAACACATTAAACCTTGAGGCAGTGCTAGCTCAGTGGTTAAGATGTTGGACTACTGATCGGAAGGTGGTTAGTTCACATACCAAGCTACCACTGTTGGGCCCTTGAGCAAGGCCCTTAACCCTCAGCTGCTCAGTTGTATAAATGAGATAAATGGAAATGCTCTGGATAAGGGTGTGTGCCAAATGCCATAAATGTAAAAATACTCACTGCAACAACTACAGTTCACTATTTTTGAGTTAGGTCTATGCAGTGTAAAGTCTGTGCCCATTACAGACAACAGTTTTCATTTCTCTGAGGACACACCAATACAAAATTTTAAAGACTGTCCCAAATACCTACTTTATCTTGCAGCATCAGCTGATACTGAGCACAGTTTAAGTCCTTTTTTTAAGGATGAGTGCTCTGGGCAGGTCAAAAATTATATTATAGGCTGGTTGGAACGAAAAAACCTGCAGCTACAAAGGCCTTTCTGGACAAGACTGGACAAAAGTAAAGTAGAAATGTAATAACTTCTGAACATGGGTAGTTTATCTACACTGGCTTGGCAAATGTAAAGGGAGGGTATTTTCTTGATAAAGAGAAGCATCTATGCTCTTTGACATTGAAGTCTGTTTTTGTATTAAAAACCTAACAAGCTACACTAAACAGTTGTTTAGTTTCAAGATAAGGAGTGGCAACAGCTATGATATTCAGTGCTTCTAAACCAGCCATGTGAGGAAGAGAGCTTCACTGCAGTCACACAGTTCTTTCTTTCTTTCTTTACTAACCTTATTTCTTTGGGTTAATAAACATTACCTAAAATGCAGGGGCAATGTTTATATTAATCTGACTGTCCAAGAAAAACAGTTTGCTGAGCTCGTGTGCCGGGAGTAACACCTCTTAATTTATTTTCCTCAGTCACGGTGAGAAAACACGGAAATGAAGTTCCTTGCTTCTATTTAAAAGCAATTTTTAAAGCAAATTTATACTCAGAAGCAGAAATTATGATGGTGATACCAAGAAATGACCATGCAGTATTGGTGCAATATGAATACTGCAGCTGACGAAAATGGTGTGTTAGTTTTTAACACAAGATTAAATAAAACCAGAGACATCTGGAGCCTAGTACAGTTATGTTATTCACTACAATATACTGAATACATTCAATATTGTAGTGAACTTCAGTAACTTCAGTTACTAGGAAGGCTTTGGGGTGGCTAGTATGCACATGTGTAATGTGTAAGGTTAATTTCACTCACCTTTGCCTAGTGATTGGGTTCTGGATGGATATCTTTTGCTCGGTCGTCTCTCGAAAGTGCTCGCCCTCCTGATCCTGCCTGAGTGAGTCGCTTGATACTCGGTCCTTCCACTAAAATACCACAAATCGATACTTAGGCCTGACTTTGAATGTCAGAGCTGGTCACATTAAAGTTGATGAATGTGTGTACATGAAACATGTGTCAAACAGTTGACAAATGAATAGTTTGCGGATCAAAAGCTCCAAATCCTCTGGATGAATAATTCATCCAGAGCATGAATAATTCTTCACACTGTGGTATGGTTTCAGTGTTACTGCACAGATCAATATATTCCGAATAATCCCTGTTAGCTTAGCAGTCTAGTTTATTTCTATTTAACACAACACTAGTGTGTATACCTGAAGCGGAAGCGTGAGCCAAGGCGTGTGAAGTCATTGCGACTTGCTTTGCTCTGGGTTGGCTGTCTGAGGCGGAAGAACGCATGGCTCTCGACGGCACACTTCCACAGCTGCTTACACACTGCTGAGCTGGAGAGCTGAAACAAAAATGTGTGCTCCTGCTCACGACCCTGCGCGCGCGCGCGCGCACACACACACACACACACACACACACACACACACACACACACACACACACACAGACATTTAGCACCAATGTTTGAAAAATATTTGTGAGACATGAGTCAATTCTTTGTGTGAACCTGTAAACTTTACGTATTAAAGGAGCTTTTTTTTTTTGGATAGTTAAGGGTTCTTGGCTTCTGTATTGGGTTCTATTTAACCTCTATAAAAGATGGAACCTCTATGGAAAGCCTCTATTAGAACCTGTAGTTGGTTCTATTTCAAAACATAAACAAATTTGTAATTTAAACCACAGTGACCTTGAACAGGTTACTAAAGGTGAATGAATAAAAGCTGTGCGAGCACCACATATGCTCTAATGTTAATGAATGTGGCCTTTCTTTCTCCCACAAGTTTCATATCTGTCTGCTTGCCCCCGAAATATAAAAACCAACTGCTCCCCCAGCTTTTTGATGGCTCCCATTCCCGTATGTACAAATCTACATACAAGTGATGATGCAAGACTTACCTGTTCATCATCTTCCACCACCATTAGCGTCAGCCTGTTCTTCTTGAAGTCCAGACGTGTGATTTTGGGCCTTAAAAAAAGGAACATTAAAAACAGCTTTTTTAATGCAATATCATTAAACATAACATGCATTACATGAGAGTGTGGCCTTACCAAAAGAAGAGGCCAATTTTGTTGGACCTTTCAAACACCAGAATTCCTGTTGGGGTAAGACCCAGAGCATATTCTCCCCCATCACGACCCTGAAAACATGCACACACACACACACACACACACACTTGCTTAGAACTGTTATCTGCTTATAGCCACTGCTAAGGTAAAACTGACTCTCTCTAACAACTTTAAACTAAAATGTTAATTTTTTTTATAGCACCATAGAGATGCATTGTTAAGCCATTTGTTACACCATTACAAATGTAGTGCTAGCAGGTGTATGTTCTCACCTTCACAAAGTGCATGTCGACTCCATACATCTCCAGCCACTTACACTTATTTAGAAAGTTCAGCTCTGCCTGTGATGGACTCATTCCCCTGCCAAACACATGAGCATAGAATAACAAATCACACATACATAAATACGTATTGTATATACACATGTAATCAGCCCCGAGTGAGATTACGTAGCCTAAATGAGCCATTTCCTTCCAGCACTGCATGTAATACAATTTTTTTTCATTTCTACTTGAAATGTGTGTGTTTTTTTTTTTAAATTGCATTTGAGTATTGGGGAATTGTATTTAGTTAACATTAAAAGAATGCTACAAACTTTTATTTTGTACATATGTTAGAATAAGACGTAATATTTCGCAAACATTTTTTAAATATTTATTATGTAAATATTTATAATACTGTATATTGATATTTTATCCACATTAATTATCCAAAACAATTTTATTAACTCCTTTGGCAGATGCACTGCAAAAAATGACATATTAGCAAGTGAAAATATCTTAGTCAGTTACAATATAATCAGATTTATCTAGTATTTCCTATTATAAGATTACAATTAACCAAATATAAGATTATTAAAGACTATTTCCAGACATTTTTACTCATTTCAAACTTTACATTTTCTTGTTTTATTGGCAGATCATTTTACTTCTTTCTAGAAATAAATTTTTAAAATTAACAAAAATAATCTGCCAGTAGAACCAGACTACTTCAAGCTTGGAATTAGTCTAGATGTCTAAAATGTCTAGAAAGATGTTTTAATAATCTTACATTTGTTTTGCTGTAATCTTGTAATAAGAAATACTAGATAAATTTGACTATATTCAAGATATTTTCACCTGCTATGATGGCATATTTTGCAATGTGATTGTATCTAAAGAAACTTATTATCCAAGCACACAACTATCAATATGTATAGCTTTTCTTTTTCATTTATGGAATAACATATGGATTCTATTACAATTTTGAGCTCTGCATCCTCGGGAAAAAAGAGGCATGTTCTCTCTGTGTGGTGGTGATCTTGAGTGGCAAATATCGTGGGAATATATATTGGTGAAAACTCGTATATTAGACAAGAAGGATTCGAATCCTGGTTGAGCACCACAGTGCTAATGATCCATGATTTGCAGATGTCAGGACGAAGCACAGCCTTCCCTGCAATAGCAGAATCCCAACCAGAAGTGTCAGGAGACTACGCCTTGCAGCGAGTCAGGAAGACAAACAAGACAGGTAGAGAAAAGTCCAGTGAGAAAGTGATCTGGGCAAGCCTTGACCAGTACCTGCACCTGCAACACTGCATTCTCTGCAGGTCAGCACGGAGACCAAGCGGAACCTCTTTGGTACAGTCATCTATGAATAATTCAGCTGTAGGAAGTTTCTACAGAGTACTCCTGAGGTGGGCTTGGAGGAAGATGAAGGACCTTGGCAAAGAAGGGTTGAAAGCTCTCTGGAATCAAATCAAGAGCAGCTTTGCAGTTTTGAGGTGGGCAGAGAGAATACACAGGAGTAGGAAAGAAAGACTGAGTTTCTGCCAAAACTATTCAAGTATGCTCAGGGCCTGCTGGAGCTGAAGAAGAGTGGCAAGCTGGAGATTACAGAGAAGGAGCTCAAGGAACATGTCTGGGACCAACTAGGGGCTCCAAGCAAGAAAACTCCTCTTGGCTCCCCAGAGCATGTACCCCACCCTAGAAAACCTAATTTCCCTTTTGACACCACACCACCTATATGGAGTGAGATTACTCAGGTGGTGACCAAGGCATGGCCTTCCTCAGGTCCAGGGCGAAATGGAGTACTAAATAAGGTTTGCAAAAACTGCCCCATGGAAAGAAACCTGTTGTGGCAGCTAATAAGGGTGTCCTGGAAGAACCACACCATTTCATAAGAGTGGCAAAGAGCTGTTTCCATCTTTATACCCAAAGAGCAAACTTCTTGGAACATCACCCAATTCAGAAGCATTGCACTACTGAAAGCGGAAGGGAAAATATTCTTCTCTATGTCAGCAAAGTGACTGGCGAACCACCTCTGGAACACAAGTACATCAATATCAGCTGCTAGAAGGCAGGAGTCCCAGGTTTCCCAGACACATGGAGCATGCCACGATGATTTGGGAACAGATCCAGATTGCCAGACAAGAGAAGTCTGACCTCCATGAGGTCTGGACCTCACAAATGCCTATGGCTCAGTACCCCACCAGCTTATCACGTTCACCAAGGTTTCTCAAAATGGCTTGCTTTTCTCCCATAGACAGCTCTCTGGTCTTCATGCTGGTTTATCCTTTTAACAAACAAATGCAGTCTTCACAGGGCAAACCCAGGGCTCAAACCAAGAGGAGACATCCAGAGCTATTAATTGTTTAAACAAGCAATCTAACAGGGCACACCTAAGCAAAAAGGAACACCTGTCACATGTTCCAATATTTTTGATCACTTGAAAAATGGGTGGGTTCAAACAAAAGGTGCCATGTTCTAAGTTGTTTAACGCATCTAGATGTAGTGTAAACTAGTCGACTATGTAAATAAATATTGTGCTAAAACAAATGCAGGCCATTTGCTTGTCATCCACAACTCCACTAAAATACTGTAACACAACAGGACATAGTTACAAACAGTTCACATATCGAAGCCTTTGACTGAGAACTTTTGACGCATGAGGGCACAACGATTCAAAGTCACGCAGTCCTCCACCACCTCACACTATGGAGAGGTCATTAAGTAGCAGACCTGTGGCGTAGGAGTGATCAAGGGCTCTAGGGTAAAAAAGCAGCCATTTGGGACAGTCCTCAAGACTTTATCGCGTTCCCGAATGTTGACTGTTTTCAGTATTCAGCATGATACGTACATGATGGCTCACCATTCAGCGATACACTGTGAGAGTTTATAACGTATTGTCTCATTACTCACTCAAACCCTTGTGCTGATTGCTTTTATGACTTAGGAGTGAGGAAATAACTTGGAAATAATTGTTTCAGATGTCCAATGAAAAATACATAACAATCATACATTAATCTTACTTGGTTCAATCAATAATTTCACAGGGTTTGCTTTACATAGGTTGTAACCCTAATGGTGCTTAATGATAAGTTCAATTAGTTAAATTTATAGAGAAAGATGCTGTAGGACTTTATTCGAAGATCATCATCTTGTTTAATTCTCGTTCATGTTTCATGCCCATCCTCTGATTGGCCCTCATGGTTGCAAGGGGTTTTGGTTAAGAGTCTGCATTAAATGCAGGCTTTGCAAAGAGTGCAGGAAGGAATCAGAGGGCAATTCTGCGCACATCTTGGGAGACCAATACAAGAAATGGGACACCTCGCATCCTCCTTTGTACTTATCTGTGAGGTTGCTAATGTGCTGTTTGGGACAGGGCCATGGAGTAATTGAGAATGTACCTCATGTTTGCTGGCACATTGTGCTTGACTAAATATGACACACATAAATGTGGAATGTAATGGTAACCACAATCAGCTCAAATAATTGCAATTAGACAGCCATTGAAGCCCATATAAATGAAGACAGAATTTCTGAATACTGATATTAGCAGTATGTAAACTGAACTATAACAACCAAATGGGATGCTGGAGAGATCAAAAGAATGATAAAGACAAAACATTAAAAAGTCATAAAAATAATGCCAAGTTGGTACACGCAACAATACCTGTACTAACAGAGCCATTGACTGAGGTTGGAATCTAATGTAGCAGCCTTTATATTGTTAGTATGGTGCTCAGTGCCTTGTCCCCCATATTAAAAAAGGCTGCAATGGCCACAGCTAAATAGCTTTATTAGCTTATGCAGACAAGGACAAAATGAGTGAATTATTTATTACAATTAGCATTTATAAATCATGAGAAAATAATCTTCACAGTGGATTGTACACACATACATAGAGTATATACACTCACCAGCCTCTTTATTAAGAACGCTGCACTAATACTGGATAGGACCTCTCTTTCTCTCAGAAAAGCCTCAATTCTTTGAGGCATGGATTCCACAAGATGTTGGAAACATTCCTTTGAAATTCTGGTCCATGTTTCATGATTGCATCACATAATTGCTGAGAACTTGTCAGCTGCACATTTAAGTTGTGAATCTCCCATTCTACCACATCCCAAAGGTGCTCTCTATTCAGATCTGGTGACCAGGGAGGCCATTATAGAACACTGAACCTATTGTCAAGTTCATGGAACTAGTTTGAGAGTGCTTTGTGACTTGGTGCTAGAAGTGGACATTATAAGATAAAATTGTGGCACATGGTCAGTAACAATACTCAGATGCTGTAGACCATCTGCTTCAAGGTTCGGTGTGTTGTGCGTTCGGGGATGTTTTTCTGCTCAACCCGGCTGGAAAGAGTGGCTGTTTGATTTATCATAGCCTTCCTGTTAGCTCAAACCAGTCTGGCCAGTCTCCTCTGCTAGCATAATTGGATGGTTTTTGTTTTTTGCACCATTCCATGTAAACGCTAAAGACTGTTCCTCAGTAGTTTCTGAAATACTCAAACCAGCCCATCTGGCACTAACAACCATGCCACTGTCAAAGTCACACTTCCACTGCTGCCACATGATGGCTGATTAGATAATTGCATGAATGGGCAGGTGTACCGGTATTCCTAATAAAATGGCCAGTGAGTGTGTGTGTGTGTGTGTGTAGATCTGAAGAGCAAACGAATGAACTCAATTCACATGTCATT
>CM075024.1:7522329-7567977 GCA_037576675.1 Pangasius sanitwongsei | reverse complement strand
TATATATATATATATATATATATATATATATATATATATATAGTTTCATTATAGTTACTGTATAATCCATAGTAGTTAGTAAATAATATATTTTATTATTATATTTAGATTTAATATAATAATATTTACTGCAAAATGATATGAAGAAACAAATCCCGAATATAGACAATTTTATAATCAGTGAATATTTTCTTATTATTAAAGTATAAGCAGATTCCATTTATTTGTAGACATTTTACTAATTACTAGATCTAAATCCAGATTTCCGTGAAATTGTCTTATTCCATTGCACATCATTTTCCTTCAAAAATATATGAATGAAATCATGAAATCATGAAATATTAGATCAGTTTGCCTGTATCCAAGCTTTTTCACATATAGCAAATATTCAAATAAACAGCTTTTGCTACAAATAGCATTATACTGTATCAAATCAGTCCTGCTCTACTTTTTACCTCGTGAACTCCTCATGAAGGTTATTGGGTTCTGAGGAGTAAAACTTCACCCTGAAAAACAGCCTGTATGGTGGGCCGTCTGAAAAAGAGAGAGAAAGAGTGAAGCAGAAGAGGAAGAGAACAGGGCTTAATTAGTGTACGAATACAGTGTAGACATGCACAGAAAAAATGACTGAAATGAGATTTTCATCCAAAGACAGACATCTGTATACAGAGACCGAAGGAAATAAAAGAAACAAAAAACAAAACAAAAAAAAATCAAAACCCAAGGCCACACTAAGTTGTCATAGAGACACACATCAGTTCGCTGACTCTTTCAGTATGACTCAAGAGCAATCAGAATATTGCTGTATAGAAAAGAAGTGTGTAAGAATAAAAAAAGTGCACCAGTGAGTTCTTGACGTGAGATGTTGCAAAACTGTTCGTAGTTTCATTACCCAAATGTTAATAACTAAAGGATATGCAGAACTGCCAACCTTGAAGAGGAACAATGTGCATTCTAGGGGCGGAGTAGGCCGGTGGTCAGAGGTATATGCGGATATCCAACGCGTAGCCTGGGGGGATCTTGCGTGAAGGTATAACATCTCCAAAAAATATTTCAATATACAAACCTGGCGGCTTCTGTAAACAATATTCGCCATTTACCTTGACGGAAAGCGAGGATGCACATATTCCAAAGAGCGAATGTCTAGAGGAGACTATAGATTCGAAGGGGGCAGGTCCTCCAGGGTGTCAGTTAATATTTGAGAATTCAAAACACCTGTACCAACGTCAGTCACTCTAGATTCATGTCGATTTACTCATCTGCCGTTTTTATTGGGGGGAAAAAGAAGACTGCTCTTTTTGCATATTTTCGCGTGAGTTCCTTTGAAAAATGCTTGAAGGTTGGCAAGGCTGTATCTTTACAGCCAGATTTTTTTCTCTTTTAAATATATTTATGCAAACCGGACCGGCATGTTCTAACATAATCTACTTGTACACACACACACACACACACACACACACACACACACACACACACACACACAAAGTATGCACAAGTACAATAATTCAACAATCAAAGGTGGCAAATCTAGTCTGGTTTAGCTCAATAACGCTCAAACCACAGATTTGATACACAGGCACGATTTATTAAAATACATATAAATGTAAAGCATTTATTGTATATGCTTTACACATATGTTAAAGGCAACTTTGTGTTTTACATGCCGGCTATTTCAATTTCACTCCAGCTACCTGCAGTGGGCGTGTCTTTGCCTGAGCTCCTGGGACTGGCTTCTGCCCCGTCCACAAAGTAAACACTCTTACACCCACTCATAACACACATCACCATGGCAACTGCAGATAACGAGCAAAAGGACATCAGACACCTGCTATGACCCAATCATTCAATGCCATATTACCTGTGTACTGTGTTTGTGTGTGTGTGTGTGTGTGTGTGTGTGTGTTGAGGACTTACATCTAATCTGCTTTTTTATGGGTTTGGCGGCATCCAGCCAGTGCTACAGAAAAAATGAGAAGGAGAGAGAGAGAGAGAGAGAGAGAGAGAGAGAGAGAGAGAGAGAGATAGCACAAGTTAGCACAATAGCAGTGAGGAAGTAAAGTGCTGTGGCTCTGATTGATGTGGCGTGGCTCCATCACACACACTTTTAGACTCTAGAGGTAGTTCAGTACCTCCTTCTCTTTCACACTCGCTCACACACACACACAAGCCTATTTATAGATTAGCACTCACCGCAACCTGCTCCGGGTCCATGAACTGCAGTCCAAAATAATCCGCCTCCACAAGATCCAAATGATACATGATTTGATCAAACAGGTCCTGCCCCTTTGCATTTTTCTGAGACACACACACACAAAATATTATAGAAAGCTAAGCATGGATCTGGAGTATGACATGGCCTTCAATAGGTTCAGCAGGCTTTTTTGGGGCCTGGCATAACCTGCTTGCATAAGCCACACACATTTACATGACTGCATGATGACACCTTCATGACGCACCTTTCAGGGACTAACAAATGAGGCAGTATTCAAATGAACTAAAGCACAAAAATATGACGAGGAGTTCGTTATTCTCGCTAATCCATCACTAAGTTGCACCACATGGATGCAATTAAAAAAAAATAAATCAATCAATCGTCAATCAAAAACTGAGCTTCGGTATGGACTTAAAATCATGGATGTATGCTTATGGCTCAACGTTATTTGTTAATGAAATGCTTTGTGTCCTATGACTCATGACTAAGTTTTATGTGACTTTACACTACATTGTTATCAAAGGCTAAGTTGTGATCTCAAGAAGTCCTCCTTTGTTGGCTTGATTATTCATTTAAATTGCCTTTTCATGGTGTCCTTGTATAATCAAATCATAAAAGTGATCTAATAAAACATGTCACATCCTGGATCTGTATAAAACACCCTATGACTCACCTTGGCAGTCCACTGAAATATGGAATAAGCCAAGTTTTACAATCTTTTTCTTTTTTTATTTTTATTTTCAGGGTTACATTTTTATTTCTGCTGCACAATGGGGTAGATGCAATGTTTGAGGACCATAATAGCAGTCACATAACCAGTAGTTACAAGACTGCATGGACACCGTTTACACAAATTAATAAACAAGTAGAACCTGAAGACAACAGCAATGGTTGGGATCTGGAAGGAAACTATTGAAGAAAAACTATTTTCTTGACCTATATAACTACATAACCTTGACCCTGTTAGGATCAAAAACTGAATCAGTACATCTGCTGGTTACAATCATAATTCCATATAATCCTACAAACATTCAAACACTCATTATTGAGCTATAGCACTAATGAGAATCTCGGATGGATAGACGGATCCAAAAATATAACGCCTCCACCATTTAGTGGCACAGGCATAAAATGAAGTAAAGAAATGAAGCTGAACACTACAGGATTTACGATTTTTGAATTAGATACTTCTGGAAAAACATCATACTTCCTAACATGGGGTGTGCTGTGCTATTCCTCCACTGTTATTATTAATCTCATGGCTGCCAGTGCACACATTTACACAGAATTCAAGGCTGTGACCCAAACTGCACAATGCACACTAAGTATTAAACCTCAACTGCAATGACACCAATGGTGTAGTGATATACTATTTAGTTTGGTTGTAAACAGTTTGAAACATACCCCAAGTATAGACAACTCACGATTACTCAGTATTACAGAAGTGTTATGTGAACAAAATCATTTTATTGTACGCATCGGTGCGATCGTCAGAGACACTGAGAACCTGACGAAAGCGCAAAACCTCTCAACCTCTCAAGAGCTTGACTTTTAGCTACCATCAGCAGGTTAACTCTCACTGTGACTGCTGGATCAAGCAGCAGTGTTCATGCATCACTGATACTGTGCTCGTTCTGTGGCACCATAAACAGCACATAACCCACAGAACGAACTAGACACCTAAAGTTCGAGCTAGCTAGTTAGCCAAAGCTAGCTAGCTAAAATATAAGCTCTGGTTGAAGGGAAAAGGGTTGCTCTGCTGTAATCTCACAGCACACTGCTTGCATCAGACTGTGTGCTGAATGTAGGGGCTCTCCCCAAGGTGGGCGATCTGACAAAAATATCACATCACGAACTGTTCATGCTGAATCACAATCCACGATTTTATCACAATTATTTTTCAAGAAGGTTTTTTTTTTAAAGATCATTTAACAAGTTACTGAACACACCAACAAAACTAGTTTCCTTATTAATGAAAATATAGCTCTACAAGGAAACATAACCTCAAAGAAAAAGAATAACAGAGACATCTTAAGCCAAAGTTTCTTTTCAAACTAATTTTAATAAAGTGTACTTTAATAAAGTGTACTTAAAACGTAAAAAAAAAAAAAAGGATACAAACAGTGCATTTAAAAATCTTTAATATAAAGTACATCATCTCTACTAATGTCTTCAGTATGTAAAAATACAATAAATGCATGGATGATTGACAGGCGATATGTATAAATATAAATAAATATGTTTAAATATTGAATACATTAGCAAAGTTTTATTTAACATTTTAAAATCAGCTATTCATGTTACATTTTTTTTTGTATTTATTGCACATTTCTGTGTACAGGCACAGAGATGTTCGAAAAATATTTGCGACTCGGTAAGTCGTAACGACTATCAACTATTTTTTTTAAAGGCTTTAAAACCCTCATGCTCGACTGTTTTGATGGGTATTATACACTTGGCCACGTAAAATGTCAGTGATGTCTTTCCAGCACTTGTTTTCTCATAAGGAGTGCCTTGTTCATTCATTTGTTTACTTAAGCCTGCTTCTGTCTGCCGTGCTGTTACACTTATGTGCCTGTGTTATCTGGATTTCAGCATACTATCTGAGGTGCTTTTTTGTTGGTTAAACAAATTTGTTGGCTTTCCTTAACATGCCAATCTTGTTGTGCCAAAAACTCCATCAGTCCTTTTTCTTCCAATAATGTAGTGTATTAGAAAGTGAACTCTTTCACTCTGTCTCTCCTGTTTGCTTATGCTCTCTCAATATCTCTCTCCTGATTGGCTGCGGCTTCTGCCAGTCACACTGTAGTTGAACTTCTTTCGTGTCTGAAGCTGGGGCGTGATGACCTTTAACATATCTGAGCCGGTGTACAAAGTTATTGGCAACACTGACCTGACGATCTGATACAACTATGACTGTGAATTACTCTTACAGGATTGTGAGGATGATGGAAAGCAGGAACATTGTATTATAAAGGATTTTTTTCTCCCCTGACTTGATCATCATGGATTGTTTCATTTTTAACATGATTTTTAAAGTCAGTAGGTCCAAGAATGAAAACAGGTACAGAGCAGGAGACAACGTCATGAAAACTGCTCTGAAAATGTAGCTAGATAAGATATACAAAAAATGTAACATGGCTACATTAAAGCTACATCAGAGGAATGTGTCATGGTAGTGTCGAACATGGCACAGAACTACACTTCTCTTCAGCACATCACATGATCAAGTCACATGCTTCTGTGCATGTGATCACTCGCACCTGTTTCCTGTTTCACGTAATTAGAGTCACTATTTAAGTCCTGGATTCTATGTGCCTCATTGTCTAGCTTTTGACTTTTGTAGTCGTGTTGCACATCACTTAGCCCATGCTGTGTTCATGTTCTTGCCATGTGAATCTAGTTTGTTTTGTTTCATATTCAATCTTTGTTTTCATGTGCTTCACTCTAATAAACACTAATCTGCCCTTGCATCCACCTTTTCAACCAATTCGTGACAGAATGTAGCTGCTTCATTACCACAGCAACACTAATACAGTCATCTGCCTACATGCTTTTCCTGCTTAATAAAAATAATTAAAACTAATCTGCCTAACCATTGATTATTTTATTCAATTGTTTTTATTATCAAGCAGAATTAAATATCTGACCAATTGTCCCTGAGGACTGATTGTGGGTCCGCACTATGAAAGTGCCTCCATACACATCTCCTCAGCTCACTCCAGCATGCTGACATTATGAAACGGCAAGGCACACAAAGGTAACCTGGGCAAGTTGAGTTGATTATATTTAAAAAATGTCTGCTGAACCAGATGTAGACATGTTGCCATGGCACTCATTCAAGCACTTTAAAAAAACCAGAAAACATTATAGTACAGTCCACTTTTCTGTCAGTGAAGAGTGCCAGAGCAGGTGGATTCACCATCAACCTGTATTTCTGAGTCAACTAAGCTTCAGACACATCTATAGGAAAAGACTAGTGGGTGCGTTTGAGGGCATACAAACCCAATGATACATGCTTCAAGTATTTTGGATTTCTCAAATTTTCAAATTAGCGTAGTTACCTAACTACCATTAGCAGTGAATAGTAGCTTTAAATATTCTCTCAGAAATCGTGTCCGGGTACCTTCCCTGCTGAAAAAATGCACCTGACGGGTATCTGACCAGCTCCCAGCTACCATAACACAGGCCAAACTGGTCAAGCTGGATTTTTTTTGAGCAGTGGAGTTAGCTTAGCCATCTAAATACAGCTTATATTAGCAGCTAATATTATATAAATTATGAGTAAGACTAAAAAATCCTCTCAGATATCTTGTCAGACTACCGTATGTTAGCTTATTGTCTAATGTTAGCAGTTAGTTCCAGTTAGCTAGCAGGCTTGCACTAGCAGTGACTTTTAAAAAATCCTCTCAGGCTAGCTCCTGTTAGTGAGATGGCCAATCTTAGCAGAGAAAATTTATAATTTATGAATCTGATTTAAAATCCTCTCAAAATCCTGCCTGGCTACCAAAATATGGTTATCCTTCTTCTTATCTGAAAATGTCCATACACCATGTACCTGGAAATTACATAATTTTAAAAATAATAGAAATGCTCCTCCTTGCTACAGGGAAATGTAGTTAAACTAATAGCTTTGCTACTTGGAGTGGCTCTATTCTCAAGAAGACATGTAATGTTGGTAATTACATCTTGTACAGTGAAATGAATCCAGTACCAGTAAGCCCGCATTTTGAAAGAATTCTATTAAGGAAATCTGATCTCAGATTGAATCTGCAGAAGAATCTGACATTCTGTTTGTGTACGTTACCAGAGGTACATATTTTCAGGGCACATATGTTCAACCAATCACGATGAAAAAATTAAAATCTAGCTTCTTTTTCCCCAAGTACAATTTAAAGTATGATAACTCACTGTGGCTATATTTGAAGAAAAAAAAAATGCCACCTAGGTTTGAAATTCCTAAGTGTTTCATTTATTAACTCATTCATTCATTTTCAGTAACCACTTTATCCTGGTCATGGTGGATCCAGAGCCTATCCAAGGAACACTAGGTGTGAGCCGGAGATGTGAACTGTTTCTTAAGCTGGCAAGATGGTTTTATGGTTTTATTATGCCATTCTTTTTTTTACATCACCAAGTGGCTTATTTGTGGAAGCTAACATACATCACTGGACACCTAATTTCCCTCTAGTCTGTCCAAATGATTTCAATACTCAAACCCTCAATGTAAAGAGTGATGAGAAAACTCTACTTGCCATCTTGAATCTTTAATTCCCATGCTCCTAATATGTGAAGAGATGTCAGGGTTTAGAGCCAGTAGGACCAAAAAGATTGTACTTTTATATTCTTCCTTATGTCTCCAAACAAACAATCTACACAACAACAACAGCCAGTAAGGAAGATGTACGTTAGGGATATTGAGCCGTATTCCGATTTGAGTTGTTAATACTGAAGTTAACACTGAAATCGTGCACATTGTTATTCAGACCTCTAATTATTGACTTAAGGCTGGTTTATACTTCAGCATGGACGCATATTTGTGCCACAAAATGCACACCTCCATAATCCTAGCAATATTTTAATTTATTTACACACACACACACACACACACACACACAAACACACACAATATGGCCAAAAGTTTGTGGACACCTGACCATCACACTCACCTGTGCTTTTTGAACATCCCATTTCAGATTTAGTTTTCCTTTGCTGTTATAATAACATCATAACCTCCACACCTCTGGGAAGGCTTTCCACTAGATTTTGGAGCGTGGCTGTGGGGATTTACCCGTTCAGCCTCAAGAGCATAAGTGAGGTCAGGTATTGATGTTGGGTGAGGGGGCCTGGGCTGCAGTCTGCATTACAATTCATCCTAATGGTGTTCAGTGGGGTTGAGGTCAGGGCTCTGTGCAGATCACTCAAGTTCTTCCACTGCAACCTTGGCAAACCATATCTACTGTACATGGACCTCACTTTGTGCACAGAGGAACTGTAATGCTGGAACAGGTTTGAGCCTCTAATAGTTTCAGTGAAGGGAAATTGTAAGGTGTAAGCACACAGAGACACAGAGACATCCTATACAATTGTGTGCTTATATATTACACACACACACACACACACACACAATAGCTACAAAGAGTGACTCAGTTCATACTAGTTAGCAAGCTACAGAGTTGGAGTAGTAGGTGAAGGTTGTGATAGTGTGGTATCTGTGATTCAGAATCCAGACATAAGTAGTGATTCTCAGTGTTCCTGCATCCAATCCTTAGTTTTTCTCCATTCATCCTGCAGTAAAAAGCAAGACTTTCATTTACTTTTTCCATTTCGTATCCCTTAGATGTGCTCATAGTCATGATTTTAAGGGACCCCACGACCCCATTGTGAGAACCATGAGCCTAGTGGACAAATATGATGACAGATACCTAAAAGCCAGAATATGCCCTAATAAGTTCCTTGAAAAACCTGGCACACAAATAACTCTGACACAGTAGCCAAGAGAGAAACCAAGGGGGGAATAATTTGCTGTGTCAGCAATCTCAGGTTTGGGAACTGAGAAATTGATAAACAAATTGTTATTGGTGCTGCCAATTACTGCATCCATTGAGTTTGAATGGTTTGTTTAAATTGTTTAATTTGTAGCCTATATGGTCTTTTTTACTGAAAATATAAACCTCCATTCAATTCTGCATCCAAATGGAGAATTAATAGAGGATCTCTGCTTTTGCTGAGAAAGTCTACAATTTGAAGAGTGTGTGCGTGTGTGAGTGTTATCAGTACCATGTCCTTAATTGACAGATCCTTTGGTCTTTTACCAGCGTGGACAGAATGGAAAGAATATTATCGTCTTTGGGCCAATGCTTTGGTTATCCTGCAATCCATATTAAGTAAAAATAATCTGGTAATCCAAAAAAAAAAAAAATGCATCTGTAGAAATGTTATCCTTTTCTTTTAAAGTAGGCTGATGGATGACATTTAGAAAGATTTTGAAATATTATCATCAACATGAAAACAGAGCATGTCTTAAACTGGAATTTTTGTAAAATTCTGGTGAGTGCCGGAGTTTTCCCTAAGCCCCTGAGGGCATTTAACGGCCTCCCAGGAGTAAAGGGTAAATTTAACATCTCCCTCTGAGATAAGAGATATTCCATTCCAATAATGTGACACAGCAGTGGTGGAGTCCAGGCATTCAGAGGTATGAAGGGATTCATAAAAGCCTCTTTTATTTCCTAGAAGTGTTAAATATTATCAATTAATAATCAATATGAAAAGTATTTTTATAACGGAAAAATGAAGGCTTAACCTTGATTTGGTCAAATCCAGTCCAGTCTTGAGTTTATGATTTTTCATGTTTAAGTTTTAAGAAAATATGTAGGCAAATATCTTCTTCCCTTTTGGGAATACTTCACATATCCCATTTCATATACACCTTGCCAAAAACAATTCCCCAAAAATTCCCTTTTGGGAATTCTTTTGGGAATTTTTTCGGCAAGGTGCATAGGAAATGAGATATGTGAAATAGCTTTGGCCGCATCCTTTTTAGTTGCAGACGAGACAGGTGCACGCTCATTGTCCTATAAATGCTGATATCACGCTTGTCAACTAGATAAGCAGAAAGTCCCAGTATTCAGTAACAAGGTATTATGTTTCCAGTAATTGCCACAGCAAGGTTTTGCCATATCATGCTTTAAATATTAGACTATAATCTGAGAGCAGAAGTATAGATCTGGTAAGTGGTCATCATTCGTATTAATAAGGATGAAAGCCTTTTTTTCCCCCCAACTAGTCCAGTCTTAAGTAGATGTGGTAAAGATGTGAATTCACTGGCTGTAGCATTTCCATTTGTCTTCAGATATCAACTCCTGAACCTCTATATAAACTGGTGAGAGTATCTAATGATCTACTGTTTGAAATACAAGTAGGGTACGTTATTTGTAATGTGCAACACTGGCTAAATAGAAAAACTGTTTTGGAAATAAAACTGCGTGCATATTTAGCATTGTAATGTGTTGCCCAAACAAACTGCCTTTAATGACAGTATGTCTACACTGTGGGATGTGGCATGATGGAATTTCATTTTGCTAGGATTAGAAACATAAATAAAGGCGGACAGTATTGCTGAATATTGATCGGTGTCCTTTATCATGTGTCATACTTGGTTGAGGACGCGTCTGTTTGAAGGCAGATGGCAGGTGTGTTTTGCAGTACTGATGATGGGAGTTTCACATTATGCAAGAATGATTAGCAGCGTCTACATTGATTTCTGCCTCTCAAATAAATCACAGGCACAACGCCAATCAGATAAAAATATCTAATACCTAATAGAAAGGGATAAAGGGCCATATATCTAATGTGCGTGCTTCTGTTCAAAACAGCAAAACATTACTTATACAGGAAGTCCCAAAAGTCTCCATACACAGGGGACTGTGTTTGCCAGCACCACGCTGGTTGGGCCTTCGTCAGTGGATGTTCAGGGACGTCCACTTCTCGGTAGGTCCGCAACACTTCCATTGTTTTTGAATTTGTTAATAAGTTTGGCAACAGTGTCGTGTGTGACGTGCTTGCAGTGTTTCCTGTTAAAGTCCAGCTTCCCGATCCAGCCATGAGAATGATTTCAATACGGTCTTCTTTTGTCAAAGGTATTCTTAAAAGCTATCTGATAAAAAAAATATATATATATAAACTAAGTATGAAAAATTTTGGAAGACATTTCACTAAAAAGTGTTAATTTCCCCTACGTATGGAGACTTTTGGGACACCTTGTATTATGAAATCATGATATATGCAGTTGCTATTTGTAAGCTGTAGATAAATAGCTGAAGTGATTGCGTCAGGAGGTTTTGGAACACTCTCGGGGGGAGTGGCTACTGTTGTCTGCTTTGTGGCTGATTGCTGCCGCATTTGACCTTCAAGCTTTGATATGGCCTGTTCCCAACAATTACATGCCCATATATGAGCCCGCATTACCATTGCTCTCCTATGTCGAAAGAGCACCAGGGGTAATATTCTTCATAATAAAAAAAAAAATCTGTTGTATTTATACTATTACAGCTAGATGACACAGGCTATATAAGATAAAGTCTAAGGTCTAGCCAAAGGCTTGCCTAAATAATGAAGATAGAAAATACTACGTAACTTAATTCAAGATGAGCACGTCTGTTCCTGAACATGGAATGTAGAAACATGTAGTATAGTTATGGAATCTCTTAATCTCCAGTGGTCCTGGGACCGCTGTAAGTTTTGTCTTTTCAAAACCAAATAAATAAAAAGTTTTAAAAAATTATTTGGTACACACACATTTTGTAAGCAATTTGGCTGTTGGCAGTTAATTTTTTTTGGGAAAATGACAGTAAACCTGAAATTTGTTATTTTCTGCTCTCATACTAATGCAGCATCTTTTTATGAGCCTCTGAAAGTGCTGTACATCATGCTAATTATCAAGATACAGGAGTCTGAGTGCACAGAATGCTAAAGCATCTGTGAGGAAACAGAAGACAGATGGTTATGCATGTAGCCATGGCCCTAATACTAAGTGAAGAACCTCCAGGGAGGTTTCCTTTAGTTCTAGTGGAACATTTCTGTGTGTTTGTTTCCTTGCTGAATACAAATAGTGAAACTGTCACCTTGTGACCGTGACCCCATATTTCTAGCCTATAAAAGCTCTCCACCATGTCGCACTCGTAATCTGGCTATTCTCGTCAATCTGAGTGACCCAGGTGGGGGAGGTAGGGTGGAGGCCGTTTATCAAAGTCATAACTGGGGTTCATAATACATTCTGATAGAGCACACCATCACAGACAGAACTCATAAATAGAAACCTTATGCTATGGGGACCCTTTGGTAACATCAACAACAACAGACTGAACTATGACCTGTCAACAACAGTGGTTGCATAGTGTGTCTGATATGCTGAAGTGTCATCCATGAAAGAGACAGCAGCAGAAAATCGTAAAGCCATAAATTTGGCCAATCATGCCCCAATGCATTCTGGACTAAAGCCTCTGTCTCTGTCCTGTGAACCACATGGGACACATAGAACGGTAAGCTGTCCTTTCACAGAGCAACTTCCGCTCTGATATACGTGTTCCAAAGGAGCTAAAATAATTATCTGTGAATTTCTCGATTCACTGGCACAACCTTGCTACATCCACTGTCAATGGTACAGCAAGTAAGCGGCTTTAAGACATCTTCCCACTTCAAGACCTTCTTGTTCAATCTATGGGCACAAACCAATTGTGTGTGTTCACCTCTTGCATCATATCTGCTATGCATAACACACCGAACTGCCTGATTTGCAGAGGAGAAAACTGGCTCACTGTTGGCTGCATATTTTCAGAGAAGACCCTGGGATTTCCCAACACTTTCTGTGAAGCGTGTTCTGGAGGTTTGGTCACACCCTGCTTTGGCACAAAACCATATTTAGGTTTTGGGTTGTAGCGGCAGAATAAATCCTGCAAAACATACCCCATCTGCTGTTGAGGATTTTAAAACCCAACACTGTAGAAATTACATGATGGCTGGCACAAGCACATAAAGGTATCCTGCTGCCTCAAGTGTTTATTTCATGTTTCAGACAGAAGAAGGCAGATTATCTAGTGCTTCGTGGGTCTGTGCACCAAAGATGCCTGAGTACTAGCAGCATGTTGCAGTGGATTAGGCATTTGATCAGCTGAAAAGATTCAGTTTTAGTTTTGCTAATGCAGCCTTAATTCTGCTTGCAGTGTATTCGCTGCTGCTGTTGCGCTACATTCCATTACACTCTGATCATTAGAAGTTTAGAGAATGAGATGCAGCCATTAAAAGTACCTCAGGGTCTTTCTCTGCATGCAAAGCAGCTATACAGCTGTACTGCCCATATCTGTTCCTACCAAGACAACGCAGCAAAGGAGCTTACTTTTTTTCTTCCTAAAGGGCTCTGCAGCCCTCTGCCTGCTTCACTCCCTGCTATGACATTGCAGCCTAATAATGAATAATCAGCAGTATTTCCACAAAGTGAAGTGTGCTCCATGTGTCAATATCAGCATTATGCCACAGTAAGGGAAAGTGCTTGATATACATGCTGCGGTCCTAAAGAATCTGGGCATAGATAATGTCCATCACCCAAGGGCCTTGCAGAACAAACAGCGCACTATCATGCCCTGAAATACAAGAGGCTTGAAAGCGGAAGAAAAGTTAAACAATTCACAATAAATTATGAACATATGTAATTAGACACCCTGTATCTGCAGTGCTCACACTGACACACACTGAAACAAACAATAGGCCATGTAACTGTTTCTATGACACAGTCGAACATGGTGAGAATAGTAATATGTCAAATAATGCAAATAACATCTTCCAAGCTGTGCATCAACACATGTTCATGCAAAAATGCAAATTTAACAAGAAACAAAAGACTAATTTGCTGTATTCAGCATCCCTTAATCCATTTTCTGAAATCCTCGGCAAGACAAGAGTGATGAAGAGGATGACCATGATGTATTGTGGAACTTTCACAAGATAACCATGTGGGGTCATGGTCACAAGGTGATAACTACTGGTACTCATCAAGAAAATAAACACAGAGGAATACTCCACTAGAAGGGCATTTATGACACATCTAGCAACTTTTGAGAGGACATCAGCGTCTGTCCTGCACGCAGTACGGCTCTCCAGCTCACACCACAGCTGCTTGTTAGAGGAGTTGAGTAACATTTGACAGAGCTGCATTTGTGTGAACCTATATTCCCAATGACCAATCACTGATCATCACGGTTTCACCAACAACCAATCACTGACCACTGTTTGTCCCACCCACACTTCTTGGTTCTTCATTTTAAACTCTCTGCTTGGCTATATTTACAAGTACCAAAAGCAAGTTATTCCTTCTATAACCATTTCTTCCTGCCTATGTCGTGACTATTGACTACCAGTGATTCATTTTGTCTGTGTTCTTGATAGAAATTAGTATTTTGTAAGTATGTGAAAAGTTAGTTTGTGGTGAAATAGATGGTCTATTTATAAGAAATTCTTTTGCAAGAAATGTTATATATCTACTATATACTATATATATATATCTATATACTCTGATAAAACCCTATTCTATTCTATTCGCTACGCAAATGATCATGGAGATTCAGGTCATGGAGATAAATGGTCTATGACAGGGATACTGATTACGTCGATCGCAATCGACCAGTCGATCGCAAGACAACCACTGGTTGATCTTTTTAATAGGTCAATGTAGAGCCCGGTGTGTGAGAGTGTGGAGGAAGACTTGGCTGGCAGACAGGCGGAATTTTAGCTGAGCGCCGGGCTTGCGTTTATTTCATCCGCGCTTTTTAGTGCACTTTCAAATAATCAACAAACCCAAAACAACTCAACCGACACGGGTCCGTCCCAGACTCGCAGCTTTCGCTCCGACAAGTTCAAGTTCATGCTTCGTGGTGTGTGGGTGCGTTCGTGCATGTGTGTGTGTGCGTCTCGCAAGCTCCGCCAACTGTATCGCATTCTCTCTCTTTGGTTACGGCAGTTACTGAACATACAAAGAGACACAAATAAGTAGACTGGCGTTAACAAGACACAGGTGCGACTCATCATGCATTTCCTGTCGGTTCAACCGGCCTCCTCTCTGTCCACCGCGGATGCTTGACCACGCCCCCACTGCTGTATATTACTTTTGCAATTTCTTTGAATGAAATTTGATTGCATATCCTTATTTGAATAAAAACAAATCTCTCAAAAATAATTTCTCAAACTCTAAATTTAGCGTGTACATGCATATTTTACACGGTGGCTCCTACCATAATAATAATAATAATAATAATAATAATAATAATAATAAGTGTGAGCACCCCTGGTCTATGATGTCATCTGGCCGACTTTTTTAAGCGTGCTACTTTCCCCTGAAGGAGTCGGCAACACTGATACCGATACTTTGGAAGACACCCATCTTCTTTTCTTCAGCCTATGAATAACTTCTGCATGTCAGTCTGTTTCACTTTCACCTGTTTTCTTGTGTTTTGTGTTCCTGTCATATGTTTACCCTTATTATTACTCTGTGCTTTTGCTTGTATTTGAATTTACTATCATTTTATTCATGTTACTTATTTTAAGCTTTAAATAGACAGCATTTCTAAGAACTTATGTTTAGACATAAGTGTAGACTACAGGTCAGTGTTTTAATGTCCTACAAATGCTTTGTGAGTTCATGTGCTCATGGGATAAGTCTCTGCACATATTTGACAAATGAATTTGAATCTCTTTAATCTCTCAAACTTTTTTTTTAAATTTTTTATACACATTTCTTGAAGCCTGTGTGAATTCGGCCAGTTGGCGGAAAAATAAAGCTCCTTTTGGCCTTTCAGCAATGTGCCACCCAGTGTAGACTAAAGGCTAATGACTTGTGTTTTCTGTCTCAAATATTTCATGATAAAATACACAAGGTCTGCTGTAACACGATACAAGCAAGACACATGATCCCTGCACTTAAGCCAGCACCTACCAGTGTAGCCACCAACAAAACCAGCTTTGTTGTGAGAGACAATTTTGTGTATAAAGTAAATGCTTGAATCAAACGTTTATCCGTGGGTACACACTCAGAAATAAAGGCACCAAGCTGTACTTTTCCTTGTTGCTGGGGTGCATGGGTACGTCTTTTTTTTTTTTTTAAATTTTTTTAAGTGTGTGTGTGTGTGTGTATACCTGGGAAGGTGCATGTGGTGTACTTTTATTTGGCTTTTAGAACAAAGCTTTAAAAGCCACATTAGTGGTCCTTAAGGTCCAGTTGTGCACCTTAACTTACTTTTAAAAGTGTATTATATATTTATGTTATTTGCTGAGAGAAAACCAAATAGTGTTTGACTTTGTGTGTTTATCAAAACCAAGGATACCCTCTCAAGCTCACTTACTCACTTATATAATCTTACCGAGACACGGAAGGGAAAAGCTAGACCTGAAAGGAAGGCTAAAGCTACAGAGCCACAGCTACACTGGCTCTATAGACAACACAAGCCTTGGACTGTTTGACTCGTTTAGCTAAGTCAGGTGCAGCCTGACAGGCGGAAGCTGAAAGGTAAAGCACGCACTTTGACCTCGCTGAGCAAATCATTCTAAAATCTCTGAGCTTTGGTATTGATCTATCAGCAGCACCTGTGGAAAGAGCAGGCTATGTCCTGTATCCACATGCTGATTAGTGACAGAGGGAGTTCGCTGTGATGGTAGGAAGCAAACCCGAGCACCATCTGTCAGCGGAAGGGAAGCCCAGAGGGAACCACAGTGGCACAGCAAGCGCTCAGCCAAAGTTTTACACCGGAGTAAACAAAAACAGCGCAGCAAACCGGACGCTCAGTGATAGTGCACTTCTCAAACCCTCGATCTTTCCTGGCTTAGCTGACAGCAAGACATGTTCCGGGGCCAATTACAAAACAGCGCGGCAAATCACCGATCAGATCGTGATAGCTACTAGTCACGATTTCAGTCATCCGGGTTATTATAGTATTAACTCAAAGGGCTGGAGGGAGTTGTAGTAAAACTTGTAGATCTGTAACTACTTACCTTCCAAAGCACAATGTTAAAGTGTACTTACTCACCGGTAACTCAACGCTGACATCCGAGCCGTCTAACAGCAGAACTCTGCACGTGATGGCCGCTTTGCTGTTGCCCGCGGCGGGGATGTGCACCACGGTACCTCCGGTCACCACGGCGGGAGCGGGCATCTGCTGCTGCTGGAGCGCCTGAAGCGCCGGGTTTACGCCTCGACCGCCACCGTCGAGCTCATCGGACGGCCGAAAGCGTCTCCGTGAGCGGAGGCTGAACGTCCTGCGCAGAAAGCCCATCATCTTTCAAGTGAAAGAGAAAGCGGGCAAAGCGACGCGGCGAACCGCGGAAAGTGACGTGTGAGGTCCGTGTACGCGCTCCGAGAGAAAACGAGCTCCAGCTGTTTTGCCAGATGATTATGGAGATCACGATCACACAAGTCTGGCGACACTGGAGAGATCTGCTACGACGCAGACGTGTAGAGGACTTGTCACGCAGGACGGCCAATCGTGGGGAGAACACGAACGAACACACACACACACCTGCCTCCAAGCTGCTCAGACGTTTTCAGTGTCTCCCCACTGCGTAATGTTTATTTCAGTAAAGACACTAAGCGCCAGAAATCTCGGTTACTGTGGCTGCGGTTCGTTTCGTGGCTGAGACCAGCTTGTATTTTTCTTGTAATTTTTTTCCGCTCGCGGTATTTTTTCCGCTTTCTCTACTGACCGAAACTGATGCACCTTCCAGGTAAGTAATCCAGAGAAACTGGCCAGGCAGCTTTTACTGCGCATGCTCGAATCACGGAGAAATACTCAAACTTTTTTTCCTGCGAGCGCGCGAGGCAGCGCTACCTGCTGGTTGTGAGATGTCTGGCATTGCACAACCCCTCACCCGTACCTAGTCTACGAAACTCGCTTCAGACACATTTCAAAGAAGAAAACCTCCATTTTCTTGTAACCCTCATGGCTCCGTCGAGCGCGTTTTCAAAAGCATTCTTGTCAGCACATTTCCTAAACCATCATAACTCACACCACTCAAAAACCAGGGAAACCAAAAGAAATCACATTTTCTTTCTTTCTTTATTAATAAATCGATAATTGATTGTTGTAGTAGTATTTGTTTAGACTGTGTGTTTGTGTGTATTCTATAGACTTATACAGGTCTAAAAGTGGCACAGTGCGTTTTGTCTTCTGAAGATCCGCACAAGTTTCGGTGCATCCTTTCCCTGTGTCCATGGTTTCCTCCAGGTTCTCCGGTTTCTTCCCTCCTCCCAGAAGGTGGATCGATTAGGCTAAATTGCGTTAAGGGTGACTGTAGGTGTATGGTGATGGACTGGAACCTCATCCACCTCATGCACAGTGTTCCCACTATAGGCTCCAGATCCCCTACGACACTGACCAGGATGAGGCAGTTACAGAAGACGAGTGAGTGAATGAATGAATGAAGACACAGTTCTGAAAGCACCATTAGTCTTGGGTTTTTGGTCTCTTGAATGTAAAACTGTAAAGTTTTGTGGAGAGGAATGTTTGGTTATTAGCAGCATGGCAGTGCATCAGTGTCAGTAAGTGCTTGGATGACTCCTATGCAGTATTACTGCGTACTTATCTTTAACTAGCGGACTAAAACTTTGAATCTTGCTAAAAATGTGTATAATTTCTACTGCATGTCAGTTTACATTCTTAAAACCCTATGAAAACGATTTCATTTTCAACATTCCTCCCACCCCAACATGAGAGAGCTGATTCCATGTCAGTGATGCAACAGATCCAGGTGGAACTGTGACCTGCAAATCAAAGCTGCAGCACTACAGTTAGTAGTAGTAGTGTATTTGAGCTGATCCCAAATTTTCTTTACTATACTTATTTCTATTAATGACTTTTCATTACTTTTTACTGCTTTTCTTTTGCATCAGTCCTTATCTCTGCCCCTGTGAAAGCAGACGATCTGATGGAAAATGGTTAAATCTCCCTCTTACAACCTATCATCCATCATATCTAACAACCAATTGGTTTTTATCTCTTTATGATATCTGTATTCATATCCATTCCTCCTGTCCTCCTCGTCAGCTGCTAGCTGTTTGGCTGTGTTTGAATCTCTCTCGATACACATGCAGGATGGCTTGACATACAAAGCTGAATTGGCACTGAAAAAAATAACACACACACACACACACACACACACACACAGAGATGAACAATAGTCTGCAATGCCATGTGAATGTGTAAATCCTACACAAGATATTAAAGCACTGGAACTGAAAGCACTGTGTGTACCGAGGTTTGGACCATCATGGCTCTTTGCTCCCTCAGCGAAGCGACAATCTCAAGAGGATACACTGGTTGTGCCCCCTCCATCAAGATCAGGGCCGTCTCCATGGTGATGAGCACACCTGTCCGTCCAATCCCTGCGCTGAAGAAAGCATATGCTCACAGTTCCTTACTTAAGTGTGTAAATTGAACAGTCAACTCCAGAATAATTGGTGTAGCTCATAAAAAAATGATTTAAAAAAATTATGTAGAAAATGAAAACTACATGCAACAAGTGATATTTTGTTGTTCAACTGTATATATTTTTTTCTTATGCAAAACAATTTTTCCTGCCGAACACTAATTTCAAAATGATCAGAACCCCAAAATTAATATTTTGTGATGCCTGCCCTGGAGAGAATAACAGCACTGAGCCTCTTCCTATAACATCTAACAAGGCTACAGAACCTTTGTAGAGGGATCGTGGATCACTTACCCTTTTCAAGCTCCTTTATATCGAAAGAATTATTTCCTTTAGTTATTTGCCTCTGATTCTATGAAAGTTTTCTAAGGTTTTATGTTCAGTCATGTATCTCATATTATTCATGACAGGTTTGTGCCTAGGTTGTCTCTATATGCTGTATTTCTTATTCCTTATGTGTGATTGTTAGATTGAGCTGGTGTAGCCTTTCTGAAGTTATACTTCTGTTGGTCAAAAAGCTGATGTGAAGATTCCTCAAAATTGTTCATAAACATCAAGAATATGAAGATCAATCCAGTATCCTGTCTCCTGACTCAATACTGAAAATTCTAACAACTTGGTGCCCCTGATGACCTGGATGGCACACTACCACCTCTCTGTTGGGATCCTTTCCTTGTAAGATAGGAGCGATAAGGTAGGTATAAGGAACATTTGAACAGGGTTCAAATCCTAAGATTGAGATGGCAATTACAAAAATCAGTCAGTCAGTCAATCAATCAATCAGTAGAAATACAGTCATGGGAAAGATAAAGTAGACCTTCCTTCAATTCTATGTTTTATTTATCAGGGACTAAATAACAGATGTGTGGTCCTATCCAACTTCTATAAACAAATACCCTCAGGTGGCAACAAAAAAACAAACCCCACAACATATTACAATTTGTATTAGCACCCATATGTTACTAATGAAATCTACAATGTAGTACTGAAATGTACAATTAGTTGATCATAAAGAAGTGTGAATACCCCTATAAAAGCAGACCCTTTGTTAGTTTGGTGTTCTGGAGCACTCAGGTGTGTGTCTACATCATGCCAAGAAGAAAGAACATCAGCCATAACCTCAGAGAAGCAACTGTTGCTGCTTATCAGTCTGGAAAGGGTTATAAGGCCATCTCCAAACAATTTGAAGTTCACCATTCTACAGTGAGAAGTACAGTTTACAAATTGAGACAGTTCAAATCAAGACAGTTGCCAATCTTCCCAGGAGTGGGTGTCTCAGCAAATTCAGTCCAAGGTCAGACCATGTAATGCTCAGAGATATAAAGAAAAATCCAAGCGCTACATCATATAACCTATGGGCCTCTGTAAGCACACTAAATATTTATGTTCATGACAGCACAATCAGAAAAACACTGAACAAGTATGGCTTTGATGGAACATGGAAGGGTGGCTAGGATAAAGGCCCTTCTCTCCAAAAAGAATACGGCAGCACAATTCAGGTTTGCAAAGTTGCATCTGAACAAACCACAAAAGGTCTGGAACAATATCCTTTGGACCAATGAGACCAAGGTGGAGAGGTTTAGTCATCATGCACAGTGCAATGTTTGGTGAAAACCAAACACAGGGTATCACCACAAACACCTCATTCCAACTGTCCAGAATGGTGGTGGAGAGGTCATGAATCGGGCTTGTTCTGCAGCCACAGGACCTGGGAAACTTGCAGTCATTGAGACAACAATGAACTCCACTTTATACCAAAATATTCTTGAGACAAATGTGAAGCCATCTGTCCAACAGCTTAAGCTGGGTCCAAAATTTGGTCATGCAACAGGACAATGATCCCAAGCCCACCAGCAAATCAACATCTGAATGGCTAAAGAAGAAAAAATCAAGGTGTTGGAAAGTCAAAGTCCAGACCTCAATCCCATTCAGACGCTGTGGAGGGATCTTAAGAGACCTGTTCATAAATGAATGCCTTTAAACATCAATAAACTCAAGCAATTTTGTAGAAAAGTGGGCCAAAATTTCTCCAAAATTGTGTGAGAGACTGACAAACTCCAACAGAAAACATTTACTTCAAGTTATCGCTGCTAAAGGTGGTTCTACGTGTTACTAAATTATAGGGTGTACTTATTTTTTCACACCTGGTTTCTGAATGTTTGTTTACTTTTTGGAAAAAATTACTACATATTAAAATCTGCTGTGTTTTTTTTTTTTTTTTTGTCACCTGAGGTTATTTGTTTATAGAAGCTTGTGAAGACCACACAATTGTTATTTAGGCCCTGATAAATAAAAGCAGAGAATTGAAGGAGGGTGTACTTTCTTTTTCCCATGACTGTATATCATCTAATGGATGTCATTTATATGAATTTAAATATTCATTTTGGGTGCCAATAATGTCACTATATGTTTTAAGAATTAAGAATGATGTTTGTTAAAGGTAAATGTATTCTCCAATAGTTTGAGTGGAAAATTTAAATCATTGTTTGTATTGTTTATTCCCTCCCATCCTCTTGATGGGTGCCAGTAATTCCAAAGTTTATGCCTACCTGCAGTGGACCATAAGCGGCTCAGTGTCCCTTCGTTTGCTTCTCACTGCCTGGACAAAGTCCAAGAAGTCTGAAGCCTCATCTGGGACCCCATGATCTGGCCAGGCCACATACTGTAGGTGCGTGATGGAGCGCTGCTCACCCAGCTGAGAGAGAGCGAGAGAGAGAGAATGGAGAAGAGAATAGAGGAGAGAAAAAGAACGTGTGAGTGTGCGTGTGTGAGAGAGAGAGAGCGCAAGTGTTTGCTGAAAGGAAAATACATGTCTGGGCACGTTCTTTTTCCCTACTAGACTGCAAAGATACTGAAGCGGAAAACAAGAACATAAAAACAGGTACATACAGACACACCCTTACACACGCTTAACTGACTTGAGTGTTTCAGCACGTCCTATGAGTATCTCTTCCATACACATGACTATGATTAAATCTGACATGCAGTGTTACCCATTTCTAATCATTCATTGGTACTTAGGACAAGCGGCAAAAAAGTATATGCTCAAGCAGTTTTATAATTAATAACACATTCATTCACATTCCTCTTAGGAAGAACGGAAGCAATTAAACCTCGCTACAGTGACAAATTCATCTTGGTTAATTAGCATGATCATTTTATAGCAGAGTAATTTTCAAAACAGAATGCCTTACAAATTTTAATTTCATGCTGACAGGAGTACAATGGAGTTGCAGTGCAATTTATTAATACAGACTGAACAATTATTAACACAGACTGAACAATTATTAACAATGACTTAATCCACATTTGAATAACAATAACCTGTAATAATAAATTGACAATTTATGGCTTGATCCACTATGGGTGTAAACCTCAGGCTTCCACGCAATACCATATGATTTCGAATCTTAAGACAGCAATTTGATATTTGATGACACTATTGAATCTGCTACAAGTTGATTTATAAGGCAACAGATAAGGCCTGCTTGCCCCATTTAGTGTTTTCTTACAGCTGATCCAACTGTATTATCTAATTATAAAGACCATCAAAGAAACCTCTATACTGTACACAATTTCTGAAAACATCATGCTAAATTTACCTTAACACAACAGCAACACTGTAACAATGAGCTAAGGACTATTTACTATTACTGATAAGATGTGCTAGACGCTGCATATGCAGGTGCAGTATATGCCTTGCTTCAATGTGAGGTCCAGAAAAAATGCTGCAACAAGGTCACAGAAGAAAGAACGAGTCAATCAATTGTGGTATCATGCACTAATCTACCTTTCCATCTCCACTCACACACAGGCATAAACAAACAAACACACATGGTGTATGGCCGATGAATGTGTGATATAACCTCCGTCTGCTGCCTGTGCTGAGATTAACTCCCACCAACAGCTACAACAGATGGGTCTCCGTTCTCCAGCAATCATCATGCATGTGCGCATGTATGTGTGTGTGGCCCTGTGGTGTTGCCTGTGAAAATGTGTGACTACACATGCAAAGAAGTGCTCATGTATACACACACTTACACAGATAAATAGTAACAGTTTCTGGCTGAAGGTATAAAGGTTTTTTGGTTTTATTCAACACAGTTTCAATTAAATGAAAAGAAGGAAAGATTAATTGCAGTCACAAAAACAATAACCAAGCATAGCAATCTGCTTTACTATTTAGGCATACTGTAAGTGTATTAAACGAGTGTACTTAAAGTTAACTTTTAGGTATTTTTCCTTCTCATAATCAATAAAAATATTTTTATAGTACTAACCAGTGACCTGGGGAAATCAGGTATTCCCTCTTTACACAACTTTACACAACTGTGTGTGTGTGTTACCTGAGTGTGTGTGAGTGTTAGCTCTCTGGTGACATAGGCCAGGTTACACTCTTCAGAATGACAGCACACTTGAAGGTAGTCATAGTCCTTCACTTCAGGAGGATGAGGCCAGTATTGGTGGCATTTGGTCTAAAACAGTGCCAAGATTATTAAGCAAAGTGCACATGCACACACACACACACAAAATAAATCACCCTAGGAAAAAATTTAGACCAAATGGTTACCAAGCAACAGTCAAGCTGAGCTCAAGAATACAGCAGTCACAATTAAACTGTGTGTGTATGTGTGTGTTGCAGCATCTGAATAGGTTCCTTCTGTGTGTAATGTGCAAATACAGTTCTCTTCACTTACTTCAATGGAGCTGTGTGTATGCTTGCAGTGTATGTTAATATATACAATATATGTTTCATAATGATTCTCAGAGCTTGTTTGTGGAACCTACCCGTCCTCTCTCAGTCAGTGTGGTCAGCATGATGATCACACTGACTCCCTGCTCCCATACACTCCTCCAGAAGTGAGTACATGTGTGGGGCAATGGCCCCTGTGCTGCCATATACTGTAACGTGGTACCTGCTGGCTCAGTCTAAATCACACACACACACACACACACACACACACACACACACACACACACACATTATAACACTTTCCATCTTCTAAACCTGATCCTTGATTCTGAATCTACATACAACTTTAAATCCCCCATCCCACTGTAAGAGGATCGTAGTCCCTGTAAAAATGTGGCTGCAGGGATCCCCACTTCACTGGTCTAGGCTAGGTTAGAACAGAGCTTAATCAAGAACGCAAGCCCCAGAATGAGCCTTCTCCAACAGTCAGGGCTAAACTCTAAGCTCTTGCTTTTTAAATGTCTTTCACTTCTATTGACTTAGCAATGCACTTAATATTTTGCCCAGTATCTATCATCAAAAATGGAAAACAAAGATACATTACACAGCGCTGGAATGGCAATGACACAGACAGCCAACAGACAATGTGAAGGAGTGAACAGGAAATTGAGATGCTTATAAAAGCGTAAAAGGCAGGATATCAAACTGGTTAGGGAAAAGTGAAACAGAGAGTAATGCAAAACAGTTGGGGGGGAAAAAACGAAACAAAACAAGAGAAGGGCAAGACTCATAACATTCCTGTGGTGTGACATCATGGATGCCTTTACCTTCAAAATTTACGTGAGCAGCAGGTCAAACTAGATTATACTATTTCTTAACTTTAAAACAAAAGAATAACAAACTCTTACAATACAACTCTTAAACAAGTGCAAATTTATAGTGTGCTTTCATTCCCAGTCAAACACTAACTCTTTGACCAAGCCTACCACAGTAGCATTGCTTCTCATCATTTTGCCTAGTGCTCTTTTTCTCACCATAAAACTTCCTAATAAAAACTGGGGACTTGTCTGGGATCTTCTTGGTAGTTTTTCATAATTTTCCCCCTTAAAGTCAGTGTTCAACCACTTAGCTTGAGCGCATTGTGTAGTGTTCCAGCTAGGCTGCTTAGACTCAATCCTTCCATAGGGACACTGTTGCTTTGGTTTGTTCTTTTCCTTTCTTTTTTTCTCTCCATAGGAATTTGTGTTTGAATACTTGGCCTTCACTCAAAAGAGTATTGCGAGTTAAGCTTTTAAAGCTGCCTCAAACCTGAAGACTAGTGAGGTTAATTTGAAGGGTAAGCAGTAAACTGGAGTTGCACTAAACCCAAGCTAACAGTTTGCTACAGGTGACAATATCTCAATGATAATTCTGGTAATTTGTAATTTATTTCATTTTTTTTCCTGAGCGCGCGTGTGTGTGAGTGCATAAATTATGCCAGGCTAAAAATGTCTGACCGTAAGAGGCAGCTGAGAGTTAACAACATACAGGGCAGCATACAGTCTAGCAGTTCCCTTTGAGCACCTTTTAGACATACATTTGTTCAACTGTATTCAGCACACACTCATGGTGTGAGGCACACACAGAAGACGTAATATCATTAACCAGGGCTGTCAGGTTTCAGCAAAATTTCCAGCACAATTACATCTCAAAACCACACAAAAGACCAGAAACTAGCCCACGAATTTGGGCACTGGAAATGGGAGAGTCATTTTTCTTCTTTTTCCTCAGCCTTTGTATGGTACACACACATTTCTGATGTAAAGACATTATCCACTCCATAATCCCCCTTACCTTCTCCCAATCCTGGAATGGAATTACATCTTACAACAGAAATAGACACACTGTATGCACTCACATTTTACCTTTGAAGAAATTTATTAGATTTAATTCCGATTACATATTTAATTCCGATTATATGGAACTTTGTCATATATCTGTCAAATAGCAACATTTCTTTAAATCATTGGTCACTCAAAAGAGGTCATTAATATTTCAATAGTATGTCAAAAACACGGAGTGGTGAATGAGTAAATGAAGATTAACCTTTGTTGAAAGGCTAATATACTGTGTATGGTGGGGATCTGCTCCACCTGCCCCTATGGATGATCTGCCACGGTTGTCCAGTGAAATAACAGCATACTTTGCTTGTGGCATTAATAGTATGCTACATTTGTGTTAAAACTATAGTATAGTGCAAATACTATTATTACGTACTACACAAATATCTGGGTTGCCAGTTTTAACATAGTAACATGTCCAGTCCCATAAGGGTACAGCACAAGGGCCACAGGTAACTCCTAGTTATTTGTACTGCTAATTTGTGGTTTCGTTCCTTGTATGCTATTATTTTAGTGGTGTTGAATCAGAATCTATGTACGTCAATTGTACAATCTGGTGTTTGTTTAGTGGTTTTGTGTAATACCCTGGTGTAGGTCTAATTATTGGTATACTGCAAGGAGATTTGTGTTCCATGGAAACTATGGCTTATTATAAACCTTTGCTGACTCTTGTGAGCAGTAGTACTTGGTTTGTAGAAAGACTGCTCTAAATCCTATTTGAATAAGTTTTCATTTGTAGTATTGTACTTTGAGCTGGGGCAATCTTTTGAGTTGTGCCATTGTGTGTGTGTTTTCTAGGTGTGGACCCTGATGAGTAGGTTGAAGAAAGAGGGTGTTCAGAAATACTACTGTATTTCATTTAGTGCTTGTGATTTATCACTTATGCTAAACTAGTTAGTTTTGTAGATCTTTACTGCCTTTGCTAGGTTGGCATGAGTGTATTGCTTTCATAGCAGATTAATTTATTCAAGATCCTTCAGAAGAGGTGCACTGATGATAAACTAAAAGAGACTCTTAAAAGACTCTGACAGTTTCTTTAGTGGAAAAGGGAGTTCTTGCGGCAAAGGCACCGGTACTCCTGAGGCCTTACTGTCTTGTTCTGCAAGCATAGCATGTGAATTCAAATGAAAATAGCTTTGCATGGGAAACAAATGCAGGCTTCAAACTGCCAAGCTACCAGGGAACTGGATTCAAGTCTAAACTCTTAAAAAAAAAAAAAAAAAAGAATTAAGAGAGAAAACTTGAATTATTGAATTATTAAAAGCAGGTATTTAAAAAACCGAGAGGCCGGAGAACTTGAGTTAAAGAAACTAGAAATGGAATCGACTATAAGGCAAGTTCCTTAGCCTGCATCTTCTCTACCAGTTTCTTCTCCTGACCCTCAGTTCAGCTTTTGATATTAGTAGGAAAACATAACGGCTCCACCATTTTCTGAAAAGAGATAGAAGTTTCTCCTACTTTGAATGTGTAGCTACTTCTCTTAAGTGGCCTAAAGAGATTTGGACTCTGCTATTGCACCGTGTGTTGACAAAGAAGGGTGTGTATGCATCTCTTACAGTTGACCAAATGAGGCTGTTAAAACCACCATTTTTAATGCTTATGAGCTTGTCCTTTTGGCACACTGTCAACATTTCAGAGGTACTTCTTAAAAATATTTATGTAGAACTTACTCAGGAAAAAGTGGACATGCTTGATAGGTGGTGTGTTTACCAAAATGTAGAGGGAAAAAAAGAGCAGATTTATAAACTATTTCTTCTAGAAGAATTCAAAAAATATGTTCCAGAGGCTATGGTCACCTATTTAAATTAACAGAAACTTTTCAAACCCTGGTAAAGCAACCTTGGGATCAAGTCACGCAGTGATCAGGCTAAAAAAGAAAAATCTCTTCAGGGGTAATTGGAAGTTCGCAGTGGTAGAGCCTAGCTCTGACAGTACGTTTGACATGGTTTGCCTTTACTGAAAAAAAAAAACAAACATAAAACTTCTGAGTGTTTCTTATTAATAAGGAAAGTTAGCTAAAACAGTTGGATGAGTCACTTGTCAGTCCATTATTGAGTCTGTTGAACAGCACACTGGAGCTGCTAATACTCTTTGTTCTTAACTATTCAAGCATTATTTCAATTCAGCACTCAATATTCCCTTTCTTACAGAGGAAACTATGTCTTTGTCTGGTCACGAGTGTGATGTGCCAGTGTGCTTTCTCAGTGACACTGGAAGTGCTCAGTCTTTCCTTTTATAGGTAGTGTTACCTGTCTACCAAAGACTACAGGGAAGCATGTGTTGGTCAGGGGTTTTGCAATGGGTTTTACTGAAGTGCCCTTACATTGTTTCCATCCAGTGTTGTGGTGGGTGTACAACCATTTGTACACCAGTGCCTGGTGTTACTTTTGTTTTAGACTGGGACAGCTTGCTTAAGGAAACTACACTGTGCTGACACCACCTATAGTTTCTGAGCCTGGAGTTCCAGATGGACCAGATGAGTGTGCTCAAAAGTCCCCTGAGGTGATTTCTGGATGCACCGTAACTTGTGCTATAGCCAAATAGCTAAAAGCAGGTGACTGGGGAGATTAAGTCTATGTGAATGACACAGTCTTTACCACTGTAGAAAATTGAGTTTCATCAGGTTCATTTGGAACCGCTGGTATTGAAAATGTTTCTGTTCCATAGATCGTCTGTTCTAGTACACTTGAAAATGTAGTTATCAGAGGTAAAGCTGACTCTGAAAGTGAATTGATTAAGGAAGAATTATTTGAAAGTATGTTGAAGGAAGTGTTGCCACTGGTGGTTCCTGAGGGAAGTTCTGATAAAGAGCCACTTTCACATTATTTTTTATGCAGGATGGCTTGCTGTGTGTAGGAAGTGGGCTCCCAAGGGGTCAGGGTTTCCCAAACTAGGGGTTGTGACTTCACATAGGGTCACTTGATTTACAGATGGGGTTATGAGAGGAACTCTCAATCACCTCTTTTGTTTTATTCATTAATTTTGTAATAAAAATAAATGAAAATAATATTATTAAAATGGAATGTGTGCTACTATTCTGAAGTGTTACTGGGAGTCATATTCAATCAAGCCACATTTAAATTAGAGTGTGTATGTGCTATTTTAGTCTTTTTCACTATCCTGACATGCTGCACTATTGTAGTAGATCAGCAAAAATACACAAATTTCCCTGTCCATCTATCTCTGATGAAACTAGCACTGTGTCCCAAATCACATACTTGAGTACTGTCCTAAACAGTTACCAAGTACTAAACCCCATCCATTCTTCCTATTATGGTTAGTGCTTGAATTTTAAAACCCCCACATGTAGCCTTCAAACCTACTGAAAGGTCAGTTTTGCATACCAGTCTATGAGCCTTTTAGATTTGTAAATACTTTTGAATGTTATGTGTCAATCTGAGATGCAGCATTCATAAGAACGGAGGAAAAGTTATAAAATGAAACAAAGCTTGCTGTGCATGAAATCGCTAAACATTTTACAGACTTGGAAACCAAATGAACATGGATGTTTTGGCTTTGACATACCAACTATAATGGATGCCACTTTTAATCCTCCAGATGTACATACAGTTTGCAGACGAGTATGTGAACAATGCTGCTTGCATTGCCGCTGCTTCTGCACACGAAAATTACACGTCTTAAACGAAAATTAAACCTACTTACTGACTTTTTGAAAGTGTGTTTCAAGCAATGCAAGCTCACCTTTCCCACTAGACTGGCATGTCAGTGCAAGAAATTTGGTTTTTAGTCACATACGTTGCACATGACTAACATATTAACATGATCAAATGTAATAGTAGTCCCAAATTATAAATCTGGACTTTTTAAAAAAATGTAGCGTGGTCAAGACTTGGGGGGTCACATAAAATTGGTTGTTTGCCCAAAAAGTTTAGGAATGCTTGGCCTAGGTTAAAGAGGGACGTAGATAATTATGACTTGTCAGCTAACAGACAAACCAAACTAGAAAGTGTCTGCCTGTAATCTAACCCATTTGAACATCTGCTTGAATATTGTGCATTAACGATTAACAGCATTTATATCTACTTTTAGGTCAATCCTTTGGTCACATTTTGTGTCTAGTCTTGTTGTCCAAGGCTTTGTGGCAGCTTAATGCTTTTTTAAAAAAAAAAAAAAAAAAAAAACAACACATCATACACAAAGTCATGGTGCTCTTGACTACTTCCATCAAACTTTGAAGTCCCTTCGATGGTTTTACTGCATACAGCTTAGTTGTGACTAGGCAGAGGGCTTTCCATGCTTGCTGTTGGCTAAATGTGAATTTGTTCAGAGGAGCACAGGGTTTACAAATAATGAATTAATGTTCAGTCATGTCGTTCAGTCATGAGGAACAACCACCATTTTAGTGGTTGTTTTACTGGTCTACTGCACAGCCCCTAGAGAATATGCTTTACTATTAGATGTGCAATACACTCTGGTCAAGATTCATTTCGATTCACAATGCTGCCTTCAAAATTTGATTTAATTCGATTCTCAAAATGTTTTTAGCAAAATTTGAATGAAGAAAAATTATGACTGAAAAGACTCCTTTGTTATTTCTGAATCATAAACAATGCAAAACTGTACATTTTTTGTCTGTATAAAACTGAATAAATAAAAAATTGCTACAAATAAACATTTAACATTGTAAACAACATGTACTACAGGTTCACCATCTCTTATAAATAAATAAATAAATAAATAAATTTAAAAATTCTCCCAAGATTTTGATTGAATAAACAAAGTCTCTGAGCTTGGGAAAATGACTGACTCTAAAATAATGAGCTCCATAGCAGCGCCTGAGGCATCATTTTAACCAGAAACAGGGCTTCAAAGTCGGCTAAAATGTCCATCTTCCGTGGTCTCTTTCTTAGGCACCGTAGATCGCAGTGGCGTGGTGCCATTCTAGTGTCATTTGAAATTAATGAAGAGCTCTTTTTAACTATAGCGTGGGTGTGTAACCATATAACATATATGCATGTCAGTCATTGTGATCCAGAGCTATCCGGCCCAATGCACGCTCATTATATTTTAACTTCATGGGTGTTCAAACAGTGCAATTGCATTAGATGCATAATTAATAGAAAGCTGACTCCCACAGTGTGAATCCCACATTCCCATGATGCACACTGTTAACTTTTTGCATCGTGATGCATCATGTAATGCTGCATAAAAGCTGCAGTCCAGATGAGGCGAATCTCAGTTTCAGATGCAGCGTTTGTTTGATTGCATGGCTGAATCTCAAAGCTTTGGTGTTAGCTTTGTTGCCTGTCATTAGTAGTTTCTTCTGTGCCTGTTAGTCTTATGACTTGCCATTCACACAGGGTTCTCAAGGGGCTTTAGGGACACCTGCCGTTTCAGCACCTGTAGAGAAGTGCTTAGGTGGTGCAGTTTACTCTCAGAGGGCCTTGATGATGGCCTGAACATGCCTTCTCATGGAGTAATAGAAGTGTGCCTTAATGATGCTGAGACACATGCTAGAACACTTGTCAGACAACGAGAAAGCTAGCTTTGAATTTGTCAAGCTCTTCCCTTTCCTCCGATTTGTCCAGCTGTAGTTCTGTCACATGACGTTGATATTTCCACACAGCCTATTAAGCAATGGTGTATATCCTTTCAAACCCAGAAAAAAAAGAACTATTAAGAACAGAGGTGCACTTTTTGGCTTCTCAGCTCATGATTTTGCTGAGCCTAGCTGTGTGCATGAAGCACTTAATGTCTGTTAGTTAATAAATCTGATTACTCATATTCTCAATTCTTTTAATAAGCCTGGTTGCTTCCCTTTGCCATGAATTGTATAGATAGGGATGGATCTTAAACATTTGTGAGTAAATCTGATCGTCTTAAGGGTTACAGGCAAGCTGATGATGTTTTACAGTTCCACATGGTCAGAACACCTTGACCAAATGAAGGAACTTTTCACACAACTAGTTAAGGCAAATCTAACTATTAATCTTATGCCACTGTAACATATTTTGGCAAAGTGGTGGGGTGGAACCAGGTGCACCCCACGGAGGCTAAGGCCATTTGCAGTTTCCCAAATAATAATTTTTTTCCCCCCTCAAATTTTCACTAACTTTTAGCATGTGGGAGGAAACCAGAGAACTGTGAGGAAACCCACAAATGATAACGGTAGCATGGTAACACAAAGGACAAACTGGGAGTGACACAAGCTTATTGCTGCTTGCTAGTGTGAATGCAAAGTTACTATAATCTTTGTGATGGACCTCTTTTGAAAACCCAAGATAAATATATTTCCCAGAAAATAAGTAACTGTCTTTAAAACCATTACTTGTATTACATTCTGAAATGTAAAGTCTAAAACATGCTTCCAAAACAGACCACAAATACGTGTAACTGCAGGTACTATAGGTGACTAATAAGTATTTAGTTGTATTTGTATTTGTGTTGGTGTGTGTGTGTGTGTGTTTGTGTGTACTAGCCTTCACATGACTTGCATTGATGTAATTATCCTCCTCCGTCTGTAACACCACCCTGGTGATGTCATCTAAAGGGAGCAGAGGGCGAGACAGAGTAAAGAATGAGGAAATGGGGATTTAGGGATTATCTAAAAATGCCTCATCTAACTAGTTTCTAAAGAGCATTTTGACTGAACCGAAACACAAGCCTTACACACAATGAAATAAAATGATACATTTGACTATAACTATAATCCACTCACGTCTCAGAGCTTTGCATCTGTAATCATAACATAGCTCTATCATAATCATGAAACAATGAAGACATTCAGGTTCAGATTCAAAAACCCTTTTAGACATACTGAACAAAAAGAATCTGAAGAATCTGAAAATAACTGAAACACTGACTGCTGACACATGTAGGGAAAAAATAAATAAATAAATCACAAACCATAATTATTGTGATAATGGCTTTTCCAGAATTTTGAATCAGTTCAACACTCACATAATTTGGCCTGTCAGGAAAAAACAAATGTCATCTTTTTTTTTTTTTTACATCATCAGAAGAAACTTACACGGTAATACATCTTTGTACCGATTCATTTCCATGTTCTCAGACAGCTTTGCACAAGACATTAACAGTCCTGCTTTCTTCCTGTATAACTTCTGTGAGTATCAAAACACACACACACACAAGGATCATCAACCAATTTGCATTCATACTTCAGGCAGACATACCTAGGGCAAAAACACACATTTACACATGCACATGCTTGTATATCCTGACCTCAAATTGCATGAGCAAAGTGCCAGAGGTCAGCCCCCTTTCCAGACGGGTCATCGACTCTTGCAGTGTCTCTCCAGATGGGTGACCAGGAGATGGAGGAATTTCTTCCGGAAGGCTAAAACTGCCTGGAAATTGTAGTGGATTTTCAGCTCGCAAAGAGATGCCTGTAAACACACAGCATTTTTTTTTTAAATCAATGTTAGGTAAGCTGCTTCTATTTCACACCTCTGAACTGTCAGCAATGGTAACAATCACTACCTGTGTATATGCCAAGACCTTCCAACAAGGTCACAAAATGATGTATGACACAGTATTTGCAATAAATACCACTGTCATACAGCTATCTTTCCCTTTCTACTTCTGGCTTCATACATGTAAATGTAAATGTAATGTAAATGTACATGTCAGTCCATACATATATACAAAAGGAATCTCATAATTTCTTCTGCCACCTATTGATCATTCCCATCCCAAGCAGTCATCAACCAGCTTGCCTGTCAGTACAAGCTGCTAGACTGGCTTAGTGGATTTCCCCTCAGCATACTGCATGCTTTTACCACTGACCTTGCTAAATTAGCTGGACTACACTGGCATGCATACTGGGATTGGAACTGGGTGTGCTTCTATTCTCCCCACCTGGTTGTAATTTCCACACTACCCTTTAACCAGGTAGTGGACCTATGGCTCCCAACTTTCTCTGTCCTCAGGGCCTCAGCGATATCAGACGCCAACAACTCAGACACACAATCAAAAAGGTCTATCCCTTGGTTCAGAACAGTGTCCTACTCAACATTCTTTCTTGGTCAGAAAGTGGAAGGCAGTTTCCCCCCACCCTTTTTTGTATGCTAAAGTTACCAGATGTAATTTATGCTTTGCAACCAAAGAACTGGTTCACTTCTGTATATCTGCATGGTGCCAGTGCTCCCATCACCCAAAAAGACAGATGCTTTTTAACATTGCCTTCTATGACAGGAATTCAAATTCAAAGTTTTACAGTCAAGTCTCTGTGACAGGATGCACTGGCCCACAACTGGCCTCTCCATCTCCTGCACCTCATCGACTGGATCCTGTGCTCTGTCAAGTTCCAAAAATCTTTTTGTTTAATCGACCGCTAGACAATGGCAAGTCTCATCTTCACTAAAGCTATATGTGGCACTATCTGCTGCACATCACAGCACCATGAACGGAATCTCACTGGAGATTCATAAACTTATTACAGCCTTTCTCAAAGTGGTTTCAGTTGGTTCCTAATGACATTCTGGCATCCAGGTTATTCTCACCACCCTTAGTGGTTAGGAAAGGTGCACAGAACACTACTCACATATGTAACTGTAGTTCCTTGTCATTTTGAATCAGAGCAAAACCAGTGAGAACTGGCTCTACAAGACCAGTATTAATTGCAAATACTGCATCATATGTCACTTTGTGACTTTGTTAGAAGGTCTCAGCATACATGCTCATATGAAGGGGGAGAAGTGATTCTCACCACTCCTGACAGTTCGAACCACAGTTACATATGTAACAAGTGATCCTGGTCTAGTTAGTGACTGGAAAATATCGGTCATTAGAGATGACCAATACAAGCCAACTGTTCCGAACTAAGGTAAAGCCTGATCAAACAAAATGCTAGCTGAGCCGAATGATCTACTTAGCACATTTGCCAAAGCCCAATATTCACTTTCACAGTAGATCAACAAACCTTTTCTGCGTACAAGTAGGGCAAGCTCCTTGCTGTGGGACTCTCTGCTGGCTTTGATGAACATGACCACTTGTTGATGTGTGTGTTCTGAAATGTCACGCCCATTTATCAAGAGCACTTGATCTCCCTCCAGCAATGCAGGCACACAGCGACCAGCCTGCAATAAAGAGGCAGAGCTACATGTAGTATTACATATTGTTGTGCAAGAAAATGCAAACCCAATCTGTTCATACTCCTTACCGGAGAATTAGGGTTTACATGAGAGATCGCCAATGGCATCTTCTGATCCACACCTCCCTAAAATAAACAACCATTCAATAATAAATAACGTGTAATGCATTCAGCAAAACAAACTTGGTCATTATACACAAGCACACACATAAGAATAAGAGAATACACTCACTTTGACATTGAATCCAAACTTGCCATCTTTGTCAGGGCTGATTCTGATTAGCAGTAGCTCCCCATCAGCTGCCATATCCTGCAAGAAGAAGAAGAAGAAGAAGAAGAAGAAGAAGAAGAGAATAATAAGTTCTTCAATATCAAAACCCGAATTCGCATCACTGGTGCATTTAGACTGTTTTCAAACCTAACGTGTATGCAAAAATCTGTGACTATATCCTTTTCCTTTTGATTTCATTTCACATTGCAAGGATTTTCAAGCACACTAAAATATTAACATGTATGGGTGTGCTTAATTGGTCAGCAATGTGGATTTGATGGGCATTACCAGTTAGCTAATAATGTGCAAATTTTACCCATATAGTATGTGGTCAATAAACCAATTTCCCTGACATTTCTGCACATATTTATGGAGCTATTACTGTTTCTAGAGATGGCACAACACCACTTTTTTTCCTACAGCATTCCTGATAATAATACCTTGAGTATCAGCCAATATTGACACTCATCCAATATTTTCTTCTTTAAAAACTACTAAGCTTAAAAAAAATTAACTGAACCACATAAAAAAAATTACAGGAAAAAATGCATAGCTAAAAACATGACTTTGTTACAAAGTAAACATAACTTGTACACACAAAAATCACTTATACTGCAAATATAATACAGATCATTAAGTATAAAGTATAAATATCCAAATCCAATTCTAATCTTCTCCATTTGTTACAGGATTGGATTAAAAAAAAAAATTCCCAATCCACCAATTTTTGCTGGTATCGGCCTGATACTGACCCTGGGTTATCAGATCAGTAGCATCTCTAACCATTTCCATACAAAATGTATTAAGGCCATCAATAAATGTGCCTACACTTATTTGTCAGTGCTCTAAATAAATGCATTTCAGTTCTGAACAAGTCAGGTGCGAAAGTGCCATTAGTTTTATTTACAACACTGTGAACAGTGACAGCAGACATGGATCTGGTATTCTGGGTTAACTAGTATAGTACAATAAGGGAATGAGCATTAACAAGAGCATTAACGTCATTTGAAGGATTTAGTGTTCTTGTTCGCCACACTTCCTTGGCTACGCTTAGCTATGAGTCAAACTTGCCTTGATACTTTAAGCATTAAAAAAACATTGTGGCTACGTTCAAGGTGAGATTTAAACCAATCCCAGAATTGCTGTCTGGTTTCCTTAAGTGTGTGTGTGTGTGTGTGTGTGTGTGTGTGTGTGTGTGTCAATCTCTTGTCAAATTTCTTGATCCAAAAGCTGACCTTATATACTCCCCGAAGTTTCCGCTCACCTTATCCCAGAGACATTGCCAGTCTTCCTCATCCAAAGTGTTGTCGTCAAGTGGGGACTGGACACTGCTGGGCTTCTCATCTTCCTGAGCTTTCCTTCATTAAACAAATTTGTACTGTTTACTGACTTGAGCAGCTGAATTACCATTGGGAGTTTATAGTAAATAATGTACACAGAGAGCAGGCAAGGGCCATTGTTTACCTGTAGGTATAGAACACATCTTCACTCTCGGTCACATAACTCATGTCGTTGGTAAGATTGTCTACAGAAGATGGACGCGGCTTACGAAAATCATGACGCAAACGAGGGCTGCGCCTAAAACAGGGACAATGTCTATTCAATCATCAAACCAACAACTACTGTATCCTATTAAAAATCAGTACTTATAATCAATATCTGTATAAACACAGTACCAGTTAGGTGTGCTGGGCGGAGATCTTGAGGGGAGACTTTTGGTTTCCAGATGTTCAGTGGAAAGAGACTTTATTAAAGGATTCCACATCACCTCACCTACTAGTTTCCGATACAGAGGGACAGACCTTCGACACACCCACACCCAGAAACACAGTCACTGGTGGAACCCAAATGCAAAATGAAATCAGAAATCATAGGTTGGTTGCCAGTGTGAAAATGTACCTAGTTTTGGAGACTGCATGCGAGTTTTTTCTGTTGTAGAATGTGTGATGGTCCACGCAGGATCGCCAAAGGTTTTTACAGGAACGAGAGCTGGGCATGGGCAGGGACACCACTTGTTGTCCAACCTCCCCCTACATAAAAGCAAAAACACTTTAACAACTCTTTCTGCGTGAACGTCAAAAACAAAGCTGTTAAGTAAACCAACTGTGCTGTACTTCACCTATTCTTCCGCAAACTTACATGCTTCCGCCGAAGGTGGATGAAGAATCTCTTTCTTTTGAATGAAATCTTGATTATATTGATCCTGAGAGTAAAACAGAATAGCAAAAAGGGTGTACTTTAATGATTAGTAAATGGTCTCTCAAAATAGGAGTTAAAAGCATTTCATGATTCATACTAGTGACTGCACTATATGGACAGAATGATATGATTATATTGCTAAATACTGCAATTGCAGTATGCCTATTAATATGACCTTAGTGAATAATTGATGGTTAAAGTTTGTTCTGTACAATAAACTGTGCACTCAAAATTCACTGATCATTTTAGGAAGCTTTAACATCCTGGACCAGGTCCAGTTTCAGAGGACCAAGGATTGTGTTGCAAATCTCCTAGTAACGTGAAATCAGCTGTGACGATTGCAAGTAAACATTTGAAACATTAATTGTTCTGCATTGTGTCAGAGTACACAATGAGCTGTGTATTCACAGTAAAGCTTTTCTTTTGGGAAAACACCCTGAAGAAAAGCAGCTGAATATTCAGTTAAAATGTGATTCAATCTTTAGAGAAACAGATTGGCTGATGCTTGTTATATTTATTTATAGCATTAAACTATAGTAATAGCACAAAACTGGTGCCAAAACACATCCTAATAAAATACTGTTTTATTATACTGTTTCTAAAAATATTAATACTGATTTATCATAATCATGAGCAGGCTACAATAGTGTTATCAAATGGTCAGAAAAGAGGCTGCTTGATTATAACTCACCATGGAAAGAAATTGGAACAAACCATATTGCAAAACATAGCCACGCCTCCTGATGCAATCCCAACCCAGAGAGATGGGTTACTAGCATCCTAAGAAAGAGAATAATCATTTTGGTAATAATTAGTCATGCACTTTTAAGTATTTTATTCTAGTATTCTACTCTCTTTTCCTCTTCTTATTGTTTAATGAAAGCATTGAAAAAAATTGTTCATCAAAAGCTTTGATACAATGCAATGGATGTGCTGTTACCCGTGCACTATGAAGCTCTACTCCATAGAGATCTAAGGTTCTAGCTGTGTTCAGATAACACAACTCTGCCTCACTCTGAGACAGGCCTCTGGAATGCACGTAAGCATATAGTTAGTCACTCTCGCTCTTTCCACCCCTCTGACACACACACACTGAGCCACGTACAGGTGAATACACACCAACACATGGTACATGCACACAAAATGCATTATCACTATAGTAGGTATTTTGCATATGTATACATGTACTTACTTGTGTTGAGGATGCAGTGACTCCACTTTAAAAAGGAAGTCCTTGTCCTGATCAGGAAGAAAGTGGACATGGCCAAGATATCCAGGAGGAGTTTCAGGAACATGGTCTCCAAATTCAGCTGTTTATGAAACGGAAAAATTGCTATAAATACAATTTGTTGTTATTTCTCATCTATTGTTCATCATTCATCGCTGGACACCATGTACACACATTCACACACTTATTCACACCTAGGGCAATTTAGCACAGCTAATCCCCCTACATGCATGTTTTTATGAGTTGGAAGCATTCCGGAGGAATCAAATGTGGACATGGGGAGAACATGCAAAACTCTGCGCAGTCAGTAACTCAAGCTCAGGATCAAACCAGGGACCCTCAAGCTGAAGTGGAAACACTCCCCACTGCACCACCATGCCAACGTTGTCTAGGTTTAAAACTCGGAAGTCCTACAACTGTTCATTCAATGAGCATGTTTGAGATATCAGACTTACACTGAACAGCATAAGATGCCAGCACCACAGCAGAGCTTAGTGGACACTTTAACCTGCATGTAAAAGACATTAAAAATACATTTAAAAATATAAATATTCAAATCACTGACACTGGCTAGGACTGTATGAATGGTGGATGTGCAGCTCAGCCTTTACTTTCTCTTTTGGGGACACACTATAATTGTTAAACAGCTTAAAGTAAATCCATTTTTGAACTATGGAAAATGTATTAGATAAAAATCAGCTATGATCACATAGAGGGAACAGGCTGAACTGAATCATGCAGTATGGGTCATATTTGGATTTGACAGTACACACTGACTAACATGACGGCAAAACTACCAGAACTGTATTACCTGCCCTCCCGAATGTCTTTCTTAATTTGCAAAAAATAAAAGTGCCTGCAAAGAAGATGCACAGGATTATAATTAGTGTCTTTAGATGAAGTCTCCAACAAACTGAGCAACATATGCAAATATACATACACACACACACATGTACATTCACACACACACACACACACACATGTATGCAGGCACACACAAACACACACACACTTATGCACAGACACACACACCTGGTCTGTTCATGCTGAAGAGAGTTAGGGTCAGAGATGAAGAATCGCACTCGAAATATTAAATAGAATGGGGCAGAACCTGAGAGAATGAGAGATAAGACAGGACTATGAGAAGAAAATGACTCAACTGTGACAACATTTATATCCGGCTATTAATTTTAGTATTGATTAACTAAAAAGAGATTCCGGTGGACCTAACCCAGATTACACATTATTCGTTACAGCTTATTATATCTATGCTGTGATGTGAGGTAATTTATGCTGCTGTGTTCACGTTAACCTTACTTCCAAAAGGTGTGCTAGATATTATTCCGTTTGGTCATGCTTACACAAGGAGCTGCTTTAATTTTCTTTTGTCAAATTACAAAGATTGTAGGAGGCCGTTGGTTAATATTTAATCCTTGAATTAACAAAATATTAGGTAACATAGGTTTCTGATGTACTAACAGCTTTCAAATATACCAGAAAGTCTGAAACACCATTCATGTTATTCTCCGTGAGTCACTTATGATCCAGAGGATGTGGTATTAATGTAAATAACTGCTTTCTGGTCGGGTATTATTAATGGGAAAAAACTGCTGTGGTACCAGTAGACAGAATTAGGGATTTGGATTTGACTGACCGATCACTTTAACAGGAACACCTGTACAACTGCTCATTTATGCAGTCATCTAATCAGCCAATCATGTGCCAGGGATTTTCACACACAACAATCTCTAGAGTTTAGACAGAATGGTGCCAAAGACAAAAAAAATATAAAAACATCCTGTGAGCAGTGGGTCTGTAGGCTGAAACACACACACTCTTTACAGCCGTGGTGAGCAGAAAAGCATCTCAGAACACACAACACATCGAACCTTGAGGTGGATGAGCTACAAGAGCAGAAAGCCACATCATGTTCCACTCTTGTCAGCCAAGAACAGGAACCTGAGGCTATCATGGGCACAGACTCACCCAAACTAAACAGGTGAAGACTGGAAAAAGACCAGTTTTTTTTCCCCCCTAATCTTCAACTGTCCAGTTTTGATGAGTCTGTGCCCATGACAGCCTCAGATTCCTGTTCTTGGCTGACAGGAGTGGAACCTAATGTGGTCTTCTGCTGTTGTAGCCCATCCACCTTAAGGTTCGATGTGTTGTGCATGTTGAGATGCTTTTCTGCTCTGCTAAAGAGTGCTTCTTTGAGTTGCTATATCCTTCCTGGTAGATCGAACCAATCTGGCCATTTTCCTCTGACTTCTCTTATCAACAAGGCATGTCCGCCCACAGAACTGTCACTCACTCAGTGTTTTTTGTTTTTTCCCACCATTCTGTGTAAACTCTGGAGACTGTTGTGTGCGACATTCCCAGAAGATCAGCAGTTTCTGAAATACTGAAACCTGCCCTTCAGGTACCAACATCCATGCAAAGTCTCAGAGATCACAAAATTTCTTCAATCTGATGTTTGATGTGAACATTAACCGAAGCTCTTGACCTGTATCTGCATGCTTTTTTTGCATTGTGCTGCTGCCACATGATTGGCTGATTAGATAACTGCATGACTGTGCAGGTGTACAGGTGTTCCTAATAAAGTGGATGGAGAGTGTATGCATTACATATTTTAGATACAAAAGATGATTCATATTTACTTTTTTTAGTAAACACAATTTGCGGATATTTACACCTAGATGTTTTAAACAGCTTAGAACATGGCACCTTTGGTGGCAGACCACCCAATTTCTGGTGTGCAAAAGTACTGGAACAGATAGTCTTAAAGTAAATTAAAAGTTAATAAGTAACACTTAATATCTTCCTCAAGCTGGTGACCCAATGACATCACTGGGCCGTCAGATATCTGGATGGAAATCGTTACTTTTTAAAAATTACATAAAAGACATTTCACTCTTTAATGTCAACATATTATCGAACACTGTGCCTGTGTGTGTTTCGTTGAGATTGTTTTGTTCTTACCTTTAACCTGCTTTTTGAAAGGTTTGCTGGGATCCAGCCACCTCTGAAATGCAAGAAGTGAAATGTAACCACAATTTACTACTATAGTAATATTGATACTCATTAACAGGCATGTGCTGATATGAAGTTTTCATATCACCTTACCTTACTTAACCTTTTATCACACCACTTCATATTCTGTTTACAGACAATACTACCCCTTTGCATTTATCTGCTCTGACTAGGCAGCATTTTAACCAAAAAGAAATTGAAATAACCACAGTGACTATTCCATCCTCTGTAATTTCCCAAATTTCAGAAAATTCTCACAGTTATCAGAATTATGGGGTCATCTATAAAACCTTAGAGGGTAACTTCTTACAGTTAGCCTTGGAGTGCAAAAATGCTGCACATAAATGCTGCCTCCTCACCCACGTGAATGGTATGCAGGTAGCAATATTGTCGAGTATCAAAGTACAACCTGTAAGTGATTATCACCGCATGTCTAATCTATACTATAAAACTGAATGATTAAAAGGTTTTAAAGCTCCCAGTGTCTACAGTATAACACATACACATATACTCACAGGTGAACTAGAGGTGTCTTCAGTGATCTGGAGACCGAAGTACTGCTTCTCTATTATGCCCAGGTGTTCAAAAGCAAGGTCAAATAACAAAAGCCCAGCATCATGTTTCTGTACATAAAAAAAAAAAGACACATACAACAACACAGACAACATCTGTTTAAAACAGCATTTGCGGAAAGATATCCGAACTTTATAAATGCAGTCTGGCAAAGCAGGTGTCCCTGTGTGCTGTTCTTGTGTGTGTGTGTGTGTGTGTGTGTGTGTATGTGCTCTAAGACAATAAAGCCAAGAGTACACCACTGCAGTTGAATATAATGTTCACGACACTCCAACTGCCAGTAAAGGTCTGCACTCATTCTTTAATTACACTGTACTCCTGTCTTAGACACATCCATGGTCGCACACTCGTTTGTACTTACACTGACTGTGAACGTGTGTGTTGTGCTGTCAGGGAATATCACTGCACAAGATATGCCAGAGTTTGACATATGTGTGCGCTTGGAGAGGTCAACCAGACCCAGAGAGGTGATTTTGTTTCCAAGTGCACACCATGGCGAAGTCATCTTCTACACTCAAACAGACCTGCCAGAACACAAGAAAAAACATGATTTATGGCTTATTCCATACAACGCAAACACAAACAAATACCACAGATTACGTCATACAACCTACAATGTTCACTGTATTTGCTTTTATAAAGGTTCTCGAAAACTACGAGAAAACCTCAACCTAAATTGCCTTTATAACCTTAATTTAAATTTCCCTTAAGATGTTCTTCAAAATTTGTATTTTAATGATGTAACTTGACTGTATTACAAAATAGCTAATTTATTTATGATGGCGAGGTACGATGACTGGAAAACTAGTGACAGGCAATTCAACCCGCCCTTTATAATATAAATATAATTTTTTCAGCCAACCCTTTTTTTTTCCCAGAAAGAAGAAGATTTGCACTAGCAAGCATGAATTGTTTTTCAAATTGTATTATTGAGTGATTCTTCTGGTTTTTTTCTCCCTCAGTGCACAAGTCCAAGTAATCTCCCATAAGAATGCTGTGATAACGTTCAAGGCTGCCAGAGCAATTTTCAGAGTCTAACACTTTTAGACTGATTTCAGATAAAAAAAAAAAAACAAGTGCGTGGACAGAGAGTCTGACTTACTGGCACATCTAAATAAAACACATTTCAGCTAGGTGGGGCAGGGCAATTCCCATGAAGTGAAACTTATGTGATTTGTTGTTCAATTTGTACTGTCAATCTGGTAAATATTTTTTTCTAAGTATGAATTATTTTGTATGTGATCACAGTTTACGCTTCCAAACTAACCGAAATTTCTTAAATAGAACAATAAAGAAATGATTCCATCATTTCTTGCTGCTACCTTGCCAAGCGTACTGCTCCTGATAGATGACACCAAATCTAAGAACGGAAATGAAATAAAACATACAGAGTAAAAACAAGCAATAATATGGTTTACTCAGTCATGTCATTACATTATAACTACAGTGTGCTGCATAAGTATTCACCTCCCCTGAATGTTTCCACATTTTGTAGTATTACTGGAACTGAACGGAATTTAACTGGGATTATTTGTCCTGTCTTTACAGTAGTTAATATAGTTTGCCAAATTATTTAGAAATAAAAAGTTTAAAAGTTGTGATTGCATAAGTATTCATACCCAAACAAATCCCCTAAATTAGTTCTAGTGCAACCAGCTGCAATCAGAAATCACAGAATTAGTTGAATGGTGTTAACCTGTGTGCAGTTAAAACACCACATGATCTCTATATAAATAAATAAACCTGTTCCCTGGAAGACACCAGAGTTGGTTAGAGAACCTTAACAAATAGCATCATGAAGACCAAGGAGCTATCCAATCAAAGTCTGGGACAATATCAATTATTTAAAATATTCCAAACTTTGAACATCCTGCTGATGTAAATCCATTATTAAAAATGGAAAGAATATGGCACAACCACAACTCTGCTTAGAGCAGGCCATCCACCAATAGTCAGTGACCGTTTAAGGACGGCTTTAGTCACAGAAGCAACCACATGGCCAAGGCTAACACTGAATGAGCTGAAGAGATCCACAGCTCACAAGAGATAAGCTGTTCACAGGACACAGGGCTTTATGAAATAGCGGCGAGCCTTATGAAATCCCATTTGGAGTCTGCCAAAAGACATGCTGGAGACTCAGCAAACATGTGGTTAAAGATTCAGTGGTCTGATGAGACCAAAACTGAGCTTTTTGGTTTTGACACAAAGCAGTCCATTTGGCAGAAACCCATCACTGCTCATCACCCTGAAAACACCAGGGAAAACACCAGAGAAGAATGGTGGTGGTAGCATCATGTTGAGCTTGTGGGCTAGACTACAGTTAAATGTTTACTACTTCTCACGTAATAAGCGTTATTTTAAGGCGAATAGCCTTATTATGCAGTCTGTTGAATTAATTGCTAAAAACACAGATGTATCAAATTGAGTGCCATGTATGAAAGAATCTTACATGGATCTTTACATCCTTAATGTTACCTAAACTGTTAGCCAGTTTGTTAGTTTTCAAAATTTAACTTGGCTAGCTAAGGTATACATTCCAACAGCAGCGATACCAATTTTCAAAGCAAAACAAGTGTGTCATACGCGTAAGTGATTAGCAGTGAGCAAACACTAACACTTTATACTCTTTCTTGCTCACAGCATGTTTAAGTAATAAAATTCAATCAGTACACCAACTCTCTAGATCACATCACAGTTTCCTGTCTGAGTGCTGTAATAACAGGAATAGATGAGGACTTTCTTCATTTAAAATTGCTTTAGATAATCAAAGATGTGTTCATGTTACACAGCAACGTGAATATGCTGAGGGCAAATATAAAACATGGAGAAACTTCAGTAATTTCAAAGGGCTGACTCACAACATGCAATCCAATCTGGGTAACACACTTTTTCCTTTAATATTTTTCTCACTATATAGGAGTAAATCTCTGGCCTTTAGCACTGTGCTTCCCTACTTTTAATCTTCTTTCTAAATGGCTCATGTGTACCAACTCTTTAATATGCATTACAAGCACATGTAACATTCCTTGAGAATTAATTTCAAAGTACAACACAGTATAAGAGTGTATTTGACTTGATTGTGCAACCTTAACACAAACACACACACGCCTACTTTTTGAGCCTAAACATGTCTCTACTTTTTAATTCTCTTCTCCCCTCCTCACCCAGCACAGCTTAGGAATGTGAAACATTTTACTACCGAGTCTGTGAAGCAACTAATAGACATCTTTTGGAGTGTAACACAGATGAGGAGAAGATCTTCGGTGATATAAGCTACATGACTGCAACGGTTAAGTCTCCTCAGGCAAAAAAACATCACAAAATCAGTTCATTTTCAAGATACACAAAAGATATCGCAATGTTTAGTTTGCAAAGGACACATCACCAAAAACTTATATATATATATATATATATATATATATATATATATATATATATATATATATATATATATATATCTATTTTTTTTTCAATTTTTTTTTTTTGATAGAAAAGAAACAACCACGAGGGGGGGGGTGTCTAAA
>CM075024.1:7477844-7511313 GCA_037576675.1 Pangasius sanitwongsei | reverse complement strand
TGGAGAAACGTTGTTTCGTTTCACTATGTACTTGTATATGGCTGAAATGACAATAAACTCCACTTTGACTTTGACTTGACTTTGAAGCTATTCCAGGGGACAAGGTGGGGGACATACTGGACGCGGTGCCAGTCCATCACAGGGCACAATCGTGCACACACACACACACACACACACACACACACACACACACACTACGGACAATTTGGAAATGCCAATCAGCCTACACTGCATGTCTTTGGACTGGGGGAGGAAACCTCCGAAGCACAGGGAGAACACGCAAACCCCAGGCACACAGAGCGGAGGCGGGATTCGAACCCCAACCCTGAAGGTGTGAGGCAACAGTGCTAACCACTAAGTGTGATAACTGTGTGTCTTATACGTAGATTAAGGAATATCCAAAGAAAATCTATAATTCATCTCTAGTTATTCTCTTAGGAGAACATCAGCTGTTTTAAAATCCTGTCAAATTCCATTTGAGTTTTGTTCACTGCTGATCCTTCACTGATAACCAGTGACATTCAGCTTTTACTTAAAAAAAAAAAATAGTGAAACATTTTATATAACTCTACTCAACTAATCATAAAGAACTTCAGTTCCCTAAAGACGATTAATAACTTGCCAAACAGAATTTTTTTTTTCTTTTCAGTTTTCTGTGAGGCTTCTTGTGAATTTCATAAGAACAAGTCGAGACTATGGCTGAATCCCAAATGACTCCCTGCCCCCTATATCCGTGCACTACATCAGGTATTAAATGTTGGGTTGTTACGCCCTGTGTAGCGCACTACGTTCGGAAATGGGAGCCGTTTGGAGTTCAGCCCTTTCTTCACCGTTTCTAATTGGAATGAACCAACCACGCCTTCATGTTCTGGTCCATTGCGAAGAGTTTGACATGCCTGAGCCGTTTAACAACGCGGAGAATAGCAACGAAATACGTGTGTGTTTGTGTTTTTAATCCACTGACTCTGCGACACTTGTGTTCAGTAAGAGCTGAAAGCCCTAGCTCGGTTTGACAGACGCCATTTGGAAGCGTCTGCTGCACCTTCTGTGAGCTGACTTCTGTCAGAAAAAGTTGTTAACTGTTAGCATGAAGCTACAGCGAGCGCACAGAGGCACTATTTCGGATTAGTCTGTTTGAAACGACTTACCTGAGTATTGTCTGAAGTCCGCTTCCTCACTCCGCTTTGTGCTGTATCGACACCCTCCGCGAAAAGCCAACTGTTTCCATGTTTCAACAAGCGTCGTCGCAGGTGTTGGTAAACTTCCGGAAAGCGCTGGGTCTGTTTTTTTACGGCTTCCTTCGGGAGTGGAGTCGGTGCAGTCGTCACGGCGCGCGCGCGCGCGCTCGATTCATTGATATCTGACCTGCCTCGCGTGCGCTTAGAGTTACACACACAGCTTGACTGTGAGTGCGGTTCTGGAGCCCTGCTCTCGCGCTTCTTACTGCAACGAGGCTACTTTAATGCTTACTTAAAGAAAAAAAAAAAAAACATACAGGTGACATTTTGTACCTTATTAGATTACACTGTCGTTTAAAAATGAAGTTCAGGTTATAAAGAAGAAGGAATTTGAAGTGCGCGTGCCCGACTCAGGGCGCTGGCTCCTTCGAGTCAACAAACCACGCCCATGTCTACCTGAAGATAAACATAGCAACAGCAGCATTGTGGTGTCTATGTGCAACATGCTTAATGTATTATCCAGTTATCATTTTTCCCCCCAGTAATACAGCCTGTGTTTTTAAACACACTATGTTGAATTGGATTTGCTTTTCCCAGTTCTCCTTATTTAAGTTAAGGGTGTAGGTGACATGCTAAGTTTGCTATTTCAGGCTACAAGGCTGAGCTTGATGCTGGTTATGAATTCTGAATATTTTCATGACTAGCTTACTTAGCTTAGTGGTTAGCACTGTTGCCTCTGGGGTTGAGGGTTCGAATCCTGCCTCTGCCCCTGTGTGCGTGGAGCTTGCATGTTCTCCCTGTGCTTCAGCGGTTTCCTCCGGGTACTCCGGTCTCCTCCACCAGTCCAAAGATGTGCGTTGCAGGCAGAGTGGCATTTCCAAATTGTCCACAGTGTTTGAATGGCTGTGTGAGTGTGTGTGTGTGTGTGTGTGTGTGTGCCCTGCGATGGGTTGGCACCCTGTCCAGGGTGTCCCCCCTCCTTGTGCCCAGAGTTCCCTGGGATAGGCTCCAGGCTCCCCATGACCCATGGATGGATAGTTTACTTGGACATGGAGGACTGGTTCTGATCCAAACTTCTCATGAGCTACACATACACCCTACTGTAGTGGCAATTAGTAGAGATTATACGCCTACATTTTAAAAATTCACAGTGCCTTACTGTAAGTGCGTGCAAAATTATAGGTAGTAACTTTCAAATCAATATAAAAACATATAAAACATAAAAATCATAAATCAACATCACATTAAATTGTTATACATCAAAGAGGCAAAGATATCACATAGTTGTCTTATATTTACACATTTAACAATGTTTGTATGAACCGCTGTTATGTATGTGAGAGCCCACAAGTGCAGGTGCTCTGCACACACCGTGTCTGGACAGTGCATAACACTGCAGCTTATCAGTCAGGAGGTTTCATTTCATTTCAGCTGTTACATCCAGCCTAGATCACTATTTTTGTTTGATGCACTCAAGCGCACTGAACCATGCCTCCTATCCCCTAAGGGATCTTTTGTTTTCCCTCTGAGGCAACTGATAAAAGTCCTGTAAAAAACCCAGGGTTCCCCCTTCAGAAAATAAGGTATCAAGTAGAATCCCTATAGAAAGCTAGAAACATTAACCATCCCTTTTTAATAAGAGTATAACAACACCTCTAGAGTTCATAACAGATACTGCAGGTGGGAAGGTCTTTTTTTTTTAAAATTTGGGATAGAGGTCACCTATGACAGCAATATAAATAACAAATAAGTAGGCTACATGGGGTATGTGAGAAAAGAAGGAGATAAATGTTAACTGTAACAGTCGAAAAGCATTCAAATAACATTGTTTGAATATAGGTACTGCATCACAAATACACTATATGGCCAAAAGTTCGTGGACACCTGACCATCACACCTATATGTGCTTTTTTGAACATCCCATTCCAAATTTAGTCCCTTTTGGAGCATGGCTGTGGGGATTTGCCCATTCAGCCACAAAGGGATTAGTGAGGTCAGGCACTGATATGGGCGAGGAGGCCTAGGGTTCAGTCAGCTTTCCAGTTAATCTCTGAGATGTTCAGTGGGGTTGAGGTCAGGGCTCTGTGCAGGCAACTAGAGTTCTTCCACTCCAACCTTGGCGAACCATGTCTTCACGGAGCTCGCTTCATGGTAGAACAGATTTGGGCCCCTTCGTTCCACTGAAGGGAAATTGTAATGGTAGAGTAAAGAAAGACATCCAGTACAATTGTGTACTTTCAGCTTCGTGGCAGCAGTTTGGGGAAGAACCACATCTGGTCAGGTTTCAACAAACTTTGGGCCATATACATTCCCCTCTGAAAGTATTGGAATGGCAAGGCCAATTCTTTTGTTGTTGCCGTACACTGAAGACATTTGGGTGAATAAAACGGAGACGATAGATCTGAATTTCATCTTTCATTTCCTGATATTTACATCTAGAGGTGTTAAACAATTTATAACGTGGCACCTTTGGTGGCAGACCACCCAATTTTTAGGTGAGCAAAAGTATAGGAACAGATAGTCTTAAAGTAAATAACACTTAATATTTGGTGGCATATCCCTTGCTTGCAATAACTGTAGCCAGTCAGCGGCCCACTGACATCACCAGCTTGTTGCATTCTTCTTTTGTGTAGCTTTTCCAGGCTTGTACCACAGCTTCTTTCAGTTGTTGTTTGTTTGTTTAATTAATCAATCTAACAGGGCACATCTGGGCAAAAAGAAACACATGTCAGTGACATGTTCCAATATTTCTGATCACTTGGAAAATGGGTGGGTTCAAACAAAAGGTGCCATGTTTTAAGTTGTTTAATACATCTAGATGTAAATATTCCAATACTTTTGCACTACCTGCTGTATCTGACACTTTCACACTGTGTACTGGTCAGCGCTGCACTGCTCTTACTGTGCCTGTTGTCCCGTTTTAGTAGTTATTGTACTGTCTTGTGCTGTTTGTACATACACTTTATGTAGTTCTGTGTTGTTTTATGGAGCACCATGATCCTGGAGGAACAGTGTTTCGTTTCACTGTGTACTGTACTAGCTGTATATGGTTGAAATGACAATAAAGCCACGTGACTTGACTTGCAGCTACTACATATGATCACTCATCTCTTACCTAAGCTGTAGCTTGCATTTTATTAATATGATAGCTGCTCTTGCATGAGGATTTGTGTAACTGGGTATCATCTTTCTGATTTAGATATAAATCAATTCTGACTGTACTTCAACCTCCACTCCTCAGGTCAAATATAGACTCTATCATATAGCCTCTCTCATTTTAGAATAGGAACATAGAGTTCTCCAACATTAAATTTGGAAGTAGGCATAAATAAAGTAAAAGTAAGCGAGTAGGAGAGCAGGTAAGTAAGCAAGTATCTATCAGATGGCCTGTAAGCCTATAAGATAAATTGATACTTCTTACATTTTTGGTTAGTAACCGGATTAAAATTATGTTTGTGGCATTGAACTGCATCTTTCTTTAATCTTCTTTTTTCTTTTAAAGCAAGGGTGTCTCGTTTCGAAACCTGACACCAAACTATTTTTTCTGTCTTTTTGTTTGATTCTCCAGTATTTCTGAGGAAAAAGGAAGAGGAAAACCTGACTTTACTCATTGGCATGGCTCTGTGTGTGTGTGAGACTGTGGTGACAGACAAGCATGACTGTTATGTAACCTATAAAATTACATCGAAGTATGGTTACCATGCTAGGGAGATTTCTTTGGGTGAGGGAGATGGTCAATAGTTTGATAACACGTAGTTGTCCAATAGACATAATTCATAAGAATAGAACAAAATAAATGCCATACATTTTTAACAGCTTGAGCGTACTTCCCCCCACCCATTTTCTCTCCAATTTGTATCACAGGGCAGTGTAACACACTCACAGGAAAGCATTATCTGCACTCTTTTGTATACACGAACACTCAGATACCCATGATTGGCCAGTATCACTGTTTTTGGCCAATTTCTCTCCCTTACCTACTGGCCATGGATGGCTGTGGTATCGATTTGATCTCATGATCTTCTGACAATACTCAGGGGGATCCTACCTTTTTCCAACAAGTATGAAAAATAAAGCCTAAATCAAGGTATAAAACTATTTGTTTTTCTGAAAAACATCATCCGTAGTTATCAATTACTATATCCAACTTTGTATTTAGTTCTTTTCATTTAGTTCTGTATTTTTTCTTACCTTGACTTTATTCTACACTCATACTGAAAGTTTTAAGAGAACCAAATTGCCAGGAGCTCAGAAACGTCACGCTGAAAGCATCATTACAGAAGATCATGCAGTGCTGTTTATTGTAGCAGGTCACATTTCTACTTTAATTTACTTATTTTGTCTCAAACATATGCAAAACAAATAAGGTTTGGAAATGATAAGTAATCTAATTCCCAGTTTCATTTCATTGGCGCAATATATAGCCCACTATAATCATGTAATGGCAACACATCCCAAGTTTATATGACAAATGATTGACATGATTAGGAATTGGAAGGGGGGACTATATAAATTGGCATACATTTATTTTTAAAAGAGCATAACTTACTTTATGCTACTATGGAAATGGGGTAAATGGGGGTGGTTTATAAAAATAAACTATACCAGTTTTATGTTTATGATCAAAACTGTGAAAGTAGTTTTACCACAGTTGAGTCCCTATTATCAGGGCACCACAAGAACAAGTGCAATGGAGTAGGCGAATAGTATAAACAACTGGAAACTATAGTTTAAATTAGCCATAGTTTCTCATAGAGTTTTATTTTGCAATGAATCTAATGTCACCTTTATAACTTGCATACAATACATATCTAGCTACCGTCAGTCAGATTTAACTTGTGTATATTTCACTCTAACTCTGCCTTGGTGTCAAACCGAAAAGTTGAAAGCGGGTCTCCTAAATGAAGCCTTCAGATTGAATGGCATACAAGAAAAGCTTTTGAAAAAGCTGGGCTTTTTCTTTTATAAAACCAAAACGCGATGTTGCTCAGCATCATTGATGAGAATATGGACCTGTCAGGACCTGTAAAAAAGCAACCAGATTGCTCATTTAATCACAAGCCCGACCCTGACACTGCCCTGGCCATATTGGAGCAGTAGTAATTCAGGAACCAAGGCTCTTGCTGACAGCAATCTTGCCGATTTAGGCCTCCAAATAGAGAACATGCCACAGAAGCTGACATGACCCTGGTAAAGTTTTTAACAGATGTTGCTTGAAGAGCTATTACAAATGGTTGTAGAAGTCCCATGGTCCTACTGGACAAACAAGTACTTTTGTGAAAATAAAAATATATAGTTTTTTTTAAAGAAGTGCTTCTGAGAAGAAATACCATGAACGTCCTCTCCTCAAAAATATTCATCTCCACATAGCAGACCCTAGAGTTTGACAACCCTGTCATACTGGTGAGTCACTTCTCTCTTCTGTCTTCAAAGCACTTTTCTGACTTTCCATGGGCTGAAAGTTCCTTCAGAGAGGAGTATTTAGCAGCCATTAGACCAAGAACTTGGATTTAGGACACCTTGAAAAGTTTGGATGTCCAAATAATGGCCCAAACTACTGTCTCATGGGTGAAGCTATTGCATATCAAGTCCAATCAATTTTTATTTTTGTTTCTCTTGTTCACATAATAGCTGTAAATTCTTAATATATGGGCTTGACCATAATGAATAAAAGGCCTGAGTGAGTAAACACAGATTAAGAACTTCTATGAACATGACCTGTTACATCAAGTGGATGTTATTTCCCTGTGCTAGCTTAAATCTACCAAACAGACCAATGTTCTGTTCATTGTTGGGACTTTCTTCACAACTTCACCAGTTGATACATTGATACGTACGCTATATGGCCAAAAGTTTGTGGCCACCTGCTGATCACACTCATGTGTGCTTTTTGAATATCCCAGTCCAGATTTAGTCCCCCATTTGCTGTTATAATAAACTCCACTCTTCCAGGAAGCCTTTTCACTAACTTCTGCAATGTGGTGTTGGGGATTTGTGCCCATTCATCTCAAGAGCATTAGTGACTTCAGGCACTGATGTCAGGAGAGGAGGCCTGGGGTGCATTTGGCATTCCAGTTGATTCCAACATCCCAGATGTGCAGTGGAGTTGAGGTCAGGGCTCTGTGCAGGCCACTCAAGTTCTTCAACACCAGCCTTGGCAAACCATGTCTTTGTGGACCTTACTTTGTGCACAGGGGCATTGTCATGCTAAAACAAGTTTGGGCCCCTTAGCTCCAGTGAAAGGAAATCTTAAAGCTACAGCATACAAAGACATCCTAACAATTATGTGCTTCAGGCCAACATATGGGTGTGATGGAAGGCCAACATATGGGTGTGATGGTCAGGCGTCCACAAATTTTTGGCCATATAGTATAGTTAATGTGGTTTATATTGAGTGGCACAGAAATAAATAGTTATAATTAGGTATAATACATAGTTTCCTCCGAATGTGTTGAAACAGTAAGGCCAACGCTTTTGTTTCAGGTATACACTGAAGACATTTTTTTCAAGTGATCAAAATATTGGAACGTGTAACTAAGAAAGGATCTGCTCATGATCCAAAACATATGAGCTCATCGGTCAAGCACGGTGGAGGCAGTGTCATGATTTGGGCTGCTTCTTGAACAGGCTCGCTAATCTTTATTGCTGCTGTAACTCATGATGGTAGCAGCAGAATGAATTCAGAAGTCTACAGAAACATTCTGTCAGCCAATTTACAGAGAAACGCATCCAATCTAACTGGGAGGAAGGCAGTGACCCAAAACACACTGCCAGCACAACAGAGGACTTCATCAGGGGAAAAAAGTGGAAGGTTTTAGACTGTCCAAGTCAAACACTAGACCTTAACCCAACCAAGCATGCATTTCACCTCCTGAAGAGGAGAATGAAGGGGGAAACCACTTAAAACACATAACAATTGAAAGAAGCTGCAGTACAAGCCAGGAAAAAGCATCACAAAAGAAGAATGCAACAGTTTGGTGATGGCAGTGGGTTGCCGGCTTGATGCAGTTACTGCAAGCAAGGGTTATGCAACCAAATATTACAATGCATGGAAAACAACGGTGCCATGTTCTAAGTTGTTTAACACATCTAGATGTAAATATCAGGAAATGAAAGCTGAAATTTTGATCTATCGTTTCATATTCACCTTTTGATCTCAAACCCAAATGTCTTCAGTGTATAGCAAAAACAGATGAATTGACCTTGCCATCCCAATACTTTTGGAGGAGACTGTATAATAACAGCTATAACTGCAATATTTGTGTCAGTGTGACTACTAGTTTAGGGTTATTTTTGTTTTCTGGATCATTTTCAGCATACCTTGACCAGAAATGTTTGGGCTTTGTGTCAGACTTGCAGGCTTTAAACAGTAGTCTACCAGATTACACACATTCACACTGTCATGAAGCTGCTGTTATACAGGGTTCACTTTCACTTTAACACATGATTTTAATGTCAATTACACACCATTGAGTTAAGTGTGAATGCACGTCAGAGTCGGAATTCCAGGAAGAAAATAAGAACTGTACAAGAACTAGTACACTTGCTGTGGAATTGGAGCAAATACATTACCAAGAAGGAGTATAAGGGATAACTTTTTTATCCAGTTAATTTAAAACAACACAATGAAGCTGCAATAAGAGGAAAAAAAGAATAACATTGTTCATGAACTTCATAATGTGTGAGCAAACCTCCAGCAGACCACGAAAATGTGTCGTAAGTAGAGAAAGGCACTGATGAAAAAGTGTGTTTTTCTCAAAACGGCACAGTAGCCTATTTGGCAAAAAGGTCGAACATTCAACAGAATCCCTGAATGCAAAGTTCTGTAAGCACATCCTAAAAGTATACATAGGACAACAAACAGTGGCAGCAGTAGGCTATTATCAGTGAAACATACACATATGAAAATCAAATCAAATCACAAATAAGATCCTGGAACCACCTTCTGGAACCATTTGGAAGATTTTATCACTTTCCCAGACATTGTCTGATTTGTTGAGCCATACCTCACTATTCTGTGGAAAGTCATGGATTCAGATTCATTACTCACTCAATCGCATTGTGCAGATTATTTCTATGCATAATAATTAGTAATAATTGATTGCACTTCAACGACCAGTGAAAACATAAAAAACAACAACAAAAACATGCACACAGATCACACAGCTCAAATGAAAATGATGTACTGTGGTGAAATCAGCTTACATCAAGCAGTCTGAATAAAATTGTCTAAATTAGATTAAATTAAATGTTCTAGATTAGGTAAATGGTTATACTCAGTGTAGCCGATTATTCTGCTCGGTTTGTTTCACACAAGGTGCAATACTCTTTAAGAACGAGTTAAATTAATAACAATAGGCACTGTAGGACTCATGTCATCTGCCTTGCTGCATTCTGCTCTCAACAAACCATTTCACGGTAATTGGTTCTCACTAACAGTTGTAGTAAGACGAGGACCATGAGACTGCAAGTGCACTGTTTCGAATGGGGCAATATTCTTCATATTGTCATGTATTACAAATATGTCCCTCAACACACACAGACATACAGTCAAAATATGCTCAACACTAATGCCTTATTGCTGGCATGGTGGCACAGAGGGTAGTGCTGCCTCACAGCTCCAGCGCCTCCAGTCAGATTCAGAGCTCAGGTTACTGTGTGGAGTTTGGGTTTCCTCTGGGTTCTCTGGTTTCCTCACACCTCACAAAAACATGGCAGGAGGTGAACTGGTGGCTCTGAATTGCCACTAAGTGTGAATAGGTGGGTGACTGGGTGTGTGCACGGTGTCCTGCAGCGGGCTGGTTTATGGATCTAACGCCACCCTGACTAGGACAAAGCACTTACTGAAGATTTATTATTATTATTATTATTATTAGTAGTAGTAGTAGTAGTAGTTTCTCTTTATTAGTATTATTTCTTTCCCTCCCCGTCACATCTACACACTATAACAAGCGCATTGTTAATGCAAATGTACTATGTGTTTGTCATGACCATAGAGTAATTGAATGGAGAGAGAGAGAGAGAGATCACTGATTACATTTCACTGGACAATTGTACACACTCAACATACATTTTATTTACTCTATTTCTAATTAACGTTACTGTATTTATTCGTTTATTATTATTATTATTATTATTATTATTATCATTATTAAATCCTCATTTCTTTTCTATATTGATGTTTTGGCAATATTGTATGTAAACAGCCGTGCCAATAAAGTACTTTAAATTGAAGTGAAAAGAGAGAGAGAGAGAGTATGGAGTTCATAGTAACTACATGACCCCATCTGACGTCATGAGTTCATCGAATGTCCACGCGCCCTGCAGAAAATAACCGCTTGATCAGGAGCCGCTGAGTTTAACCAGAGCAGACCGGTCCGGCGCGAGCCGTGTAGCGCGAGCGAGCTCCTCCACACGCTGCACCCGCTTCAGCTGAGACTCAGTATGGTGAAAAAGAGCAGGGGTCCTGTCACATACGCTAAAATGAAGGGCATAATCTCATACTTCGCTGGTAGGTTAGACAACCCAGGTTTTTTTTTTTTTTTTTTTTTTTTAACTTTCTAAAACCTTTTATAATTTTTTTTTTTAATATTAACCTCGGAACTTTAACAACTTCATCATATTTATAGCTTTAATCAGAGAGAGAAAACATGGTTCCACTGACCTGCTACAGAAGCTTGGGACCCAGATTCCAGTCTATCCGCAGTAAGTTTTATTTTAATACTCTTATTATTAAGAAAACTTTGATTTTTATTATGTAATGCTGAATATCACGATACAATATAGGCGTGTTAAAGTGCCTTTTCCCTAACTTGCCTTTCGAGGTCAGACTCCTTAGCTTTAAAGAACATGACCTGGGCTCAGTCCCAAATGGGTTGCTGCTCCCTAAAAGTGCACTACATAGGGAGTGAAATAATTGCTTCTACAGTCTGTGTAGTGAGGAGTATGGTTTTGATTGTGCTGCTGCTTAATGACTACTACAGGTTGTACTATGAGAGGTAGACCTAGGCCAACCTCAGTGTGGCTGTCTAGTCTCTAACTAGGGCTTATACACACCCTAGGGCACTATATGCCAGTAGGGAGCTTTAATTCATACTAAGAAAGTTGCTGTACTGTGCCACAGGCATACGGAGAGATAAAGTATTTAGTTCTTTTTGCGTGTACATTTAAAGGCTTTAAATATGCTCTGCAGGGTGATTCTTAAACAATGACATTAGCTACACCAGTTAAAGTATAATGTCTTGCGGCTTGCTGGTTTGCACTAATGGTGGGTTTCTGTCTCTCCCAGCAGTACAGATTCAGAGGGTTTTCTGAGACCAGAAGCCAGTTTGTCTGATGAGTCTGCAGCAGCTGCAGTAAGTGAGACTCACAGGATCCCCTCAGTACAGATCAAATTTGAGTTGCAGTTGCCGTAGACGGGACACATATGAGGTGCAATTTTACATACGAGAGTCACTGGATGTGTAGTATTGCCGACATGTAGGTGGAATGCTGAAATCTCAAATGAAATCACTACTTCCGATACAATGCACAACATAACGTCTTCCATTTGAAATGATCCTCATATTAGCTCGTTCTGTTCGGTTCTCTAATAGCAGTGCTTCACCAGTACAGCACAGGAGCTGCGAAGGTCTCAGTAAGTAGGCTATATACTGTGTATTTGTGCGTGGAGGACATATATAGGCTACACTTAGTATCACAAATACACATACACACTCATTTATATGTATTTCTATAGGTGCAGGGTTTCAGCAGCAGATTTTGACTACTTGAAGGTGATTGGGACAGGCAGTTTTGGAGAGGTAAAACATCCTTCTTTTAATGCATATCGATTACAATTTGAGTTCCATGCACAATAAATAATACATGTCTTACTTTTGTTAAGTGATAAAAGCATATGTTCATATTTCCAATACATTTTAGTATTTTTTTTTAACAGTTTTTGTCTTTCTCCATGTCTAGGTTCTTTTAGCTAAATATAAGGAGAACGACAGATACTATGCAGTCAAAGTTTTACAGAAGCACATCATCCTGAAGAAAGAGGCAGTGAGTTTCATAATGTGTGTGTCCTACACGTGTGATGTGCTGGTGATGGTCGTGTGTGTAGTTTGACTCTGTTGTTCCTAACAGGAAGGAAACATCATGTGTGAGCGTAATGTGCTAGTGAAAACTCTGAATCATCCGTTCTTGGTGAGACTTCACTTCAGCTTTCAGACCAAAGAGAGGCTCTGTCTAGTGTTGGACTATGCAAGTGGTGGAGAGGTACACACACACACACACACACACAGTTTATGAATAGATGATTGTATTTATTGAAACCAAGGTTTTATGATGATGCTGGTATGTGTATGTTCACAGCTCTTTTACCACCTCCAAAATGAGCGTGTGTTCAGGGAGCCCAGAGCCAGATTCTACGCTGCAGAAATGGCCAGTGCACTAGGATACTTGCATTCACTGCACATTATTTACAGGTAAACATACACACACACACACACGTATTACTATGTGTGTAGGGGGGGTTAACTGAAGTACATTACGCTACCTAAATCCTTTGATGCCTAAACTAAAATCTTACATTAATCTTTTAATTGCTTTAGTTTTTCAAATTCAAGATGCATTTTGTCTAAAACGTATGTGCCCTCATGGAGATCAGCAGACGTTCCTCACAGTGTTCATGTTTGAATCTTCACGTTTTCCTGTCACTGGACCGTATTCAGAGTTGAGGTGTCAGCACACAGCAAAATAATAGAATGTGCTGGATCAAGTGCTATTTTATAAGGTGAATTGTTCAAAAGGTGCAGTGTTTAATGAGGGAATTGCAATGAGGACCTTTTATGTAGCAATGTATGGGTAATATACTCGACTATTAGATTTATTTCAGTACTTGCGGAATTCTTAGTCGTATATCACCATATAAGTCTTTTATTTTTCACTTTTAAATTCTCCTTCGCTTTAATATTACTTCGTATTACATTTGACTGCAAAGGGACAAAAACACTTTTTTTCTTGAGTCCGCATTTTCTGTCCGTATATAGGAAAGTGCCTGTGTTTAAAGGCGGTGGTCTAGACGCTGTTGGAAAACCCCATCTCTGATATTTCTACTCTAGAAAAATGTGGTAACCTTGGAGTCGTGAACTACACACTGATAATTTGCATAATCTGAGTGGAACACAGAGAGAATCTACTTAAGCACATGCTTAGTCCATCTCTGGAGATGCACAAATTTCCCCACGCACATATTGACGTAACATTTGGACTTAAGTTGCCAACTCTGAATGTGGGCCATTTTGAGGACAGTTGGACTGTCATAAACACTGTGATACCATAACAAATACCCACAGTTACATAAATGTTGAGAAGCACTTATGTGTGCACAAAGTAGATGCACATATAGGCAAATAACTTCAGTAAATTTCCATACACCCACAAAGTTCACATACCTGTTCTTGCATGCTAAAGGGACCTGAAGCCGGAGAACATCTTGCTCGACTCTGAAGGCCATGTGGTCCTAACAGACTTTGGCTTGTGTAAAGAGGGCATAGTGGGACGTGCAACCACCAAAACCTTTTGTGGAACTCCTGAATACCTGGCGCCCGAGGTTCTCCAGCAGCACGAGTATGACCGTACTGTGGACTGGTGGGGGCTTGGAGCTGTTCTGCATGAAATGCTTTATGGTCTGGTGAGTTAAAAAAAACACAGCAGGTGAATAAACCACATGCTGTGCAGGAAATGAGACGCATGAACTGGATATTAAAAGATAAATTTGTCTAGAGAGAAGCGCAACTAATGGATATCTGTCTCTCTGTTTAGCCTCCCTTTTACAGTGCAGACCGCATAAAGATGTTAGGCAATATAATTTATCAACCACTGGTCCTTAAGGCTGGAGTGTCCAAGGCTGGAAGAGATTTTCTCAAAAGCCTGCTACACAAAGACAGATCTAAGAGACTAGGAGCCAAACATGACATGGTAAATTCACACACACACACACACGACAACAACAATAATAGCTACACATTTCCTCGTTGGCTAAGTAACACAGTTCGCATCTCCTTTTAGGACGAGCTGAAGCAGCACTCATTCTTTTCCTCTATCCAGTGGGATGACCTTGTGGCGAAGAAAATCCCACCCCCCTTTGTTCCTTCACTGGTGAGTCCAGTGAAAACTCTAAACTGAGCGGTGTATGTGCTTCTGTATATAATCAAAATAAATATAAGCCCATTTAAGCAAAATTCTAAATTTTCCCAAAATTCTCTTAAAACCCTTTAAGGAAAAGTTATGCAAGTTTGTGTATTTCTCTTTATCCTATTAAGTCTGGCCCTGATGACCTGACAAACATTAACCCTGCGTTCACAAGACTTCCTGTCCCAGAGTCTCTGGGTGTGTGTGAAGAGGCTGGTGTAACCTTCCCTGGCTTCAGCTACGTGAGTGAAAACATCTCATCAGTGTCCACGTAGATAATACTGAAATAATCAAATCACAATGCTCAGACGTGCGATCAACAAAGTGATGTGAAATCAAGCCTGCCTCCTGGAAAACTGATCATGATTATACCTCTCAGAGTGGATATGGATGTTTACCTAAAAGTTCAAATGCAAAGTTTCTTATTATTTTCTTTTATTTATTATTTTCTGGATGCCATTTGGACCATCGCATTGCTGCTGCACTGTTGTCAGTCCTGAAATCAGTGAATCAACGATGTTAATTTTATTTACATTTTTATATTTGTGTATTTTATCTTGCATACTTTTGGATGATTCTGTCAACTGATATATTTACATTGAAACTGTATTTACAGATTTGTACATAAATTCTGCAATTATGTATTGCATCTTTTAATTTATTTATTCATCAATTTATTTATTTTTAATGTCCTAATGTTGTGCACTTGGCAACTGTAACAATTCCTAAATGAATACTCTTTAGAAAATTATGTAAAACTGAAAAAAAAAAAAAACTAAATAATAATAATAATAATAATAAATTAGCGTTCCAAGTTGGTATTAAAGATCCTGGAAATCTATCTTCCACTGGGCTTGTTTTTTCATGTGTAGCCTACAAACAGTTTAGTGATTTAACATTTACTTGCAAATAAAATGATCGATGATCTCTGGATTGTTGTAATCGTGATCCCTTTATCATTTTCATTGGGCACATGGGGCAGCACGAAGTCTTTGACATTTCAGCAATCTTGCCCTTTTATTTAACCCCTATTTTATGTATTTGAAAGAGCCTACTGGTATGACATTCCACAACGCCTCCTGCAGTGTGCTATCCTGCACCTTATTCAACCAAATATTTTAATGAGAATGTTGTGTTTTTCATCAAAACCTAGATAGCTGAAAGAAGGTGCATAACTGAAGCCACTGCTTCATCAACACATATGCCCTGGACTTAGGTGTCCTCCTAGACTTGCACTGATTGCACAGACCCTAATCTAAAATTCATTTTCTTATGTAATATGACAACCATTTGACTTTTTAAGTGAGTGACTGAGAAAATAATGATTAAATTGCCTTACTAGCAAGTTAACAATGTTTTTTTGCATTAGGTTTACATTATATTCAAAGACATCTTTCAAAAACACTTCATAGCACAGACAGGAAGTACCAATATGGAGGCCAAGTGGCTTCATGATGTTGTGTACAAAATAAAATCATCATCAGTGGAGTCCCAGACAAACCCAGGAACCCAAATCAAAGAAGAAAAGCAAATCAAATTAAATTGTTAAATTAAAATGAAAGTGTAGGCTATTGTTTGTATTAGCTCTGTTTTGTTTTTCTGGTCAAGGTTTGTTCCCTAAGTCCCTAGGGCATATGGTGTTCGCTGGAAAATAAATATAAGGAAGGAAAAATTAGACTGTGACTAATTCCTGGTCCCTCCCATTGAAAGTGAAGGAAAGGCCATTTGTGGGGTCTTCATCTGGGCTCCCTCTACTGCTCAGACAGGATACTGACGTGACAAGTCTTTGCAAATAATTTTCATCTGACAATAGCCAGGACGACTTAGTCTCAAACAAAATTAAAGTCAAGAGGCTGTCACACATGACTTATGCTATAGGCTACTGTAGTGAATTTTTAGAATAACCCTGTAATAAGCAGTTCAGAGTTGAAAACGTCATCCAGCGTACAGTCATGCAGCTTGTTTTGAGTGGTTTTAGACCTCGAAAATTTATTAGATTTCAATCTGCTTATTTGCTATAAAAAGATCTCAGCAGCTGTGGAATATTTATATAAAAAAAAAAAAAAAAAAAAAAAAAAAGCCCAATCTGGCCTCCACCGATCATGGGTAAGTGTGATTCCTGACTTGTGCTGCAGTCTGAAGTCAACTTGTGGCCCCTGTCTACTCATGCTCCTTGTATTCATCCTTTGCAACACCTCTGCCTGGAAGGCTACAGCGCTGAAAAGTTTACTTACTCAGTGACAGAGAAGAGGATGATAGCAGTTTTAGACAACATTCTGAACAATTCTGCCTGTCGTGTCCATGGTCTAATATCCAGGAGCACCGTTAGATACTCATTCCAGTATGGAAAACGTTTGGAGGAATCTTTTCTGCCCACTGTTATCAGACTCCTCAATGTGCTATCCTGCCCCCTGTTTGTCAGAACAAACAACTGGACAGAATTTCACTATAAAAATAATTATTTACTCTTCAGTATCCGCTTTATCCTGCTCAGGGTTGCAGTGGCTCTGGGGTCTATCCTGTGAACATTATCCATAAGGCAGGAATACACCACAGAAGGATTGCCAGTCCATCTCATGGCACCATGCACACGTACACACACACACACATTTACACAATCTTTTACACTTTAGGGCAATTTAGTGTAGCTAATCCACCTACAGGAATGTTTTGTGGTGGTGGGAGGAAAGCTGAGAACCTGGACAAATCCCATGTGGACCCAGTTAGACAGTAACCTAAGCTCAGAATCGAACTGAGTAACCTGGAACTGTGAAGTGGAAACGCTACCCTACACTAAATATTTATCCACTTGCATCCACTCGTATTTTGCTTATTGTCTGCTTACTTTAATGTTTTTGCACACTAAAACTATAACTTCACATCCCACACACACTGAATGCGAATGTTGTTTGTGTTTGATGCGCACTGACGTCTTTACACTGTATGTACGTGTAGATCTGTGTAGTCAGCGGCATATCCAAACCTTTAACAACGGGGAGGCCAGATCAGACCAAGTGTAATTATTGGGGTGGCACTCTCGGATGATCTCCATCGGATATAAAAGGCTCACTGCTAAGCAACATTCATCGTCTCGCAAGCTACAAAAAGGTCGTAGACAATATAACATTAGTCCACATCTTATAAAGTACACTAGCATTACAAATTCATTAGCTAACAGTAAGTAATAATGAACTGAAGAATCCTAGTGGCTATGGTCTGTGGGGCCAGGAATAGTTTGGTTCTGTGTTCGCTAGTTTAAACTTGTTTATTGTTCCTGCAAGACATTACACTCCTTGACAGTCCTCGCTGTTGGACAATGATAGAGATGGAACAATACCACTTTTTTTTTCTATAACAATACAGATACTGAAACCTTGAGTATTAGCCAATATCTATACCCACCTGATATATTTTTCTTTAAAAACTACTAATCTTTAAAATGATATTTTTTTAAATATATTTTTTGGAAGCACTTCACTTAAAAAAATACATAGCTAAAAACATGACCGTTCAAAAAAAAAAAACTTCCAAATTCACTGTAGTGCACAGATCAGTAAAGTACATCTACCTATCATTTAACTACACTATATGGCCAAAAGCATGACACCTGACCAGTCCCATTCCAGATTTATTTCCCTTTGCATTTATAATAACCTTCTGGGAAGGCTTTCCACTAGATTTTGGAGTCTGACTGTGGGGATCTGCCCATTCAGACACAACAGTTATAGTGAAGTCAGGCAGTGATGTTGGGTGAGGACACCTGGTATGCAGTCAGTGCTCCAATTAATCCAAAGTTGTTCAGTGGGGTTGAGGCCATATGTAGTCAGGTCCATAAATATTTGGACAGTAACACAATTTTCGTAACTTTGCCTCTGTACACCACCCCAGTGGATTTGAAATGAAGCAATCAAGATGTGACTGAGGTGAAGACTTTCACTTTAATTCAAGGGGTTTAACAAAAATATTGCATTGCCATTTTTTTTTTTTTTTTACAGTCCCTCCATTTTCACAGGCTCAAAAGTAATTGGACAAACTAACATCATAATAAATATTAGGATTATTTTTCATACTTGGATACAAATCACATCTTGATTGCTTCATTTCAAATCCAGTGTGGTGGTGTACAGAGACAAAATTATGAAAATTGTTTCACTGTCCAAATACATATGGATCTGACTACATATACACTGATCAGCCATAACATTAAAAACGCCTGACAGGTGAAGTGAATAACATTGATTATCTCGTTACAATGGCACCTGTCAAGGCGTGGGATATATTAGGCAGCAAGTGAACAGTCAGTTCTCAAAGTTTGTGTTTTGGAAGCAGGAAAAATGAGCAAGCGTAAGGATCTGAGCGACTTTTGCAAGGGCCAAATTGTGATGGCTAGACGACTGGGTCAGAGCATCTCCAAAACAGCAGGTCTTGTGGGGTGTTTCCGGTATACAGTGGTTAGTACCTACCAAAAGTGGTCCAAGGAAGGACAACCAGTGTACCGGCGACAGGGTTATGGGCCTTGATGTGTATGGGGCTGCGTAGCCACAGACCGGTCAGGGTGTGCGTCGCTTACCTGGGAAGAGATAGCACCAGAATGCACGATGGGAAGAAGGCAAGCCGCCGGAGGGGCGGCTTGAGTCCTGGCCTAAACATTGTTGCAGACCAAGTACACCCCTTCATGGCAATGGTATTCCATAATGGCAGTGGCCTCTTTCAGCAGGATAATGCGCCCTGCCACACTGCAAAAATTGTTCAGGAATGGTTTGAGGAACATGACAAAGCATTCAAGCTGTTGATTGGCCTCCAAAATCCCCAGATCACAATCTGATTGACCATCTGTAGGACGTGCTCTACAAACAGGTCCGATCCATGGAGTCTCCACCTCGCAACTTGCAGGATGTAAAGAATCTGCTGCTACCATCTTGGTGACAGATACCACAGCACACCTTCAGAGGTCTTGTGGAGTCCATGCACTGATGGGTCAGAGCTCAAGGCGAACCTACACAATATTAGGCAGGCGGTTTTTGTTATGTTATGGCTCATTATATATATATATATAAATCTTCACTTATATACACATGATTCAGCTCATTTGGAAATTACCAATGGCTCCTTGGTTGAATTTTCTGAGTTTCACAATCCTGGACTGTAGAAATAGCACAAATACTCGCCATAAAATCAGGGTAATGCTTGCATGAATTGCAGTAAGAATAAAATCTGAAGTAACCAAATTTTAGTTCCTATGAGCATGACTCACTTCGTCAAACGATTTAAATGGTATTATGCAAGTTACGCACAATGACCTGAGCAGAAGCAGGAATCACACATTTATTTGTGTGCTCGGGTCGCCATCTAGTGGTGGTTCTGTCGCACTGCACATTTCCACCTTCGCACTGCGCCGACTGCAGCTATCAAGCGCCATAAAGCGTGGAGCCTCGAAACGTTGCTGCAGTGTGGACTGATAACGGCAGAAAATGGCATTGAATCTCAGTTATACGTTACAAACTGAAGCCTACGACTCAAACACCTAAACAGCGCCTGGTGTATTAATGGATTCTGAGGGCCTGCTCGGTGTTAATGAGCAGATCTGATCAGAGCTAGACAGAGTATAGCCGAACACGTGATAGAGACAGGAAACCAAAATCAGCGGATTCCCCATAACCACCCGACTTAGTGATGCTTTCGCTTTGAAACGGTATAAAGACAGTAAAGTTGAGCTAGAGAAGCGAGCAGAGCACAAGCCCAAGTGTGAAGAGCGTCGTGCATAGCACAAAGCCACTGTAAGCTGAAGCAAAGTAAGATAAAGTTGGGGATAAAGTGAAGATCACCCAGGGCGCACTGCAGCATGTGTCGTTACATCTGATCGCCTTCTGATCAGAAATCGATTCATTTTCGGAACAAACACACGGCTCATATTCAACAAGACTGCCATCTGCTTTGGGCTGTAAGAGTTTATCTCGCACTAAAGCTTTGTTTTCGGCAGAGATCCCCGCCTTCATGGTGCGTTGTTATCACTCTTCCTCCCCATTGATCGCGTTGAAGTTTATCGAGCCCCGAAGTTGGCGAGAAGCAATACCTTGCGCATGCGCAGTGCCGACTAACCATCCTGCTCAAAATAAGAGTTAAAAGAGAAACGAGGTGAGTTGCAGTTTTCTTAAAATACCACCGTAATGCAAAGCTTAATGACAGAAACAATGACACTAGTGCCCAGGGAAATGTTTGTTTAACAGGTTGCGGCGACCGTAACTATTTACAACGATGCTTAAAACGATAAAGATAAATTGAAGTGACAAGTTTGTGGAGAAGAAATTAAAAGCAAACGTTTCGCTGTTTTTGCTGGACCTGACGCACTAGAGTTCCTTTGTTTTGGTTATTACTGAAGAACTCCATTAAACCACCTGCATGAGTGTTTTCCCCTTTTTCAAAGCTAAAAGAAAGTGTATATTTTGCGTATTGTGGTCCGCTTGCTAGCATTACTAGCCTCACCTAGCCGGCTGTGCTTTTTGAATTGGACCACAGTCGGGTTTAGGCAGCGGAGGCTAACCGGGCTAGCTAACGACATTCCGTGACAAGGGGAAAGTAAGGAGTTTGTTTGCTGAGAGAAAAACATTTCATTGCAACGGAACAAGTTATACACTCGACCTTCATATAGCAATTAAAGGTCGTGCGGAATTACTTAGACCAAATAACTCGGATAATTTCAGTAGTTTAAACGTGTCGGCCGCCCTTTGCTATCCTCCGCCATTTTGTATCAGGCGAATGCTAATAATGGGCGCTCGCGCATTGCACTTTATTTATGGTTGGAATAAAATTCGTTTAACACTTGGACTCGAGAAACAAACCTTTTGCGCAAGTTTGACGCCTCCTCGGGTTGTACACGGCTGTGTTGTCACTGTGTAGACACCTTACTGGAGTCGGATTTGATTTAAAATAAACGATGGGTGAAGAACGTTATTACAGTGTTCCCCACAGTATACGAATGTTAACACGCGCAAACGGCTGGTTTTCCGGTGGAAAACATAAGCGTCTAGAATTTTCCTCTCTCCTAAACCCGCACAACTATGTGGACATGACTGAAGCGTGGATTTCCACGAGATTATTTTAAAACAACGGAAAGCTGAACTTGTTCCTCTAACTTTTATTCCCCTCGCTTCCTTCAGGTTTGGATGGCCTGAACGCTCCAGGGACAGCGGGATGAGTTTGTTTTCACTCGTGTTTCTGGATAAATTGCTTTGTAAACAATTAGAAATCCATGTTTTATCCGTGTTTAAGTGCTTGGTGCAGTCAGTCCCGGCCGCGAGTCGCCCCCTGGCGGAAAAGCGCTGCACAGCAGATAACGCGCAGCTTCTTTCGTAAGCCGAGTTGCGGGTGTTTCGGTGGCTGTCTCTGATTTAGGAACAGGGGCTTGTGTATGTTGGAGTCTTTACACACCTACAGATTGACAAATGGTTAATCTGTCACTTCGTGCAGTGTCGACAGAGACTGTGCCCGCGGTGGTGCAGAGCGCTGATTGGTAGGCCTGGAATTAAACTCGTATTTCTATCGAGTGATTCTTGGTTATAAAAAAAAAAGGTAAACAGATGATGCGTTCAAGTCAGGTCGGAATGATCGGATTTACGAGTTGAACGCCACTATAAAGTCGTAATTACGAGTGGGGAACTCGGGATTGTCTCTGAGCTGTGAGTTTTCGAGTTGGGGGCGTGTCAGTAAGAAAACATGGTGGATTCAAAGGATGCAACATCTGGAGTTGAGGGTAAATTAGTTGAAACTGAATAGGTGTTTAGCAGTGACATGTCTTTGTCAGGCTTTTTTTTTTTTTTGCACAATAAAACAAGCTAATTGCCCACAGAAAATACAATAGCATTGTACAATTACGATATAATATGTAATGATAAAGTTTACAGTGGCTTCATAAATTGATTAAAAATATAATAACGCTAAACACACCTGATGCACATTCTTCATTTTCTAGAAGTAGAGTTAAAAAGCCTTGCTGTATTTTTTTGTAGTTAGTTAAAAGAAGGAACGCACCTGACGTCGTAATTACGGCTTCCCAGGAGCACTTGAACGCACAGAGAGAGTTAAATGATATGCGTAGGGAACACTAGGAAGGAAAGAAATCATATTTAACTGTTCCTTATCAGCTATGAAGTTTTGGATTGCAGTAATATCTCTCTCTGTCTCTGTCTCAGGGAAAAATGACAGACACACCTGCCAGCAATAGCTCAGCCCCGGGAGCAGATTTTGACATGATGGCTGCTCTTGATTGGAAGGACGGCATCGCTACGCTGCCTGGCAGTAACATCAGGGTACAGATGCTCAGTGATACAGACAGGGATGCACTAATCCCATTATTTTTCATTTTCAGTACAATACTAAGCTAACTCTTAAGTTTTGCAAAAAATGTCAAAGATGGCACCATGCTTTAAAACAATTTCGGTCCTCTGTTCACATGCAAGAACTGAAATCTGAATATATCAAATACGATCTGGTATTGACACAGATATCGAATTGGTGCATCTCTACATATAGATGCAGTTAACAGTTATAGGGAAATAGATGGCTTGGGTATTAATTATGCATTTAATTCACAAAACAGTATCTTTGTAATTTACTGCATGATAATAATGCTAGACAGCACAGAACCTGGGCATTCCGGCCTTTGGTATGGATGCAAAGCTTAGAGAAACAAGTCCCAGATAACAAGTATAAGCCTTGTCCACATTTTGATGAGCATAAAGAAGGGAAAAACAAACAAACAAATGGACCGCATTGCTGGTACGGATAATGAGCGTAACCAGCTTAACTTATCCAGGGACTTAATGTCTAGAAAAGTAATGTTCAGATTTTACAACAGCAAAGAACACATTTTTATTGCTGCTATATAAGCTATGTTTCTGAACATCTCCTATAAGTCCAGAAGATTGTTCATTCAATTGGTGAATGCTGGAAATACATCAATGGCCACTGTCTTACATTTACATTTATGGCATTTGGCAGACACCCTTATCCAGAGCGACTTACATTCATCTCATTTTTTTTTTTTATACAACTGAGCTGTCGAGGGTTAAGGGCCTTGCTGAGGGGCCCAGCAGGAGCAGATTGGTGGGGCTGGGGATTGAACTCATGACCATCCAATCAGTAGTCCAACGTTTTAAACAACTGAGCTACCACTGCCTCTACCAGTTAAAGATAATACAGTGATGTCTTGATACCGTTCAGTACATTTTTGTATTTTTTTAAATGCAAAAATAGGCATTGTTTGAATGTCCATTCTGTTTTCAGTTGATTAAAACATTCAGCAATATAAAAGTAAAATACAATTAATGAATAAAATTTCAACATTGAGACTCAATAATGAGTGTTTGTGTGATCCATTCAGACCCTTAGTAGCATGTAACACAAGCTGTGCATTAGAAAGCAACAAATTAAACATATATATAATATCTCTGGCCAAGCTTTCACTGGTGTTCAGGGTTGCCAGGTCTCAGACAAAATTCTATCCCAAATACATCTCAAAAAGGGCACAAAAAGTTAGATAGCTGACTTTATTAATTCCAGAGGGAAATTCACATCTGAAACTAGCCTAGAAAGTTAGGACTTTGGAAAGACAAGATTTTCTTTCTTTTCTTTTTTTTTTTCTAAGCCTTTGCATGGGAAACCAGTTCGCCATGGCATGCACACATTTCTGATTTGTCGTTAAACACCCTGGCAACCCAGCTGCCATGCCTCAAGGGAGCGTGTCCGAAGCACAGGGTGATTTGTTCCCATTCCGTTAGCTAGTTGTGCTCAGAAAGTCACGCTTCTCTGTCTAGCTCAAATGTGTTTTTGAACCCTGTGTTCTGTACGATATGGAGTGGAGTCTCATATCTGCGGCTATGAACTTCCCAGTTGCTGTGGTGATTTCTTTAACCCGCACTGAATCAGCTGGGAATCAAGCAGAGAGAATTTGCTGTGTGTGTGTTCCTGGTGCTGGTTAGTACAGTTGGAACGATACAGCGTATTGTTCAATATGAGGCTCTTCTTTCGATATATCTGCGTGTGGAACAGTACATTCAACAGACTACATAATAATGTAGGCTGTTTGTCATAAAAAAACACTTATTACATGAGGTGAAATAAACATTTAAACGTAATTAATCCCACACTCTCTATGAAAATATAGTGTCCTCTTTATATTGAATCAGTGTACGGAGGTTTTTAAAAAGACACACTTCTCCTAAGCACGCGGCCTTTTCACGAGCACTAATAACTGCTCTAATAATGTGTAGTTCTGTACGCTGATGTAACTAATCGAGAGCATTGTATTGAAAGATACGATACGCATCATACGCATTATCATTAAACCCCCACAAAGGTAGCTGACTCCTACAGCACCCTAGACTAGTTCTGACATTCTCCCAGCCAGCTCTCAGCACACTTTAACCATGACTTGAGGCATAATCACTGCACCTAGGATTGTGTGAAAGTATAAGAACTATTTATTTTTTTCTTCTTAGTTCCGGATGACAGAATTTGGGACACTTGAGATTGTAACTGATCCAGAGCCTAAAGACAAAGAAGAGGAGTCTTCATGCCCACAGTCAGAGACTACACCCTCTAACGGCTCATCAGAGCCACCCAACCGTTCAACCCAGTCAGAAACAGCAACACTACGTGCATGTGATGTGGGTGAGTATACACACAGGAAGTCACATACAATGAAACTGTTTAACATGTAGAAAATCCCAGAAATTTCTTTGCATGCTTTAACATTGTAAACTGCATTCAAAATAATGTTTTGTTCTTTTTTTTTTTTTTTTTTGCTGTACTTGTTTCAGCAGCTCCGTCAGGACTGCAGACGCAGACAGGTAGCTCCAGCACAATGAGCACCAGCAGAGAGGATCGCTCCAACGTGGAGATGGCCAGCTGTAAGTCCTGTGGCCACGCTGGTTCACGGGAGACTTTTCTCCAGGGAAAATTCTGCAGTTCGGGCTGTGTACAACCCAGCAGTGGAAGGTACGCGCAAATGCGAGTGTGAGACAATCACTTGCACATATTAATCAAATGGACTGTGCTGTTGGTTCATATGTCATTTACTTCAAATTAAGAGTAAATAGTTCAGGTGCATTTTGAGATAAAGGCATGCATATTATTAAGAGATATATATATATATATATATATATAAAACATATAAGATATTACATATATTTATATAATAGATTTCACACACACAAACATATATATATATACATATAAAATTTACCTTGATTTTTTATGAAAATGTTCTTGATTTAGTATTCACAAATTCATAATTAGTCACTCACAACTTTCACATTGCTCTTGTGGGTGTTGTACAAACTTGTCACCAAACTTGTCACCAAAAAAATATTTGTTACAGGGAAGTCTCCTAGATTAGGCAGAGCTTTCATAAGTAGGGAATAGGTAATTCTCTCTGTCAGCAAGACACTGAGCGTGTTTTTCAGTGATTTGTTTAATTGGGTGCGTGTGTGTGTGCGTGCTTGTTGGGCTGTGAAGATCAACTCCAGGTGATACAGGAGAAGGTGAACGTTTAGGTAAACGAATTCGGAAGAAGAAGAAGATGTTCATGGAGTCTGAGGATGATGAGGAGGACAACATTGAGGAAGAGGAGGTAACGTGCATTCACGCATTAACACATGCTCACACAGTCCACATAATGTGTGTTTGGCTGCACTGTGGCTAATAAACAATTCTTTACTTTGTAGGAGAAGTTTAGAGTCTCAAAAGGCAGAAAAGCAGCCAAACTTGCCAGATTGGGTAATTCTCCATCATGCATGCACACCCACTTAACGTCAAATCAAAATATGTGTCTCACAGCTTTTTGTTCGTGTGCCTTAGCGTTATGTACACCAATATAATATTCTATCTTAATAAAAATACAAAAATTCGTTTTGGTTTTACCGGTGATCACTTCCAGGATAAAGACAAAAAATTTTGATGAGTCATCCTTTACTAGTATTGTCTCTGTAAAGTGAATGTCCCTTCCCTCCTGGGGTGTTTTTTTTTTTTTTTTTTTTTTTTTAAATTTCAAAAAGAGTGGAATTTGTGTAAGTTTGTGGTTATGTGACAGGCACATTTCAGAGGAGTGTTTTACAAGCTTGTGGCAGTTCAGTGTGAGAATATCTTCTTACCTTAGACAAATTGAGAATTTAGATTCCACTGATTTCGTCTTTATACATTGTTGGAGCTTCTCCATTAGTAAGAGCATGAAATATTTTATCAGGTAGTGTAATATCTCTTGTCTAGGATATAGTGCTTGTTATTGTCCACAGGCATAGGTATAGGCAGTGAGAAATCCTCTACAGTTGAAAAAAAAAAAAAAGTCTGTCCCTAACCTCTTTACTGTTCTGCATATTTCGCTTGTTTGCTACATTACTATCAAATTTCTTTAAGTCCAGTCCAGTGCAGTGCAGTGTGGTGTATCTTAAACACTGTTGGCTTTTTTGCAAATGAGTCAGGCACTTTAATAGGCCGTCACTTTGACATCCTGTTTCAGAAGGAAATATGTCATCACAGAGAAACAAAACCACTGTCAAGCCATTTCATAGGGACAATAAGAAGGTCCTATACACCTAGGACATGTTGTGAAGTTTTATAGTTTAAACTGAAATATTCATTGGCCGTTCCATCAAGATGTTTCTAAAAAAATTACAAAAAAAGTATTGTGTCTAATGTGTGGTCTAATACTATTGCCATAGTAACAGCTGCGCCCGCAAAGAAGAAGGCCTGGAGCTGGCCTGCCTATCTAGAGGAAGAGAAAGCTGTGCCTGCCCCCTTAAAATTATTTAAAGAGGTAGGCTGTGTAAGTTATGAGTTCAAGTAAAATATGTTCTAAAGTTCCACATGATAAACATCCTATCCAAGATGGATTTTTAAGTGCTGGGGTGTGTGATTTGCAGCACCAGGCCTTTCCTCAGAGCAGGAATGCCTTTAAGGTTGGAATGAAGTTGGAGGGCTTGGACCCCTGCCATCCTGCTTTCTTCTGTGTGCTCACTGTGGCAGAGGTAACACATGATCAACAGTCACTGCATGCTGTGTGTTAATATTGGGTGTTGACTGTTTAGTCAGTAATTGTACACCGACATAATGCAACTATATACAAACCCCTGATAAAATAGCAGTTACTATAGGTTGTAGGTACAAGACATAAAAAGTTACACATAATAAAGCATCTCTGTGTGTGTTGATGCTTTATCTTCCTCAAATTCAGTCAAATTTATAGACAAAACTTAATTAATGATGTACCAACAATTGTACTTGTTCTTGTCATTGTTTGCAGTCTAGTTTTAAAAATCCCCAAAAAACTGTAGTCAGGTGTTCCTATTAAGGAGATGAGATTGGACATGTTGGTTATAGAGGTGCCTGCCCTATAAAAAAAAAAGGCAGTCTGGTGACTGACAGTGTGTGCTCTTCTCAAGAAATACCTGTTCATGTTGTTCAAAGTGTCTACAAATGGAGGAAACTAGCTGCTCATGAGCACACTGTGCCATGCTAAAGGACCCAAGGGCTACAAGAAAAGACATGCACAAATCTGTACAACTTGCTAAATACATGATTCATGTAAACTCAGTTAACCGTATTTATTAGAGATGCCACAAAATATGCAGTTTTTGTTTCAATGATGAATAAAAACGAAAAAAAAAAAAAGATGAAATATGCATACAGTGATGTGTCCAATCTAAAACTTTACAAATAATTTCAGTAGTAATGATGGCTGTGCTTGCCGGAGGGGTGGGGTGGGGGGGATTAGTGCATGTCTGTTTTAGTTAAGAAGTAGACTTTATGAAAAGTTTTCCATGCACACTTTCTTACTAACTGCTGCACGTAACATCTTTTTCAGTCAGTCACCTTGACTGCAGTCAGTCACCTTAAGTTTAACAAATGCTGGCTGATGTAACAAGCAAATGACTCAAAAAACAACAACAAACAAAAAAAACACGCACAAGCAAATAAACAGAATGGTTCAAAAAGAAGATTAATGGCTTGGAATGGCGAAGTCAGAGTCGAGGCCTTAACCCAAGTGTGATGACGTGTAGCGACCTGAAGAGGGGGCAGTTTACAGAGAAATATGTCAAAACATTACTGTGAGAGGCTTGTTCAGACAGAAACGTTTTAGTCATACAGCCCATATCACAGACTATACTAGAAACATGCTTATGGTTGGTCTAACTGATGGTTTTACTCCCCACATCCCGCCAAAGGAAAATGGAATTAAATGGCCCTGAATGATTATTGGGGCATGAGGCAGGTTTTTTCACTGAAGCTTGATTACTAAGTGCATTTTCTGAGAGTAACATCAGCTACTGTGGTTGCTTGCACAGAAACCATTTGCACCAGGTGAAATAGGTCACAGGAAATTCTTGATCTTTTTTTTTTTTTTTTTTTTTTGGGAATAAGCTGAAAAAGCAGCAAAACTAATACCAAAGGATTTGTGCAGGGTCGCAGAAGATTCTGTTTTCACAGAGTGACGTCAGACTTGCAGAAATATGCCTGGGAAATTTTAGAGGAACAAACACATTTAATGCATTATAGTATTTCGTGAGCAGCTTGAATTGCTGAATCTGATCACTGTTTAGTGAAGTAAATGGAATTTAAAAACAAAAATCACTTTTAATTTAGGTAGTCAATCCCCAGAGAGACTGCGAGTTGTTTTCTCTCCTCCTCAGGTCCAGGGTTACAGAATAAGACTTCATTTCGATGGTTACCCTGAGTGCTATGACTTCTGGGTGAATGCAGACTCATGGGATGTGAAACCACCAGGCTGGTGTGAGAAGATGGGCCTCAAGCTTCTGCTGCCTAAAGGTGCTTAATAAAATAGGCAGTGACCCAAAGGGAAATTAGCATCATTTCCTGGAGCCATTTTAGTGACAGGCTAATGTTAGAGACCTCTGGGCTTTTTCCTTAAAGCAAAGCTTTTTAAATAATGGTACTTTTTTCAGTGTTTTGTTATGTTATGAAATTTGTAATTAGTAGGTAAATATGATGCAAATATAAAACAGTTGTGATTAGTGGCTAAGATGCTCCCTTTTAACCAATATGTAATGAGTTCATGCCTTCAAAAATTTCAAAAGCAACTAATGCAGAATTAATTTTAATTTCAAAGTGTATGTTTTCCTTGTAGGTTGCAGAGATGGAGAATTTAATTGGAACACTTACGTAAAGAATTGTAGAGGCCAGCTGGCACCCAAACATTTATTTAAAAGTCTTAATACCGTAAGTTGCTGTGTACCATGCACTCCTCCTCACACAGCATGTATCCTTCTCCTTCACTGTGAAATAGAGAGCATATTATAATAATTCTCTACTGGCACCTTGCAGTCAGTGACCCCCTCAGGCTTTCGTGCTGGGATGAAGCTAGAGGCTGTTGACAGGAAAAACCCATCACTCATCTGCGTAGCCACCATTTCCGCTGTTGTGGATAACCGCCTCCTCATCCACTTTGATAACTGGGATGATGCATATGATTACTGGTAAGAAAGAGTGTGTGTGTGTGTCTGTCTTTCTACTCATCTGTACATGCATGTACAGACTTTTAATACTTTGTGTATTGGTTACCAGGTGTGATGCCAGCAGCCCGTATATTCATCCAGTTGGGTATTGTGAGGAAGCAGAGTTAACACTGACCACACCTGCAGGTAAACAAAATATGTACACTCACCACCTACATTATTAGGAACAACTGCACTTTCATCACATTTATCTAATCAGCCAATCATGTGGCAGCAGCACAATGCCAAAAATAATGCAGATACAGGTCAAGAGCTTCACATCAAATCCACACAGAAATCTCTGTGACTTTAACTGTGGCATGGTTGTTGGTTCCAGGTGAGCTGGTTTGAGTATTTCCGAAACTGCTGTTCTCCCGTGATTCTTGCATACATCATTCTCTAGAGTTTACACAGAATGACGCGAAAAACAAAAAAACATTTTGCGTGCAGAGGGTCTGCAGGCTGAAACTCCTTGTTGATGAGAGTGATCAGAGATGAATGACCAGACTAGTTTGAGCTGACAGGAAGTCTGTAGTAACTCAAATAACCACTCTTTACAACTGTGGTGAGCAGAACAGCATCTCAGAGCGCACAACACATCAAACCAGGTGATCTTCAGCTGTCCAATGATAGCCTCAGATTCCTGTTCTTGGCTGACAGGAGTGGACCCCAGTGTGCTCTTCTGCTGTTGTAGCCCATCCACCTCAAGGTTTGATGTGTTGTGCATTCTGAGATACATGCTCTCCATGGTTGTAAAGGGTGCTTATTTGAGATACTGTACCCTTCCTGACAGCTCGAACCAATCTTTTCCTCTGACTACTCAACAAGGCATTTCCACCCACAGAACTGTCACTCACTCAGTGTTTTTTATTTTTCCGCACCATTCTATGTAAACTCTAGTGACTGTTGTGTTCCCAGGAGAGTACCCTTCTGGCACCAACATCCATGACACAATCAAAGTCACAGAGATCACACTTTTTCTTGTTTCTAATATATGTTCATGGACGATCCATCGATCCACACATCAGGCTTAGGAGAATCGGTCTGTTAAGACTTCTCTGTTTAGTGGGCAGTCTTAAGCACTAATATTGCACATTTTACACGTATTGATGAGTAAAGCAAGCACGGTTTAGCTGGGTGAGTATTTCCTTTGTCGGCGCTAGTTACCTGATATCTCGAGCGGCTGGTCAAATGTATTATTTATATGGAATTATCATTGTAATAAGCAGATGCACTGACTAGATTTTGGAATTGATCAGTTTTATGGAATTGATTAGATTTAGTTGAACATACAACAGTGTATTATCTAATGTTGGCTGTGTTTTTATCAGAGTACAAGCAACCAAAAAGTTTCTCATGGGAGAAATACCTGGAAGAGACTGGAACCCAAGCAGCACCTGCTAGAGCCTTCAAACAGGTGAGTGTAACCGAGTGTGCTCACATCCATGAATTGATGAATCTAAGGCAAAACATCCACATGTTCTTGCTTTTCAGAGACCTCCACATGGCTTCCAGGTGGGGATGAAGTTGGAGGCAGTGGACAAACGCAACCCCATGCTCATCCGCGTTACCACTATAGCAGCCACAGAGGACCACAGGGTCAAGGTGTACACCCTACACCACTCTGACACGTTACAGTTACTTCATTCCCCGAAATGTCTTTAATAGCTTTAGGGAATTGTATCGTTGCTTAATGTAATTGTATATTTTTACCCAAGTGAAGATTGAAATTATTTCAAGCTGGCTATATATTTGAATTATGATTTTAATACTGAACATGTCCAAATTAATTTGTCCCCTAGCACTGTCTTTTTTTTGTATCTGTATTATATTAAATCCTTAATTAAAAAATTTCAGTCATTTAAAAAAATTTTTTGTCTCTATTAGTTGGAAAACGGGGAACAACCACAAAACACACATCATATATTTGCACATGGTAGACTTTCACACAAATTTCGATTTTTTTTTTTTATATCGTTGTGTAATATTCTTGCGTGTTTTTATTTCAGATCCATTTTGATGGTTGGAGCGATGAATACGATTACTGGGTGGATGCTGATAGCCCCGATCTGCATCCTGTAGGATGGTGTCAAAAGACTGGTCATCCTTTGCAGAACCCTAATTGTAATACATTCACACATCTCATCATTGAACACATAGTATAAGCATACACATCTTTCTTCTTGCTTGTACCTGCTGTCCCATGCTGTATGTATCATGTATACATCCGTGTGTGTTTTAAGTTAAACACTAATTGTATTTAGTTGTTTTCAGGTTCTAGTGATTCCCAGGTCCCTCCAGGACAAGGCTGCCCTACTCCAGGATGCAACGGGGTTGGACACATCAAAGGACCTCGCTATGGAACACATTACACGTTAGTAACTGACATGGAGACACTTTTACATATTGCACACCGAAGGTGCCAGCTTTGTGTAATTCTTGTTTACCTTTGTTGAAACTCATGTAATCAATTGGATTGGACAAAATGGAGCAGTGTGATGTATGGACCTGTGATTATTACTCTGTGTTATAAGATAATTATATTACCACACAAGTCGGCAGTAGCATGGTGTTGTAATAATGCCTTCAACAAATGGAACTTGTCTCTCAATACTTCATTGCGCCAATACAGTGTTAAATGGTCCTTCATGTGTTGATCTAGTAGAATGTTTCCCACAGCAAGTGTTATAATAGGCCTGAAATTTGGAAAACAATTTCATAATCATTCAAAAACTTCTGTCCTTCTTAGGGCCGTCAGCTGTCCCTACTCTGAGCTGAATCTGAATAAGGAGGGGCTGCTGCCTGACAGGCTGAGCGGAGAGAGGCCGGTGACACTGAGTGGCCCTTCACGGCCCAGGCGCACAGAATCAGTCGCACAGACTCCCTCTACCACACCCACAGGCACCAATCCTGAAACCAATGACAACATTGACAACTCCTCACCAGTCAAGTAAGGGGTTGTATATTCACACTGAAAAGAGTGCCAGTTAAAAACGTGCCTGGTGCTTTGTGTAAGTGTGACTCATACTTCTTTTTCTATACTTTCTTTGCAGGACTGCCACTGCAGCCAAGTGCACAAAGCCGAGTCAGGTGAAGCATGAAGGAAATGGAAAAGGTAATCCAGGAAATGCTGGTTTGATTTGATTTACACTCCACCAGCCACTTTATTTATTACACCTGCTCATTTATGCAGTTATTCAGTGAGCTAATTGTGTGTCCCCAGCAGAATGGGGGGAAAAATGTGATCTCAGTGACTTTGACCATGGCTTGGTTGTTGGTCCCAGATTGGCTGGTTCTGCTGTTTTAGCCCAACGGCTTCAAGGTTTGAAGTATTCTGTCCCTTGATGTGCTTTTCTGCTGGCCACAATTGAAAAAAGGGGTTATTTTGAGTTACCATAGCCTTCCTGCCAGCTTGAACCAGTCTGGCCTTTTCTGACCGCTCTCATCAACATGGAATTTCTGCCCACAGAATTTCTGCTCACTGCATGCTTTTTTTTTTTTTTTTTTTTTTTTTTTTTTTTTTTTTTTTTTTTTGGTGTGTTGAATTTTTTTTTTTTTTTTGGAACCAAATAAAACTGACACACAGGTGGAAGTATGACCACTATG
>CM075024.1:7463928-7477834 GCA_037576675.1 Pangasius sanitwongsei | reverse complement strand
CCCACCTTGCCTGCCTTCTTTAACCTGTGGGTTTTTTTTTCCCCCCCACAAAAAAAATTTTTTTTTTTCCCTGATTTTTTTTTTTCCTGTTTTTCTTTTTTTTTTTTTTTTTTTTTTTTTTTTTTTTTTTTTTTTTTGCACTGTGTAAACTCTAGAGACTGTTCTGGCACCATGATCAAAGTCACTACGATTGCATCTTCTCCCCATTCTGATGTTTGATGTGGACATGAACTGAAGCTCTTGTAACTGCATGATTTTATGCATTGCATTGCTGCCACATGACTGGTAAATTGGATAATTACATGAATGTGCAGGTGTACAGGTGTTCCTAATAAGTGGTTGATGAGTGTATGTGACATCTGTCAAAAATTCAGTCTGGTTATGTGTAATTATAAGATGTGTACATCTCCTGAGCCCCTGGTTGGTGTGTTTCTCTCAGTAGACTCTCTGCAGCAGTTCTTGCATGACTCTGTGTTCTGTGGCTGGGAGCCACCCAAGTTTCAGCACTGCTGGGAGAAACATGGCAAACTGTTACCTGAAGCCCTGGGCCTCAGTGCAAAGACAGTGGCCAAGTGGAGCACAGAAGAGGTAAAAATGCACTTTATGATTGATGATGCTCAGTATTGTATTGTATGCTTGCCCACCGATGTATTGTTGTTATTATGCCGTGGGTGGACAAATCACTAACCCCGGTGACTGGGACAATTGGATTTCATGTCTGGGCTATTTATTTTTTCATTCGTAGTTGCCCAGTGGTTGCACACCTCGATGCTGTAACTCTAGCACGAATCCCACCACTTGCTGCATTACACACATTGGCTGAGGAATGGTCTGGCTGATGGCAGAAGGATTTTTTTTTTTACTAGGTGGAGTAATTAGCGTGCATGAATGACATGTTTTCAGAATCAGGAACCTGCAGGTATACCATATGGCCAAAAGTTTGTGGACACCTGACCATCACACCCATATGTGAGTCTTCCCCAAACTGTTACCACGAAGTTGGAAGCACACAGTTGAATAAGATGTCTTTGTATGCTGTAGCATTACAATTTCCCTTCATTGGAGCTAAGGGATCCAGATGTGTTCCAGCATGACAGTGCCCTTATGCACAAAGCAAGGCCATGAAGACATGGTTTGCCAAGGCTGGTGTGGAGGAACTTGGGTGGCCTGCACAGAAGCCTGACCTCAAACCCCACTGAACACCTTTGGGATGAATTGGAACGCCGACTGCACCCCAGGACCTCTCTCCCATCGTCAGTGCCTGACCACAGCCATGCTCGAAAATCTAATGGAAAGCCTTCCCAGAAGACTGGAGGTGATTATAGCGGCAAAGGGGGGACTAAATCTGGAATGGGATGTTCAGCAAGGACATTTGATTGTTGTGGTCAGGTGTCCACAAACCCTCGGCCATATAGTGTCTGTGGAAACACTGATGAAACAAAGTGAAAATAAAGTTTGACACAAAACTGTCATTGAACTCTCTTACTACACGTAGTCACCTTGTGGTTAGAATCAGATATCAACTTACATGTGATGCAAGGACAGAACACCAAATCTCATAGCCTAATGCTAATGCCTAAAGCACAAACACAATATTAGAAACTTTGTTAGAAGAGGATAATAATCACAAACGCATTTGTTTTGCTTATTCTGTATTAATTAACTAATTAATTCACTAGCTAACTTGCTCGCCATACGTTGATATTATGTTAGCTACCACATTTTAGTCTAATCAATTAGGTTTCCATGAGACTGGGCAGTACACTGGAGCTTGTACTTATGTGGTGAGCTAGCTAATCAGTTTATGGTTTTTCCACCCTACTGTGCACAGATGAAATTCAGTTGTTGATATTTTATGTGCAAAATTTTGTCAGGTTGCAAGTTTTGTGAGAAAGCTACCAGGCTGCAGGGAACATGCTGCCATTTTCAGGAATGAGGTAAAAATAAGATTACTTTTTTTTTTTTTTTTTCAGTAATTTTACTCTCAGATCTATTATATGATATTTTGATTTCTTGTAATGTTGATATTGATCCATTTTGATGTTTGTCGTTCTTATAGCAAATTGATGGTGAAGCCTTCCTCCTTCTCACCCAGTCTGACATTGTGAAGATCCTAAGTATCAAGCTGGGCCCTGCTCTGAAAATCTATAACTGCATTCTTATGCTGAGGAGTGTGGATGAAGAATAGCATCCCCACACCATGAAAACCTGTCTTAGTGCTTCTGTACTTTTCAGTAACCACAAGGCAATCGTTTTTCCTCATCTTTTTTTTTTTTTTTTTTTTTAATATCTCCCAACTTTGTGACTCATCCTTGCAATGGTGATAAGTTCACATTCTGTGTAGTTACTGAGGTTGCCCTATGATGAACAAGTACTTAAGAAAATTGAACAGACTGGAATTTTATCTGCTTAAAAGCAGTTTTCTGTGATTGTCCTGTTATACAACTGGGCATCAGAATGTACAAGTTGGGTATAAGTATAAAGGTCTTTGGAGGACTATGCTGCTAAACAGGCACAAAATTTCTTGTCTTTTCCTGTATTTTTCTTGTATCATCTGTATGTAGTCCTAACTGAAATCTGCTACTTTATTCAAAAGTCATTTGATGATTTGATTCTTATTAACTTATTGCTATTTTGATTTTTAATTAACTTTTTGGACTCAAAAGTGCATGGTTTTGAGGCACTGCAATATCAATGCATTATTATTATTTATGATTTTTATGGTTAATAATTGTATAAATAATTGGTTTAGGAAATGTGAAAAAAATTACACATTGGTGGACCTTTTACTTGAAATGTACAAAGTAATTTTTAAATTGATGCAAAAAACAGACTTTTGTATATGAACCCACATCACATCCACAATGGTCAGGATGGGTGTATGTAAGACCACTAGGATGAGGGATATGCTTGTGGGTGTGTCTGTGTAACCCAGAGAGAAAGAGACTGTACATGTTTTACTTTGCATCAGGGAATCTCTTAGTTCAGTCAGATCTTAAAATGAATGTCTAATTTGCTAAGTAGTAGTGTCGAAATTGTGCTTTGTGAAATCCATTTAAAATTTTGTAAATTGTACAGTGATACTGATGTGGGTGTATTTTGATCCTTGAAGGTGTGTGTATGTGAGAGAGAGAGAGAGAGAGAGAGAGAGAGAGAGGTTAACTTGACTTAAAGGTAGATTCCGTTGAAAATAAGATGAAATGTAAGCTGTAATGCTCGTGAGTCTTAACTGATGAAATAAAATAAGCTCTGAGTTACAGCCTAACACAAGGCAGTGTGTCAGCTTCATTTAGTTGTGTTGCAAAATGGATTAAGGAGAAGGATTGTGTCTTGTTTTTTTAAAAAAAAATTTTTTAAACATTTGCATAAAAATAGGTCAATGTTTTGTTTAAGTATCTATTTAACTTGCAAATACTTTTTTTACTCTAAGCATATATTTTGTTTTGTTTTTTTCTTTTATGTCTGTTGTTCAAGCAGATATATCAGATGTACAAAATACCAAAGAGCAAGGAAAGGAATATAAATAGGCATCACTTTATCTGCATATAAATATTCATCTTATGAAAACTATATGTATGTAATCAATTTTATTTAGCACTTTTAACCATGGTCATTGCCACAAAGTAGCTTTACTATCACTAGTTATGTACAATGAATGTTCTGCAGGTTCACCTTCATGGAATGCTGCATTGCCTGATTCACAAAATTGGGTATTACCTAACTCTTTTTGCTGACATGAAAACTAGCATATAGGCAGTGCATAAACTTGAAAGGACACATAGAGGGAGATCCCACATTCTTACGGAAACATGGCGGATGGATGCACCTTGCCTTCTTTCAAAAAGGTTGTCAAGTTCATGAGACCCCAGAGAGATCACCTCAGTGGTGCTATGGAGTATTGAGATGACAGCCATGTACACCTTTAGCATAGATGGGTATTTTCTGTAGTCCCTGGAGTAAAGTTAGTATTTTAGAAATCAGGCAATGGATTGGATCTAGCCTATGCCTTGCACACCATTCACAGAACTGCTTCCACCAAAGCTACAGGCACATGTGACCTGGCTGACAATGCTACACATATCCATCCGTTTGGGACTGCAGATTTGCTCAGGGAGGAAGCTGCAAGGCAAAAACAATGGTGAAAACAAAGGTCTTGCTGGCCATCTAGGGGTCATGTGGGAAGTGTCAGTGGTAAAGGGGAAAAGCATGCAGTAGATAATGAGACCCGTCATGGGTCAGTGCAAAGTGGGCCAATGTAAGGTGGAGAGAGCTGCTTGGTCTTGTGGCCCCAGTGGTTGATGTAGCTAACTATCACAATGTTTGAACAAACCAACACAAGGCCCCTCAGTTTTAGCTGTTTCATGTGTTATGAACTTGCATAAGGGTGCCACATACCCACTGTGCCCCTGTGGCACCATGCTGGTTCCCAACCTGTAAGAGAAGCATTGATGGTGACTATCTTTGATGGGGCACTACCCCAGAGTGTATCCCTATCATTAGAAAAGATTTGCCTCTCCAGCAAGCTAGAGTCTGGGCTCCTCTTGCTGAGACAAGGATATGTTTCTGTTCATTGGTGTGTGGGCCAGCTGTAGGCTCATAACGCACTTCTGAAGAGCTTGTAACTCCAGCAAGTACAATATATGGCCAAAAGTATGCAGGCACCTGACCATCACACCCATATGTGGACCTTCCCCAAACTGTTGCCACAAAGATGGAAGCACCCTATTGCATAAACCAACTTACCAGAGAGTCCCCCCATCCTGTTCTAGGTGTTCTGTCGCTAGGAGTGAGGTGCTCCCTCACACAGAGATCAGCTTCTGTGTATAGGAGTGATTGCAACAGCGCCAATGCTAACAGAAAGACAGTAATAGTAAAACATTGACGGTGCCTGCCACATGTAATGCAATATCATATGTTCTCAATAGAGCATCAGCATTCAACAGGCAGTGCACATCTGAACATATCTGAACACATCTGATGAGACTGCCAGCAATGCAATACAGGCATCACTGGCCAGGGCATGTGGCCTGGCCTGACCTGTTTGTGAGTCATCAGCTCGAACACAGATCATGGAGTTCAAACATGGATGGGCAGTCTGTCCAAATTCTCCTTTAAAAATAAGAAAAAAAAACAAACCATGGCATATGTGGCATAATGAATACTACTGCAACCAGCGTTGTATGAAGAAGCACATTTGGTGCAGTGGGTAGCCTAGCGCCATCCAACTGGGTTATAATGAGTGGCTGCCACAGCTAAATTAGAGCCTATTGGGGACTGACTGAGACCAATTTCTGGATATTGCTGAGGCCAGATTTGAACATGTCCAAGTGCTAGATGATTGGCAGCTTGGAAAAATGTGAGGAGGACAAGGATAATGACTAATATTGGGTTCTTTTGAAGTAGTTGTGTATACTCAGCCCCTGAAGCAACGATTTCGGCTGTGCCATGTCTGCTGCCAAATCATTAGTGGAATCAGGTGTGGCTCTTGCTTGGTTGGCATGAAAACCTGCAGCCACACCAGCCCTTTGCGGATAAGATTGAAGACCCCTGCATTAGAGGGTCAGTGCCAAGGCAGTGAGCCCATTACTAATGCCCAACTTCGGCTTCACCAGCTGTCAAAAATCTTTGGAATTCTGGCTGTCCTGCAGAATAGTTCTTTCGGGCTAAATACTTGGTGTCACTTAGACGGCAATGGTGGAATACTCAGAGGAGACAGAGGAGGAAAAATGACTTGTTTTGGAGAATGAGAGTAAAGCACTGCGAGGAGGGGAAAAAGGCTACACAGTGTGTTGGGTGATACCTATTAAGGCAAGCAATGCTGACAAGTGAAAGCCCACATGAAGCGAATAAGCACCATGGAGTTCTGTAGAATTCTACCAAAAAGGGCACTAGTGATGCATAAAAAATACACTCACTGTTCAGAAGAGATTAGATTAGAGGAGGCCATCCCCAGCTTTGGAAGACAGGAACCTGTAACTCCAACTACACGCACAAGCTGCCAAGCAGATAACTCCATGAGTAATTCCAGAGTCAAAAATAAAGATGTACGTAATTCCTAATTTCCAGAAAAGCAAAATAACTAACTAACTAAATAAAATGAAATAAAAAATAAAAGAGCTTACCAATGACTTCTGAATGAGAGGCTAACCTTAACAGAAACTTACCAGCAATCTTTGAGTGGCAAACAAGTGTATCATCACTGCAACTCAAAGGTATATTAAGGAATAGATGCAAAGATGCCCAAAGATGCAGAATGACCTTTACTTAGCTTGCTTAAAGTAACGCTGAAGTGATTCTTTTAAAAATGTGATTGATAACCAATGTGATTGGTAAAATCCCAAACTAAGCCCATAAGTAACCCTGCCTGAATCAGCATTTTTACTGAGAAAGTCTTTTTAAATGAAAAAAAAAAGGTAGGTTTTACACTAATCTATGCACCAATCTTAAATATTTGGAACAGCCATCCAAAAAGCTAACCCTAACCCAAGACATTTCATTTTTAAAAAAAATTCATTTAATAAACAGTGACCAGGAAGACCTGGTGGGTAAAATAAGCCTGAATCCCAAGTGAGTCTAAGAATAAGTCAGTAGCCCACCGTGGGAGCAGACAGGCTCGCGCTAATCTTCCCATGACCCCTTAACCACAGTCTCTCCCTCTCTCTCTCTCTCTCTCTCTCTCTCTCTCTCTCTCTCTCTCTCTCTCTCTCTCTGTTCCTCCTCTCTCTTTCTCACTACACCCCTCCCAATCCTGTCTCTGCGTCACTGGATAATTAAACTGTCAGACACAAACTCTGAGCCCTCATACTAGGAATAGTGGAGACACAGTGCAGAAGCGCAGGGTCAAGGATCCGCACAGCTTCACTAAATGGAAATCGGATCTGGCTCTCGGGTTCATCTGGACACCAAAGACCGAAAGTAAAGCCACGTCAGGACGCGGAACCTCAGAGGCTCAGGAGGTAAAAATCCCTAAATCAGGTGGTGGGGAGAAATGAGCATTCAGAACTACTGAATGTGTGCGTCCTCGTGCGTGTTTGCTTGCGTGTGTGTGTGTGTGTGTGTGTGTGGAGAGAGAAAGAGGGAGAGAGATAGAGAGAGAGAGACAGAGAGACATAGGGCTAGAGATATATTAATAAACGTGTACATATGCGTCACAGGCTATCACAAAATTGCAAACACCAAACCAAGCGCATATATCAATATTCATTCATGACTTCACCTTCAGTAAGTGCTTTGTCCTGGTCAGGGTCGCGGTGGATCAGGAGCTTATCCTGGCAACACAGGGCGCGAGACAGGAATATATCCTGGATGGGACGCCAGTCCATGACAGGACACCATGCACGCACACACACACACACACACACACACACGCATTCATACACTCCTTCACACCTAGGGGCAATTAAAGAATTCCTGATTTGATTTAGTCTGAATACCAGCATTTATTTTCATAATCATTATAGACCAGTGGTTCTCAAATAGGGGTTTGTAATTTTTATGTTTTGGCACAGTGATGGAAATCACAGCCCACCATTATCATTATTATTATTATTATTATTATTATTATTATATTGTGGACTTCTTATAGTTATTCACATGTTTGACTGGTCACTTGAATTTCATTCATAAGCAAGTAGTTTTAATGTCAGCTTGGACCTAATGTGTTCTGTTTCTGGAAAGTTTATGGCTAAAAAGCTTTAAGGTGCCAATAAATAGCCAAAATGTTATTTAAATAATTTAAATAATGCACCTAACCAACTACTGTGAATGAAGTCAGTGTGTTTGTGAAAGAAAGCTGTACTAAGGGAGTCTGTGTAATTTATTTTACAGTTTAAGGGGTCCGTGAGAACTGTTAGGCAAGTGTGGTTCTGAAGTTAGCAGGGTGATTATCCAATTAAAATCATAAACTTGTCAAGAACGGATCCAATATTACTCTTCATTCACAATCTATAAACTGAATGTTGCATAGTTCAAATTCAGCTCAAAGCTGAGCACGCCTACATTATGTATCGAGTGGGAATAAAATCTAATTTAGAGAGTTTTCCCAAAAACAATTACCCTATGCAGGATAAACTCAGAAGGGAAATGTATTTTTACTGTAACAAACAAACGTACCCTCTCATAGGCTACTATGTTTAGCCAATATCTTGGAATGCCCAGATGATTTCAAGGATTCAAGCCTGAATAGAAAGGTCAGATAACTAGAGTGTATGGGTCAGGGTTGCCAGGCTTGTGAGTGACAAAGGCATGGCCAGGCAAAACTAGCCTAAAGTCCACCCAGTACCAAGTACACTATATGGCCAAAAGTTTGTGGATACTGACCATGACACCTATGTGATATGTGCTTGTTGAGCATCCTATTCCAGATTTAGTCCCCCTTTGCTGTTATAATAACCTCCACTCTTTTATGAAGGCTTTCCACTAGATTTTGGAACGTGGCTGTGGGGATTTGCAGCAGGAGCATTAGTGAGGTCATGCACTGATTTTGGGTGAGGAGGCCTGGGGCATATTCAGCCTTCCAATTCATCCCAAAGGTGTTCAGTGGGGTTGAGGTCAGGGCTCTGTGTAAGAGACACATGTTCTTCCACACCAACCTTGACACACCATGTTTTCATGGACCTTGTTTTGTGCACAGGGTCATTGTCATGCTCTAACAGGTTTGGAGCCCCTTAGTTCCAGTGAAGGGAAATTTAATGCTACAGCATACAAAGACATCATATATTAATGTTTGCTTCAATTTTATGGCAACAGTTTGGGGAATGCCTACATATGGGTGTGCTGGTCAGATGTCTACAAACTTTTGGCCATATATGATACTTGATGAGTTATTATTGCCATATAGTGTGCTTGATTAGTTATTATTGGTTGTTTGATGCATTATGCTAATAATACAGCAAGCAAGAAACCTGTCAAAACATCTTTTTTAGTCATGGACCTACAGTGGGACACCAGTACTTTTACAGAATGGGGCTCTTGTGGACATATGATAATCTACCTTGCAAACTTCATTTGACCTCTTTTTTTATCGGCAGAATGTCAGAGATGGATGGACCCACTGTAACAGGTGTGAGTGTTTTAGAATCAGATAATTCACTCCATCCGAAGGATAAAGGGCCTGTTATTGGTGGTTTGCGTCTTCGATCTGCTCCTGGAGCTTGTGTGCTCTTCGCTGGTGTTTTGCTGCTTGTAGGTATTGGAGTGGCCGTCGGTGGATACTGGCCACATCGCAATCGGAGACCAGTGCCACATCATGCACCATCTGGCCGCACGCCCTCAGAAAAACTGAAATTGGTTGGCCCTATTATAATGGGAGTGGGCCTTTTCATCTTCATTTGTGCAAACACACTTCTCTATGAGAACCGGGACCACAGGCTGAGGCAAGCCAGCCAAAAGAATGATACACTAGAGGGACGGCGAAATTCAAAAGGCTGTTCACAACCTGAAACAAACACCAACACACACACTCTGGCCTTGTCTGAACTCAACATTCACTGCCTGCAAGGAGGGATCGCTGTTCCGGCCCTTAAGTGCTCTTCCCCTTCCTCTGCCTCTTTAAACTCCAATCAGATGAACTTTGACCTTGCAGAGAGCAGGGATGCTGTCATGTTGATTCCTCCACTCATCAAGCTGCACAACTGCCTTATAAAGTGCCCAGATGCCCCACCCCTTCTACAGCACTTACCGGCGCATTGCGAGAAGGGCCAGTGTAAAAGGGCGGGGCCAATAATACCAGAGCATTCAAGTTTATCTCTAACGAGAGAGAGTGGGGCGGAAATGAGTACGGAACAGTGTGGACCAATACAGTATACACAGACTGTGGATAAGTAGCCACAAAGTCACCCTATGATTCATGTTGCTATCATATTTAAACTAGAAAAAAGTCGCTAAAGCAGCCTGGAGTTCTCTGGTTTGTGCCTCTGTGGAAACCCTTAAGGGTACTATGTATTAGCCTACAACAAAGTGTTTCTCAATCAGCTAAGAACCTTAATATCTTAAATATCCAAAGACCCCGTGACGACCCCTTTATAAATATGCTTAAATCTAGAACACTTCAGTTCTCTGTCTAGGGAAACCATAAGAGGTACAATTTTGAACCTTAGAACTGAGTCTCTCCCTATCAGAAAGGATTCCAAGTAGAATCCATTTAGGAGCTAAGAACCTTTAACTATCCAAAGAATCCTTTAAAATGATTGAATGGCTCTTTTATCTAAGTGTGTACATTCTTTAAAAAAAGAAATTAGATCTAGTACCTTAAGTGGTTCTTTGTTTGTCCTTCTGGGAGAACACTGAACTAGCCAAAGAACACTTGAGGAACTGGATTTTTCTAAGATTATATAAAAATAGGTTAAATCTAGAACCCTTAAGGGTTCTCTGGTTGTCTGGGGGAACCTTTAAAGGTTCCCTGTAACCCTACAAATGAAGTAGAACTCCTTTTAGAAGATAACATTAAAATAAGCCTTGAAGAACCATTTTTACTAAGAGTTTATGGTGTAACTGCACATTAATGTTAATGCTGAATGTAATGTTAATGTCACATTGATGTGTATTCCACATTCATTTTGTGCTCTCAAAGCATTAGGCAACATTAAGACTGCTATTTTTTTTCCAGACTATTCTTATAATTTGTCGAATCTGACCATTGGATCTAAAGAGATATAAATAAAGCCTGTTCAGTGTCACTATCTGTGTTCCTGTCACAGATCTGTAACAGATTTGGCTTTCTAAAACCAAGTGGATTTCAGTGTATTCATTTTAATTAGTGTCCTTTCAAAACCCCATATCATGGAGTTTAACATGTCAATTTGAGGCATCTGATCATTTCAGTTCCTTATTTTGTTTCTTGCCTTCCGTCCTTGAAATAGTTGAAAATAAAAAAAAAATGGCTTAATTGATAACAAAACACTTAATTCATATGTATTCACCCCCTCAGTGTGAATTGTCCTTTTGCAGCAATTACAAATTTGCATTGTCTCGGATGTGTCTCTATGAGCTTTGCACATTATGATTTTGGCATTTTCTTCCATTCCAAATTAGATAAAGAATTGCTTCGTGGACAGCAATTTTCAGATCATGCCACAGATTTTCAATTGGATTTAAGTCTGATCTTTGACACGACCATTTGACTTGGCCAAAACACAAACTTTTTTTTTTCAAGCCATTCCTTGGCCCTGTGCTTTGGCTCATTGTCCTGTTGGAACATATATTTTCAGCCTAAATGCGTATATCTGGCTGATTGGAACAGGTTCTCAATTTGTTATTTTTGGCTCCATCCATACTGCCTGTGATGGTTTCCAGTTCCTCCTGCTGAAAAACAACCCTAGAGCATTATGCTACCACCAACATCCTTGATCACAGAAATGGTGTTACCTGTATTTGGTCTACACTAAATATTATGCTTTGGCTTTAGATCAAATGACTCAATTTTAGTCTCATCAGACAACAAAATCTTTTTCCAAAAGCTCTTAGATTTTCTAACATGGACTTTCTCAGAAGTGGCTTGCTTCTGGCCACTCTCCCATAGAGGCCAGATCTGGGAAGATCTGATGATATTGTTGAGGTCTGCACAGGTTCTCATATTTCAGCCAGTGATCTCTGTAACCCCTTCAGTGTTGTAGCTACACTCTCGGACACTTCCCTGATGGTTGGCCTTCTTGCCCAAGCACTCAGTTTGGACTGATCTGGGTAGTGTCTGGGTTGTGCCATATTTTTTTTCCCCCACTTTGTTATAATGGATTACACAGTGCTCCTAAGAAGGTTCAAAGCTTTGCAGATGTTTATATATTATATATTATATATTATAATTTGTAGGTGTAACAACGTTTTCTCATCGTTTTTTCCCTTCTAACGACTTCATCTTGAAGCTTCATGGGCAGTTCTTTGGTCTTCATGACAGAAGTTCTGATCGTTAATTAGATGATACCTGCCAAAGTCAGAGGTATTTATTGTACAAGCATACAATTGGACACAAAAATTAACACAGGTTTATCCTGTGTAGCATATATTAATGTAGCAAGTTCTCGAAAATTAAATACTATCCCTAATTTAGACTGCAAAAAGAAATGTCTCTCTACAGAAATAATTTAATTTTATATCTGTAGAGAGACACTTCAAAATGAGCAGAAAATAATCCCATTCTAATATACTTCAATTTGATGTTGCAATACAGGAAAAAGAGAAGTAATCATTGGGGGGTGGTGAATACATTCTGGAGGCACTGTATATACACTCAGAGCTGGTGACTTAAGTTCAATAATTATGTCAGTGTTTATGATTTACTCACGGGAAAGCTTTGTAAAATGACCTGGGTGCAGTTCATGCCTCCAAGGTTGCCAGATCTAATAGGAGTGTAGTATGTTGCCAATATATTTCTGCAGTATTATTTATCATGTTCATCACTGCAGATTTGTTGTAATGCCTTCTACCCTTAATGTTTGGCAGTTTATATAATAGCACCATCCAGTACAACCTGTTTTGAAAAGAGGTACAGCGGCAGAATACGTCAAGCTTAGACATGGGTGAAAAATACATTATCCACTGTTGAGACTGGACAGGCCACGAAAATATTTATTTTATATATCATGCACCGGTACAGTAAATTTTGCACAAAATTTAACGTAGCCACATGACACTAAATTGAGGTCATGAAACTATAATGTGTGTGGGTGTGTGATGTAGGCTATTTTATAACACTTTTAGTTATCTATTTTGAGTTGTCTGTTCAATAAAATGATGTGCTCCCACGATAAAATGTGCCTTTGGCTTAAAGGATAAACTGACCAAGCACTCATCAGCTTTAAGTACTTTAAGTAAAAAAAAAAATCAAGGTCTAATTAAAAAAAAAAAGTCACATGAACTTGATATGTGAATAATCTCATGATTCACATGTGATATTTACACATTTATGTGGTTTTAAGCACTCTACATGTAGTGTATGAGTTTTTATTTTCACGTGATTTTTTTTTTACAAAGTATTCATTTATTTGTGTTCATTTTTCACGATTCAGTCATTTTTGCATATGATGTTTGCACAGGATACATTCATTTTTCATGATTCATTTATTTTCATGGTCATTTTTCAAATGCAGGGTGTGTGGTTTAATTTTCCAAATGTGATTTTCTCATAGGAATAATCCGTTGCCACATGTTCACGAAGATGTCACGTGTTCACTTGAGTTCACGCGCACTTTCAGGCCATAATTTAGTGAAAAGTTTTTCACGTGATCACATATTATTCACATAATCACATGTAAAATGGATGTGATTTTTCCATAAGAGTCAGAATTGTGCATTACTCCCACACTGTCCGAGTAGCACGCAAGTCTTTAGTAGTTACGTCTGAGATCTGAATAGCAATGTGCACAGTTTCAGTATTAACTCCACCCTACACTAACACTGAATACTCATTACTGTTATGTGAAACTGTGACTTTTGCAATGTATTTAATTCATAAAACAGTTAATCATTGTTGACAAAACGTTGTTCCTGCTTCTTTTTTGTGTGCATTTTGGAGAGATGCCAAAAGAAATGAATTGGCAGAAGGATTGATTCTTTATGAAATAGATTTCATAGTTTCAGAAATAATGTATTATTTTTACTGATTGTGCTGTATCTCCACGATTGCCAGAGATCATTTCTTGCCTGTTATGCTGTCTTTACAAATGTATTTATAGCAGTCTGCTGCATTTGTGTGTCTATATACACATTTGTTCAAAGAGATGACTTTGAAGAAATGTCAGACAGTGTATAAAAGGGGACCAACCCCCGAGGAAGAACATTTTTAGTACCTCCCCCGTCACATCCTGGGCCATATTTATCAAAGCTCAGAAGTTACGTCAGCAATTTCTTTTGAAACACACACACACATATATATATATATATATATATATATATATATATATATATATATATA
>CM075024.1:7425132-7455502 GCA_037576675.1 Pangasius sanitwongsei | reverse complement strand
TATATATATATATATATATATATATATAATAACCCTTACAGAGCTGAATGAAGTTGCATACCTGCACTTGCTGAAGATACCACCAAGGGTTTGCGATCCAGCAAAAGGTACCAATCACCTCTCTCTCTTTGTTCTTGTCTTTTCTTTTCTATGTCCTGCAGCTTTTGTTCAGGAGTTTCCACTCCTAGTATTCTTGTAGGTGCTGAAGATTCCATCAGTTTGTGCTCCAGCAGAACGTACCAGTCGTCGCTCTCCCCTCGTTGTCTCCCTGCCTGCTGCACTTGTTGTAGTGTTTGCTGCAAAATTTCTACTTCCTGTAACCTGGCTTTCAGCCTTTCTATGTCCTCCAGTCTTTGTTCAATACTTTTCACTTCTAGTAATGTTTCCTCTAATTCCTCTACATTTTTTCCCTCTGTTTCCTCAGACACTACTTGACTTGTCTTTAACGTCAATTCATGTACTGTGTCTACTACCTCCATCCTTCTCATACTTTGTTCAACAAAAACCTCCTGAAATTGTCCAGTATGAGATTCTACTTCCTGTGTTCTCTGTTCATACATTACTACTGTTTGTAATTCCTCTCCATCCCCCTCTTGTTCTATCTTTTCCCTCATAACTTTCAGTATTTGCTCACTGGCTTCAGTATCCGGCTCTAGATTTTCTTCAGCAACGTCTGGTCTCATTAGGTTTCTTGCCATTTCCAGTTCCTCATGACGTTCTGTCACAGCCTCAACCTCTTTTCTTATTTTGTCAACCTTTATACTCGTCTCTGAGGTTCTTTCTATCCATTCTAGCTCTTCTCTCTGCTCTTCAGCTTGAGAGGACTGTAGAGACGCTGAGGGTAAAAACAGAAATATTAATGCCTGATCTCTACCAGTGTTGCCAGTGTTTTTCGTCATCAGGTCTGGAGTTGGACTTTCTGCATTAATTATGTTAATTATATCAAAGGCTTTACGGGCCAAATATATGAGCTGAAATTTGTTTTAATGCAACCAGTAAACGCATAATTAAAACTGGTACATTCCTTTTACTGTATGACTGTGTCAGTGAGTTGGTCTGCTCATTCACATTTTAGTACATCAATGAAAGAACAGTTTAGCTATGATTTGGCTTTGTTTTAAAACATATTGGATGCTATTACTTTGATTTTGTAAATATTACCATATGATCGTGGTGGTAGCCATGATTTTGGGCTGTAAAATAAGGTTTGGAAGGATTTGATTTTGAGCTTTGGTATCAGTATTATTTCACTGATCATTTGACTCATATTTTGGGAAGTCCCTTTTTTTTGGGAAGGGCTAGTTTTGTCAGACAGACCTGGCAACACATTTCTTTATTATGAAAAGATGGGGATACAATTTTTAGCTACTTGCTCTGAAATCTACTCCCTGAAAACCTCCTTAGTAACAATCTGCAAAATCAGGACTCACATGGTAGGGTCTTCCGGTGCCAAAAAGTGGTTTGATAAGTGCGGGGTTTGAGGAGGACAAACCAGTCATCAGCCTGTAGTTTCCAAAGCTGGGATGTAGCACTTTCCAAAATGTCAGTATCTGTGCAAAACATTTATATGGGTAATTTTAAATGTAGTCAAACTTAATTCAGGCCTACTGTATTATTTTCGTAACACTGGAAACAACTGAGAATAACCATGATTAAGGCAGAAAGGAAATGTTGAAAAGGGGAGATAAAAATGCAAGCACAGAAGAACTATGTGAACAGAGGGAGGAAGATTAAATTTACCTGAAGATAAGGATGACAAAGAATGCTGAGTGGGAAAGTAGCGCCCACCCAACAGCTGAAACCACTCGTCATCCAGCTTATCCACTTCCTCTCTTTCTTTATAAGCAAGAGTCTCTCCATCTGTCAGTTTGTCCTTGTCTGTGTGCACATCTGGCTTAATAAGTGATTGTATCTTACAAAATTCTCAATCAGTGTATGCCATATACAGTATATACACACACACATACACACACGCACACACACACACACATCATATTTAGGCCTGAACAGGTTATAGACAGTTTCACTGGACTCTACCTGGGCTATAAGTAGGCCATGATTCATCAGAGCCAAGCATTTGGAACCAATCGTCAACCTTGGTTTGGTTTGGGCGCTTCAAAGCCACAAGATAGCTTTCTTTTGCTGGAAGAATAATTTTTAACAGTAGTTGGCACACATACAGATACTCTTACAAACACTGAGCTGTATTCAGTGTTGGCGACTTAAGTCCAAAAGTTACACCGGGATATTTATGCAGGGAAAGTTATGCGTATTCAGACGTGGGTTAAGCACCTTAGCCTTAAATCGATATTCTGGGTGCACCATTCAGATTATGCAAACCAACTGCATGTAGTTCAGGCCTTTGTGGTTGCCAGATTTTTTTCTTGAGTAGAGCATCCAAGACAGGGTTTTTCAATAGCGTCTAGACCAATGCCTTTAAACAAAAGTACTTGCCTTTAAGCCCAAAAAGGGTTCAGTGCACAATTTCAGTAATAAATTTCACTGCCCACTCTTAACTCCACTCTGAATACGCCTCATTATGATAGATCCCTGAAAACACAGATACACAAACACGCACCTTTTCTCTTGATGCCTGAGCGTGAGAAGTGTGGAGCTGGTCGCTTGATGGTGGAGCTGGCCTCTAGAGATTCTGCATGAGTGCTCCCGTGGAAACGAAACTTAGGACCCAAATGTAGCAGCCCCTCTTTGACCTTGTGTTGGTTTGTAAGGTTCCTAAGATATGAATGTGCATGTGTTAAATATTGATTTACTGGTTAATATGTCTAGAAGTGTATAATATTGCATGGTTCCTCTCATTTACACTGCATGCGGATGCTTGACTCAGACGAATTACTTACTATGTTGTGATTAGGGTTCCTTTTGCGGACTACTACACATTATGATAATAATCAGCTATAAACTGCTACCTGAAGAAGGCATGATGCTCCACAGCATTTCTCCATAGACATTTGCAGGCACGGTAGCTGGGCAGACTGAATTTGATGGCATTTTCAGATGCATCCTGATTAAGATCCAAAGAGACTCGCTTAAGTATTCACAGTTTCATATTCAAGATTAATATCTATTAAATTATTATTAGTGAAATAGCTTGGTAGACTCTAATTATGCTGGTTTCCCCATCATCATCATCATCATCATCATTAAATATCTTATACTCAAGTATATACTGCTAAATAAATACACTCTTAGAAAAAATGGTTCCTCAAGAGTTCTAAGGAAAAAGTCATGTTATTAGCCAGGATCGTTTGATTTTCCCAAACAATATATAAAGAAATAATTTATATTTTTTTTAATTTATATAATCACATCTTGAGCCGGCATGTTAGGCGTGTGATACACATGCTTACCTCTGAGTGTAAAATCCTGGCATGGAAGTTCCTGTGTATGTAAGACATATTCAGAACTCTAGGCCAGATGAAAGTCTGTGTCTTTTCCTCACCCTCATACACCACTAGACCATCAGCACATACCCCCAGCATCACATCTCCCCCACTGGCATCCTATACACACAGACCGATAAGCACAAACAAATCAAATAATGTATTTACATACTGACACCAAGAAACACAGAGGGGAACTTATGACTTAATACCAGCGTGACACATTACACAAGCACATTTCCTCATGCTACCTTAGCAGGATGCAGGTGTACTCCGTACATGTCGAGCGTCTTGACATTCTGCAGGAAAAGCTGTTCTGCTTCAGCAGGACTCATGGATCTGCATTGACACGTACAGAAAATTGAATTATGTGTTTTTATATGGATCCGTGTGTGAGTGTGTGAGCATGTGTATTGTTTTTTTTTTTAAAGAAGAATCCTAAAACTACATTTTTTTATAACATTTTATTGCTTTTCATTTAGATTTAAGAAATTATGCTGACTGAAATATGCTTTTGTATTTTGTATTTTGTATAAAAGCAATAGATCTCAAACATATCATTTCTTTTTCTTTCTTTGTCATTTTCTTTGTATTGCATCATTGCAGTGTTTTGCACATGATGACACTGATCATGAGGATGATGATTATATATGGTATGTTTGTGGATAACCAAAATACCTGAGTGTGCGATGCAGCTCTGTCACTTTCTCTTCCAGCTCTGGAGTCTGATTGGGTGCAAGGGGAATGATACTGAAGTACTCTTTCCCGTGTAGTTCAGGATTATAATCTCCAAATTCCGACTGGATTGTGTATGATCCCAGAACTGCCAACACATCTGATGGACAGGGCAGATGGCTAGTCAGGATGTCTGCCCTTACCTGAAGACACAGTAAGTATCTGAGGAAAAAAAATAATAATGAATACGGAAGTAAATAAATACATGGAGCACATTGCTTATACACACACATTAGCAATGGGCAAACATTCTCAGGAAATGAAACATGTTTAAACAGCTTGAACAACTTTTGCTGAAGCTTGATGAGTATGTGATGTGTTTATAGTGTCTCTCTCTATACAAGGGCCAAATATTCAGAGAATTATACAAAACAGACATTTTGACATTGTAAATGCATTTTACTGGTATTGTTTTACTGGACAGAAAAGGCAGCTTTAAAACAAAGCCCTTTTTGCTTTAATGAGAGTGTGCACTTGAGCTGGCATGGACTCCACAAGTTTGTGCAAAACCTTATGTTCCATTTTAGATCAAATCCATCAGAGTGTCATCTGAACACATGCTTCAATAGAAGAGATCAGGCATGAGGAACATCTGACCTTTGGTACAAAGCAGTTAACATGTTCAATATCAAACGTTTGCTTACATTTAAATACGGACTAGAAATAGCGCAGAATCATGAATATTGAAAATTCAAGATACTGAATATTTACTTTATTTGTTTAATTTTTTTTTTCTAAAATTCTAAAACCTTCTGTTTATTTCCAATTTTAAATGAAAAAAAAATTCCTGATTTTCAATGTGGTCTCTTTTGTACCCCACTGTAGGTCAACAGAAAAGCTAATGGTGTTAAGTGCACCTGTGTGTGTGGGCAGGTTATTATATCTCGGTGGGGACCAAATGTGCCACGAAGCATAGGAATATCTGACAATTCTGATTGCTTTTTCATAAAAACTGCAAAAACTAAAAGAGCCAAAAGATTTCCTTTTGTTTATTGAGGTTAAGGCTAGGAGTAGGTGTATGCATTGCATTAGCTACAGTAACACACTATATGGACAAAAGTATGTGGACAAGTGACCATCACACCCATATCTGGTTCTTCTCCAAACTGCTGTCACAAAGTTGGAAGCACACAATCGTATAGGACGTCTTTGTATGCTGTAGCATTACAGAAGTACCCCTGTGCACAAAGCAAGCTCAATGAAGACATGGTTTACCGAGGTTGGAGTGGAAGAACTCTAGTGGCCTGCACAGAGCCCTGACCTCAACTCCACTGAACACCTTTGAGATGAACTGGAACAATGACTGCACCCCAGACCTCCTCGCCCAAAAACAGTGCCTGACTTCACTAATGCTCTTGTGTCTGAATGAGCAAATCACCACAGCTATGCTCCAAAATCTAGTGGAAAGCCTTCCCAGAAGAGTGGAGGTTATTATAACAGCAAAAGGGGAACTAAATCTGGAATGGGATGTTCAAAAAGCACATATGGGTGTGCTTGAGCAGGTGTCCATGTACTTTTGGCCATATAGTGTATTTCAATATAAACAAATATGAACATATTTAATGTATTTCAGGGTGGAACTTTTCTTTAACAAAAAGCTCAAACTGATAACATTGATTATTGGTATTGGTATTGTATGTATTGTTTTGATTATTTGACATAGGAATATGACAATTAATAGATGCATGTCATACAGACATTTCTATACCTCTTTACCCAATTATACCGTTATCAGAGCTGTGATTATTGGCTGATATCTGGTACTTGACATCTTTGCAGAAAAACAAGCCATGGGTGTGATGGGTCAGGTCTCCACAAACGTTTGGCCATATAGTGTACCTCTGTCAATAGAAGGAGAGAAAGAAAGAGCGAGAGAGTAAGAGAGAGAGATGGATTTTACCTTGTGATGTCCTCAGCCAGGACAGAAGGGTCAGGTGGGTAAAACTTGACACTGAATGTAAATGTAGCATCTTGACCTAAAACCACAACCGTCAGTGAAAATAAGCACAACTGCACACAAACACACAGATCTGATATGTTCTATACACCACAGAACAGAGCAATATCACGCACGTATGATCTGCTTGTGAACCTGTTTAGAAACGTCCAGCCACACCTGAAGAGGGAAAATAAAAAGTCAGAAATTTGCTATACTGTAAGTAATAAATATGACTCTTCTTTAACTACTATAGAGCTGTATTTAGGTCAGATACCTAACTGAATATGATGCTAGCATGTGTAATTAACTTTTATACTCTCTAACATGCATATCATACTATCTAGAATGAAATCATTCACCTTGTTATTGGATGAATCCCATGCTGCCAGGCCAAAATAGTCCTTCTCCAGCAGGTTGAGATGCTCACAGACTTTATCAAACAGAACCTGGCCCACTGCTTTTTTCTATAAACACACATACATAAAATGCTCTCATAATTGGAGATTTTTGTACGACAGACTGTTGACAGAAATATTAGGAGGTAAATACTGGGATTGGGAACTGACCTCCAGGTCCCGCTCAATGACAGTGTCGTCCAAAAGTATAACTCGGCAACGGAACGTCGTCATCTTTACTCTCCTTCAACACAGAATTTTATAAGCATAACTGAAAAGAATTGTCACCCTGCAAAAGTTTAGCAATTCTAAAAATGTTATTTACATGCTACTCAATATATGAGACATTTAAATTTACACCAAAATATTACCTAAGATTAAAAACAAGACTTATACATTTATTATATTTCATTTATGTATCTGTATAATCTCTGATTCTAGTGAAGAAACAAAAGAGAAAAATGATTGTATAACATAAACATTACATGCAATAATTCAGTTCAAATTTCCACTCAATCAATAGGAGAAACTATTTATCTTTATTCTAGCAAAAAGGTTGCCTTAAAACTACATTTTTTCTCCAAAAAAAGTGGCAAAATTATTGACACCCCAAGCATATTTAATAAGCATATATAGTATATATCTCCATCCATCAATTTTCTGTACTGCTTATCCTACAGCGGTTCCATGGTGTAATCTGGACTCTGAATCCAGCGATCCGAGTGGGGCAGTTGTGGCCTGAGAGTCTGACTTGTAACCCAAAGGTGAACCTGAAGGTCGTGGGTTTGAGTCTCAGGTCTAGCAGGGATTGTAGGTAGGGAGAGTGAATGACCAGCGCTTTCTTCTACCCTCAATACCACAACTGAGGTGAGAAGGCACCGAATTGCGCCGCAGCAAAAAAGGCTGCCCGCTGCTCTGGGTGTGTGTTCACGGTGTTTATGTGTGTGTTCACTTGGATGGGTTAAATGCAGAGCACAAATTCCGAGTAGGGGTCAACATACTTGGCCACAAGTCACTTCACTTCCTACACAGGGTTGCAGGGAGCCTGGCTCCTATCCCAGAGGACAAAGGGCACAAGGCAGGGAACACCCTGGATGGGATGCCAACCCATCGCAGGGCACAATCGCACACAATTTGGAAGTGCCAAGAAGCCTACAGCGCATGTGTTGGATTGGGGGAGGAAACCAGTGTACCCCTGAAGCACAAGGAGAACATGCTTCATGCACACAGGGTGGAGGTAGAAATTTTAAAAACTATAGAGAATGACCTTTACCCCATCAACGAATGTCTGGGAAATAATCATCTAGTTTCTAGAAGAAAACTCTAGGGAAAAATCAGGATATCTCTTTTTTATTTTTTTGACAAAGATGTATCTAACCTTATTGAGAGTCAAAGCTTTATGGCTCAGTATCTTAAAGCTACAGGACTGTTGTACAAAACCTTAATTTACTAAGAGGATTTAGTGTAAAATTTTCAGCAAGTGCGTTTGTAATTGTATCTACGTGTGAGGGATGGAAAGTTGCCCTGCCCACACTGCACTGTTCTGTGGAAAGATAGGGCTATGGGTGTTTTAAGGAGATAAGCATACCACCCCCAAACAAGGCCACACACACGTACATGCAAGAATAAACACACACATACACACACATATACACACAAAATAGCACTAAATCTCCAGTAATATTGGAATACTGTATATAAATACATAAACCATTCCATCAATCAAAATATACACACGACTTAAAAAACTGAAATTTGCTTGACAAAGCTTTTCTTGCTCAATATTGGCAGGTTAATACATTATATACATGAATATGTGCTGCTAAGAAGCAAAATGCCTCATAGATCGTGCTGTTTTCCTCAGAATTAAACCTGTTTGCTATGTAATTTAATTAACATAAAATGAAGCAGTATTTTTCTTACTGTCTTCTGTCAAGTGATTGTAGATGCTGAAGCAATATTTCTTTAAATGTTCAAATGTTTACTAAAATATTTAAATGACTTTTAAAACCATCACTTCCATCTGTCCAAATCCTTAGTCAAACCTTAATCTCAACCATAACACAATTTTAAATCAATCAGCTATTCAATTAAAAAAAAAAAAATTAATAACAATCTGTAGATTATCTGCAGAACATCCAAATAAAAGCAAGAATCCTTAGATTATAGATAATCTATAATGTACATTATTTAGCTTTACAGTGATACAAAAAATGAGTTATATTTACTTGTATTGACTTTATATTTACTGTGTTATAAAAGCAATCACCTTATTGTCTGTATAGTTTGGACATGTCCATTATTTGTACTTAGTTCTTTTTACTTATGTTACTTATTTTTTTTTTTTTTTTGCACACAATCAGACTATTTCTCTAAGCAAAATCACTGAAACCAATAAAACAATAAGCTTACCTGATCAAGAGAAATGTTCGTTAGCTCTCACTTCATTTGCTTGCTTCAGAAACCAGCGAGGCAGGATGCAACTCAAGCTTCCATGACGTTACAGCTGAGATAAGGGTGAAGAGAGCTTCAAAAACCTGGACTATCTTTTAGTATGCATACAGTAACCACTACAGTGAGTACAGGGCATTTCTGCAGGTATATTACACGCCACTATTTCTCATCAAGTATCGTTTCACATAGTCTGATAAAGATAAGAATGTCAGGACAATTAGACAATTTTGCCACTAAAACTGTTTTCCAATAAATGTGTTTTCCAATAAATTTGAGAAAAACTCACACACTCAGTTTAAAATCTGTTGTCTCAAGTTTATAATCTCCGCATCTGATAATCTCCTCCAAAATGGTGCTTTTTACTCATTGTATCCATCTTTTGGTTATTAAAAAGTTCTATATAAATTGTATGATTATTATAGATCTTCTTTTAGCACTAGTTTTCCAACTCACTGGAAAGTCCTTGGTTGTATAATACCTGTCAAGTATGCTGCAGTTAGCTAAACCAGTGCTTTCTTAGCGGGGGGTCTGGGGATCTCCGGGGTGGGGTCCATACTTTTATTTTTTGTTGTTGTTACTGTTACAGCGATAGAACCCACCATCACCAGATAAGTTATTGCTGAGTTCTACTGAATGCGTTTAATCCATACTTTAATAGCTGGAAAAACAACATTGACCCGCTATATCCTGTCTGTGGAAGGTTCAGGAATAGAATGCTCTATGGCTTCAAGAAATATCCAGAATATTATGGTGCAAGTTTGAATAATGAGCCTGCTATCTGAATATTTCAAAAAATAAATCCGCCCTGAGGGGGTCCATGGAATTTCACTGGCTGAAAAATTTGAGAACTCCTGAGCTGAACAATGTGAGACCAATTATGGAAATAAAGTGCGACAGCAATGGATTTGTACGATTTACAAACATTTAGAAGTGTAAATGAATCCTCAGGGAAGCTTTTCAGCAAAAAGACAGATATCAGTTTACAAGGTACTGAATACAGAGCTACCAGCTGTCATACTATAATGATATTCTAAAATTGCATTGTTAAATAATGCAATTATACACATTTGAATGAAGTTTCCAGAATTAAATGTGCAACCATTTTAAAATTAAAGATATTTTTTAACTATATTTAACTATTTCTCCCCAATACACAAGGAACCTTGTGTCTTTTTTTTTTATATCTCAGACATTACAAACGTATCATTTGAGAATTAAAAAGAGTAAATATCTTATTGTACATATTTAAATATCTATCTTGGTTACATGCAGGTGTTAAAGATAATTATTAAGATAATTTAAAATGCAGTGCACACCAGAATAATTGGCAACCATCAAGAGAATGGGCAAAAATGATTGCAGAAAATAAACATCACACAATGATTCAATGTTGTTCCACTCAAATACTTGGAAAAACAACCTAGTCCCACAAAAATCATTCTCTGATGAAGGTTTACACATTCTTGTCATCTTCTCAACCAGCTTCATGATGGAGATTGACTCAGGAGGCTTTTCGATGAGCACAGACTCATCGAAACTGGACAGTTGAAGATCAGGGAAAAAAAATCACCTGGTCTTTTTCCAGTCTTCAAATGTCCAATTTGGGTAAGCCTTTGCCCATGATAGCCTCAGATTCCTCTTCTTGGCTGACAGGAGTGGAACCTGATGTAGTCTTCTGCTGCTGTAGCCCATTCACCTCAAAGTTCAAGGTGCTGTGTGCTCTGAGATGCTTTTCTGCTCACCACGGTTGTAAAGAGTGCTTTACAACCGACCAGTCTGGTCATTTTCCTCCGATCTCTCTCTCCAACAAGGTGTTTCAGCCTGCAGATCCTCCACACACAGGATGTTTTTTTTTTTGTTTTTCCGCACCATTCTGTGTAAACTCTAGAGACTGTTGAGTGTGAAAATCCCAGGAGATCAGTAGTTTCTGAAATTAATTAATGAAACTCAAACCTGCCCTTCAGGTACCAACAACCATGCCACAGTTAAAGTCACAGAGATCACACTTTTTCTTCATTCTGATGCTTAACGTGAACATTAACTGAAGCTCTTGACCTGTATCTGCATGATTTTATGCATCACGCTGCTGCCACATGATTGGCTGATTAGATAACTGCATGAATGTGCAGATGTACACGTGTTCCTCATAAAGATAAGGTGAGTGTATGTCGACTACAGCATATTGGAGTTGAAATTAAATAATGAATGAGCTCACAGTGCAGACTTTCAGCTTTAATATGAGGATAGTTACATCCAATGTGAACAATCTAGGAATCACGGCATCTATCACCTACCACCTATCATACATTCTAATAGAGAAGCCATGGGCCGGTTAACATCTGTCCACGGGCAGCATTTGCCCTGGAGCCAGACCTTGGACACCCCTGGCTTAGTGCTATTCCTAAAAACGTAATTAATTCCTAAACAATACTCCACAAGCTAAACAATAATGAGCTATTTCATTTAAAATGGATCAATTAATTTATCTAGCAAACTAGGTCATGCTCAGATTTAAAGTTAATGATGATCCATTTTTTGTGGAGTTAGATTTGAGATCATTTCAGATTTCTGAGGTGACTAGGGTGCTTATGGTCTGTTTGAGAAATTCTCAGATTCGTCAAGACACTATTTAAAGAATATTCCTCTTTTTCTGATGAAGCCTCAGCAGTCATGAGCCGCAAGTGAGTCAAGCAATGCCAGCGAGATTGTGCCTGGCTGGAGTAAAGCAGTTAATATTGAAAACCTAGCCACAGCTGGACCTTCGTTTAACTCAGGAATTTACAACTTAATCTCCTTAATGAAGTTTTGACTCTGTGGTGTTAATATGTTCAGGAAAATATTCCTCATGCACATTTAAATTTCCCTCTTTCATGCATATAAACCACAATCAATTATTAATATTCTTCTCAGCGAATACTTAAGATTTTAATACTGTTGAGTTAATACATGTACAATTTCTATTTGAATTTTTAAATGTCTTTAAATTCTATTTAAAATGACAGTAATCAAGACCCAGACCATTTTATAATATTTGCATTGTTGGGTGCAAGGTTTATTTATTCTTTCTCTTTTTCTTCTTCCTCTTCCACTTGGTGTAGTTGTTGAGCATCTTTAGGGTTTCCTAAAAGAGAAATGCAGAGTGGTTTTAGTCTACACTAAACACTATCTCACAACTACATACTATTCACAACACACAGCTGTTATAACACACGTTATTTCATAAGACACATTATTTCAGTCAGTTATTTCAGATCAGAATCACAGGGGGCAGTTAGTTATGCTATCCAGCTAGCAGTAGCCTCTTGTGGTAACTCGGGGTAGCTAGAAGGGGTGCACAAACATTTTGCAGCCAGGGACCCCTTTCACTGCGGTACAGGTTGGCAGATGTTCTGTACGGTTTTAACCTGCATGCTTGGCATCCTCTGCATATTCTGATGGGCAAGGCAAGCCGGTTGTTCCTCTTTGCACTGAGCCACACCTACACACACTTGCTTCCTGCCCCAAATCCTGCCGTTCCTCTCCCTCCTGGCCTTCATGGCTTCCTGGGAAGAAGAGAAGTGCACAAAGACAAATCCCCTGGAGTGGCCATTCTCCATCATCGCCTGGTGGAGACAATGAGGAGACACATTAGGACATGCCAAACATGCTAACCATGAGGAAAAATTAGCACTGAGGAAGCTTTTCATACTAGATCCATACTTCAGAGTCAGCAATGCACTCGTCATCTACTCTGTCATCACTACTTGTGTGTGTGTGTGTGTGTTTACCTGCTCAAACTTGTGATTGAGTCTCTCTACTTTAATCTGCGCTCAGCCCACGTACACCTGCTTTCCATTCATCTCCTCCACAGCCTGCACACACACACACACACACACACACACACACACCATTAACCAGAGGTTTTCCTGCTGTAAGGAAACTTTCCACAAGGTTGTACACTAGCACACTTGACTGCAGTGTACATTCACCCTCTGCACGTCTTCGTGCCTCTCAAATCTTACAAAGCCAAAACATTTGGACTTCCTGTTCTCATTTGTCACAACACGGACATTCAGCGCAGGACCTGGAACACACAGAACCATACACACACACAGAATTTTAAGCCTCAGTCTCAACTCTAGAATATGTTTTAACAAGATTTGTTCATTTGATGTTCAATTGTGTAACTCATTATATTTAGCTGAATGTGTAGAACCCATAACACTCTCTATTAGGGTAGTAATTTACACGTGGCGTACACTTTGCAGCCGTTCAACAGAGGACAAAGTGGACATAGCCGTACCCTTCTGACTCCTTCTCATAACCTACAACCTTCAGGAGAGACGCGTCATTTCAGCACACAGAATTTATGTCAAACTGAGTTAATACAGGACTTTAAAAAATGTATTTAAAAAAGCTAATCATACTACACAGATGCTATTCACATCCAAACAGTTCAAAGCACGAACCTTGCACGAAAGGGCCTTCCCAAAGATGGAGAAGGTGTCAAAGCACCAAGCTGTCAATCGATTTCCAGGTTCTTGATGAACAGGTTTCCGATGCTGGTGTTCCTCAGGGATGAATCCCTCCGAGACCACATAAGGAGCTCAAAAGTGAGCATTTCCAATGCTCTCTCAGCTGAGGGAATGAAAATGAATTACCGCTCATTAATTTCAGTAAAAATGCATTTCCAATGCTCACAACAGCTGAGGGAAAGGAAATGAATTACAGCTCGTTAATTCCAATAAAAATGCTCATGTCTTAGTGGTTAATTAGCTTAATCTCCCAGAGAAAAAGCCTGTGAGAGAAATCAAACCATTAATTGAAGTTTTTATTCTAAGAAAATAAATAAATAACTCTTACAAAAGTATCTTTTTCGACAAAACCACATCATATAAGGTAGAGAACTTGACCTTATCCATGCAATAAAGCAGTAAAATAATACAGAAATTACACATGTAGCCTTAAGTAGGCTATAAACTGCTATTAAAATGCAGAAATAGTGTATGGAACAGTGCTTTCCTGTGCTCTATATGGTTTGTATTACCGTCGGCTCGATGCTGGAAGTTGATGGAAGCATAGCGGAGTGAGGAGCCGGTCTTCCGGTCCCTGCAGAGCCGGATGGAGTGAATGTGTCCTGCAGGGCAGAATTTCTCCACAAGCACGGGTGCAGATCACCCACATACAGTGCAGACATAACAAAATTTGGGTTCATTTCACCTAAAGAAAAAAAAAAAATCATCAAACTCTCAGTGGTGGAGAAAAGCACCATAGAAAATAATCCCAACTGAAGTACCAACATGCTGTTTTAAACAGACAAACCTTATATAAATACACTAAGAATACGTTTTTCCACAGAAATTGGAGGAATCGTAAAACATAAAGACCTAAAAGTTCTTAAACTTATCAGTATGATAATAAAATTAAAGAAAAATTAATGATAATAAACAGTCATGCTATTAGTATGTGTAATAGTAGTAGTAGTAATTAATTAAGTATTAAAACTTAAATAATAATAATAATAATAACTTTTATTTATATAGCGCCTTTCCAGCACAGAAATTTATTGATTTATTGATTCAAATTTATTGATTTGTAAAGAAACAAATCAATAAATTATTACAAGGCTACTTACCACAGACATATCACACAAAATACATGATTAAATGCTGTTTATCGCCGCTAAATCACTGCTAATCACCTGAAGGTTGTGGGTTCGAGTCTCGGGTCCGGCAGGGATTGTAGGTGGGGGGAGTGAATGACCAGCGCTCTCTGCCACCCTCAATACCACGACTGAGGTGAGACCCTTGAGCAAGGCACTGATCCCCCAACTGCTCCCCGGGCGCCGCAGCTAAAAAGGCTGCCCACTGCTCCGGGTGTGTGTTCACTACTGTGTGTGTGCACTTGGATGGGTTACATGCAGAGCACAAATTCCGAGTATGGGTCACCATACTTGGCCACAAGTCACTTCACTTCGCTAATTGCTGCTACTCTCTGTGTCGCTGGTTATCGATGGTTATCCTGAAGAGATTTACCTTTCGCAGGTACAGATACTGGGATGGAATGTGATGCAATAATAAGAGCTTGTTTGTTTGTTTGTTTTATTCTTGACCAAATTTGACCATGTGGGTGCAAGAGTCCTTAGGAGCTTAGTAAATTAAACACAAACTCACACTCCAAAAATGAATTTCATTTAAAATAGCTTAAAACATTAATATAGAAAAACCGTTTAATCCTGTCTGTACACAACACAGGCCAAGTTGCAAAATCCCAAACAAATCACCCAAAAAACCCAGAACTTTCGTGACTATACGTTCAGTGGATATGAAGTGTTTCGACAGTATGTGACCTTGCACTTTAATTGTCTGTATAGCACATTTATTCATTACTTTTTGTGTATGCATGTATTATTATTATTGTTGTTATTATTATAATTAATATCTAAAGGACTTCATCAGGAGAGAAACTGGCCTTAATAGAGAAGCTACGGGCCAGTTAAGATCTGTCCGTGGGCCACATTTGGCCCTGGGGCCGGACTTTGGACACCCCTGTTGTAGATTCTTGCATGCAGATTGTAATCACAACAAATGAATCCAAACGAGCAAATAATTGAAGACAGATTTATTTAGCCAGTTCTGATTTAGGCTGCATAGCCTACTGCTCTCATGACTGCCCTGTGAAATGGTACACTATAAATACAGTCAGTCTCTCACAATAAACTCTCCCTCTTCTATTAGAGTGTAGTGTAGGGCTGTAGGTTATGGCTGCAGTCCAAGGGTAGCCAGGGCATGTTATTTATGAATGATTACATTTCTGGCTTACGCTTTTGATAATTAGGTAATGCAAATCAGTTTACCTACTTCAACCAATTTTATGACATGTCAAATCATATTATTCCTCTCTCATCGGTTTGGCTCTATATTATAGAATGTAAATTACATTTTTAATATAGACAAAGTGGGAAAAAAAAAAGTGTAAGGCTATCTGAAGCCCTATTAACTGTGTATGCATTTTCCTGAAGAGAATTCTTTGCTTGCAAGGAGCTAAAATGATTTTTTTTAAAGACACTTTAAAAATATTCTACGTTTTAAAAGTCAGCAGTTTGGAATTGTTAACATTCATGACTGAGTGGAATACTGTAAAGAAATTAATTTAAGCGAAGGAAGAGAAAGAATAAGACGAGAATAAAAGGGGAGAAGAAACAAAGAGCGAGAGATAAAAGACAATAAATAAAAGATAAAAGGAAAGACAGAAGAGGCAAAAAGAAAGAGGTATGTTAGGGGGGTAATAGGAGGAATGTCCAGCACAGCAATATATGGGAATAAATTTACCAGCAAAAAAAATAAAGAAAATAAAATACAGAAAGTTGCAAACTTGCTAAATGGCAATCACCTAGAAAAGTTTCAGCCATTTAAGGACTCTAAGAACAAACATTATAAACATTATTTATTATGTGTCAGCTCAATGACACAAATTAGTATGATATTTGAACAGTTCTTTGATAAATTAATGGATTATTTTCTAGATTAGAATCCTGTGTATTGATTGCTTTAGGTTTTTCTTTCCCAAGCTTACAATATACTCAAACCATAACCTCAGTATTGCATCCAAAAGTGTAGTGACTCCCCCTTCCTACACAGAGTTCTCTTTCCATTTCCATGCCACACTTTTTTATGCTCATATGTGCATAATATGTTTACTCTGGGGGTGATGCACAAAATCCAAATACAATACGATACATTGGCATCTTGATATGATACATTTTCGACACAGTTGACATTTTTCAACATTCAACAACATAAAAGTCATTGAAACTTTATAATGACACGGTGCTTGTGTGAGCAGACTGTGCATTAGAATGAAAAAAAAAAAATGAAAATGAAACCCGGTGTGCTGGGTTACCAGTTCCACCCTAGTTCTTCCTTTTCTCAGTCTTTGCGCTTTTACTGACATAATTTTTCAACCTGCAACCTCGTTTCAAAACTGCCCGTTTGGTGTAAAATCTGCAAACCTGGCAACCCTGGCAACTTGTTCTTGAGTCCTGCGTTCTGAACTATACCAAGTCTTATATTTGCAGCTACAAACTTCCTGAATAAAAAGAGAGAGAATGAGTGATAGATAGATAGATAGATAGATAGATAGATAGATAGATAGAGAGAGAGAGAGAGAGAGAGAGAGAGAGAGACAGAGAGAGAGTGTGTCTTCATCTCCGTGATGTTGGCACAGATGCAATGGTATTCATTTCATTATGCACTCCGTTGAATGTGTTGTTTGATAGGAAAATGTATCAAATCAAGAGCCTTGTATTGAACAATACGATATGTCATACTGTATCGTTACACCCCTATGCATATCACTGTTACTTATGGATGGTGAGTTTAGCAGGCTGGATAGCCATAGGAGTTTTGTGGAGCCCAGGGCCGAAGAGAGGGAAGAGCTTCTCAGGGAATTTGTCGTTGTAGGTGATGAGGTGTGCCCCACTGTCTGCATCCCAGAAGGACACCTCTCCTTTTTCCATGTTGAGTTTCACCCTGATTGTCTCTGGCCTCTTCTCCACAGTTAGTGGGGTGCGAGGAGAGGTCAGACCGCTGTACGCTCCTTTACTCAAGCCGATGCTCCACACTCCTCCTGATGTAGTCACTGTGAACTTCCTCTTGCGGGCCACAGACTCCTTACACACTCCGAGGACCCACTTTGGGTTATCACCCACGTAGACCTCCCAGCGGTGGCGACCCGACATAAAACCCTCCGAGCCCAGGACAAAGACGCAGGGGTCAAAGCGTTCAGGGTTGTCGGGGACTGACTGCCTCTCTGTGCTCTCCTTCACACTTGCGTAGGTAGGGGACATGAAGAGCCATGGCGAAATGGTGTTTGGATCCATCAGCACTGGAACTGCAGAGAAGACAGAGATTTAGACATTGAATATGTCTACAGACTCGAATTAAACATCTTGCTCTAAAATCAGTGCATATACTTATTCTTAGAATCTGAATGCCGGTTAACGTCTATGTGATATTTCACATGATCTCTGTGTCTGTGCGTCTTTTCTCCAGGTAATTTTCCATATTGCATTACTATGGAATGCTCAGGACCTCTGATGTTTCACATGAGTTATAGAGAGTTGGCTTGTTTTTCTGCAAAGATGTCAAGTATCGGATATCAGCCAATAATCACAGCTCTGATAACGGTATAATTGGATAAAGAGGTATAGAAACGTCTGTATGACATGCATCTATTAACTGTCATATTCTTATGTCTACTAATCAATCAAAACAATACATACAATACCAGTAATCAAAGAACTGGTGTTATCAGCTTGAGCTTTTTGTTAAAGAGCTTTTGCTCCATACATTAAATATGTTTATATTTGTTTATATGGAAATACACTATATGGCCAAACATACATGGACACCTAATCGAGCACACCCATATGTGCTTGTTAAACATCCTATTCCATTTTTAGTTCCCCTTTTGCTGTTGTAATAACCTCCACTCTTCTGGGAAGGCTTTCCACTAGATTTTGGAGCATAGCTGTGGGGATTTGATCATTCAGCCACAAGAGCATTAGTGAGGTCAGGCACTGATGTCAAGTGAGGAGACCTGGCACACAGTCAGCATTCCAGTTCATCCCAAAGGTGTTCAGTGGGGTTGAGGTCAGGGCTCTGCACAGGCCACTCGAGTTCTTCCACTCCAACCTTGGCAAACCATGTATTCTTGGACCTCATTTTACACACAAGGGCATTGCCATGCTGGAACATCATGTTGGAGCCTCTTAGGGAACGCTTAATGCTACAGCATTATAAACAATTGTGTGCTTCCAGCTTTGTGGCAACAGTTTTGTGAGTGTGATGGTCACTTGTCCACATACTTTTGGCCATATGATGTATTTGTGATGTGCTTAGCGATCTTGGTGCTAATTTGTTGGTTGGTGCTTTTTTCTTTTTGTTATTCCTGTGAGAAGGTTTCACTCACCATTTCCTGGTGACATTCAATGTGGTATTAATAGAACTAGTGGAGGCAGCAAACACTGGACTTAAAGTCCCAGAATGCAATGCAGCTAGACAACGCAGTTGCACTGAGTTATGGCAGAAAACTGACTTGGCTAGTTAGCGATCGATGAGATGGCAAGCACAATAACGTTGATGGTGGTATCTGCATTAAAGTTGAAGCTTTGGAAGTTTATCTGTTTTGAGCAGAGTATACAGATGTGGAGAGCAGGACAGACTGAAGGACTAAAGCGCTGCTGCATCACTCTCTTTAGGTAGCGATTAAGCGAGGGCTAAATACCACTGGCACCTCTATCAGCAAGTATTGTGAGTAATATAGGAAACCATTAAGCAAAAAGACCAGTCCATGAAAGAAGTTTAGACTGAAAAAGTCAACTCAGGATTTCATTACAAAATAAATCTTGGACACATTAAAGATCATGTGTTATGATAAAAGTTAATATGCAAGTCATTCAGGGTGGATTTGTCCTTTTAAGGGCATATTTCTGACACAAAAATGCACACTTACAACATTTGACCTGTGACCGCATGCTCTCCCAAACTTTGTAATCCAGTGCTCCAACATGCAAGGCCACATTGATGAGAACTCCAGGAGGAAACTTCTGGGATTCTTCATCTGTCCACTGAGCCCTGGGACACATCAGACAGCATAAATAAAAAGCACTATGCTGCATGTTCAAATTATCTTCTGAAGCAGGATGGATAAGTGCAACACTTACCTTTGTTTAAGAATCTGGTAGTTCTGGAAGTAAAAAATACTTTTTTTAATTATTCAGTAACAAAGACATGTAATTCCTCCTACTTTAAGAAGTCTTAAAACTAATTTCCATTTAAAGAGACAAATTTCATACTTGTAGGACAACCAAACCCTCTGCAGTCATCTCCCTCCTCAACGACTGAATCAGCTCATTGAGAGTGGTGATATCACGGCTGATGCTTTCAATCTTCTCCTTCAGCATCTTTTTCTTCTGCTCCTCTTCTTGCTTTAGGGCTATAATTCTGGAAGCTTCTTCTTCTTTTAGAATCTGATGGAGCCTCTCAAACTCCTGTCTGATTTGCTTCTCAGCTTCATCTGACTGGCTCTGCGAAGTGAAACGTTTTATTTTCTCAAAAGTCTTCTCATACACCATGAACAGCATTAGGATTGTGCGTGGAAAAGCGAAGAGAGTAAAAGTTTGACGGCGAATCTCAGTTACCCGAATATAATTGACTGTCTCGTTACATCGTTTCTTCAGCTTCTTAAAAGACTCCAATTTGTCAGCAAGTATCTTGACTTTGAATTCGAGCAGGTCCTGGAACAAAACAACATGGTTAAACCGTTAAAGGTCTTACTATGTCATAGTGCAGGGCTGTGAATGAAAAGGTTAGAAATTCAAATCAATCTCTTACTTTTATCCCATCCATTGAGAGACGGGTGACAAATTAAAGGAAAAACCATCATAAAGTATCAATAGCCCTATTAGGATTGGATTAGTTGTAAATGGGGAGGTGGGGTAATGTAGTTGTTATCGGAGAATCTATGGGATTTTAGTCCCATCTGATTCTGTCATGTCAGTAAATTTGCACGGACTGTGTGTGCATTATGGTGTATTTTACCTTCTATAAAATGACCAGGTAATATACGGTATATCCCATCTGAACTGACATGTTGGTAAAGAATTCCTGACTTTTGCTTAAGACAAGACATAAACAATGTTCAACAGGACTTGAAACTTCTGCCAACTTTAGTTACGTTATTTAGGTACGTTGTTGTTATCCTAATATAGGTATAGCGAACGTACTGTAAATGTTATACTCATGTAGCTTACTACTGCACTGACACACTCCCTATAACATGCACTTATATATTAAAAAAAAAAGATGAAAGAAATAAGCATGCATTACAGATGTGTGTTTGTGTAAGATTACTGTGAAGGCCATAGCATATGATTTATATAATTTTCATACTCATAAAATGATTCCGTACCCGACTGCACTTTGTGGATGGGGTCATTTTCATCCTGGAAGAGACAACTCCCAACAGGATAGAAATGTTTCATCATAGGATCAATGACTTAGCTACTTTTATTTCAAAAAAAGCGCCTTGTGACAAACACTATATGCCCAAAAGTATGTGGACACCTGACCAATCACAATCATATGTCCTTTCCAGTTCATCCCAGAGGTGTTCAGTGGGGTTGAGGTCAGGGCTTGGTGCAATTCACTCAAGTTCTTCCACACCAACCTTCATGGAGCCCGCTTTGTTCACAGCAGCATTGTCATGCTGGAACGCGTTTGGGCCTCTTAATTCCAGTGAAGGGAAATTGTAATGCTACAGCTTACAAATACATTCTATACAATTGTGTGCTTCAAATTGAGTGCCAGCAGTTTGGAGAAGAACCACATATGAATCTGATAGTCAGGTGTCCACATACTTTTGGCCATGTAGTGGATCTCGTGACATTTTGAGCAGACATTTTTTTGCATCTTTTTTCAAACAGCTGCTCATGCTGTGTCACACGGCAATGTAACACACTCTGAGGAAGGCGCTATCTACCCTCTTCTGCATACATGAGCTCACAGCCATCCATGATTGGCTAGTGCCTCTCTGACTGACAGAAGAGAAAGAGTATGCCATCCCTCTCACCCGGACAGCACAGCCAATTTTCCTCTCTTGGACGTCCAGCCGTGGATGGACGTCCAAGAGAGGAATCTTCATTAAGATTGAACTCGCAATCTCCTGACATTAGGGCAAATCCCTTTTTTTTTTAAAAGAATGAGGAGCCTATTATATCTATTCTACTATATTTTCTTCATTTTCAGAAAATCTTCCATCCTTATGCAACACATTTTGATAGGCGAATTAGTCAGTGATGTAATCTGGTGACTTTCAGTGCATGCATATGCATTTTTCCCATTTTAAGCAATACTGTACAGGATGCAGTGATGATCAGTCAAAAGAAATTTGCACTGACTCTTTGCTCTAAACTGTAAACTATTCCAGGAAAATGGCACAAAGCCACTGTTTTTTCACTAATTTCTCACCAGTTTGTTATATGAGTCAAACATATATATGATACTACTTGAGGAAGCATTCATAATACAGCATGTAGGACACAATTGGTTCCAATAATACACTGGAATCAGTAGGTTAGTGTAAATAAGAGGCAGTTGGTCAACCTGGCAGTACTGAACTCCATGGTCTACAGGTCTGACATCATGGCCAGAATGCAGTGCAACACACTCCGCACATATGGGCTCCTCATCATGAATGCAGTACAGCTGCAGATCGCGATGGTGTAAGCCGCAGATCACTTGTGGAGCTCCTGTAATGCGCCATCCTTTCTCTTTCTGAAAAGACTCGGTCGTGTTCTTCAGGGCCCGGTTCGGGATCGGCGTCTCTCCGTCGCAGTTCTTCCGACACACGGGACACAGCTTGGTGTGTTTGTGCTTCCAGCTGCTCTCCAGACACACTTCACAAAAGCTGTGGCCGCATGAGAGTAGCACAGGGTCCCGGAAAAGATCCCTACACACCGGACAGCTCAGGTCAGTCTCGAGAAGAGACGGTCTGTCGGTAATATCCTCGTCCATCGCGGAAGCCATGTTGGTAAGATACACACCTGCGTTTACTTTCACTTTCTGCTGTCCTCCTGTAACTATAAGCGGAGACGTTTACGGAGTTTTTCCCCACACACACACACCACTACTCTCCCAGTCTTGACTTTTGAATCTCAGTAAGTTTTTGCTTCTGTAACTTTGGCGTAAATGTTAGCGCCTTTCTAATTTCGGTACATATCCGCGTTTCGAAGTTCCGTGTTTTCCAGTTCCCGTCCCTTTGCTGTTCAGGTTACCCAATCCGCGTCCTCTGCCCGAGCATGCGCACAAGCGACACTACCCGATGCTTTGCGACACTACCCGATGTGTACTGCGCATGTGTGACATTTCACGGCATTACAGCACACTTTGTGACATTTAGAAGTAACTCATACACCGTATGTAAAAGTATGTAACTTGTTATTTACAGCATCAGTTACCACAGCATCATTTGGAGAAATTTGGGTTCACTCTTCTTTACAACATTGCTTCAGTTCATTGATATTTATTGATATGTACAGCTCTCTTAAGATCCTGCCACAGCATCTCAATAGGGTTGAGGTCTGGACTTTGACTTGGCCATTCCAACACCTTGTTTTTTTTTTTTTTTGGTCTTCTTTAGCCATTCAGCTGTTTCATTGCAACAGGATCATTGTCCTGTTGCATGACCAAATTTTGGGTCCAGCTTAAGCTGTTGGACAGATGGCTTCACATTTGTCTTAAGAATATTCTGGTATAAAGTGGAGTTCATTGTTGTCTCAATGACAGCAAGTTTCCCAGTTCCAATTCTTCCGTCCACCACAATGCTTGACAGTTGATCTGAGGTGTTTGTGGTGATACGCTGTACATGATGTAGTTTTGTAGTGAGAGTTGTTGCTTTTTTTAAAAAAATACAGTTGCTAAAGGGGCGTAAAGAGTCACCAAATTTAAGTCTATAAGTTGGCAACAGTGGTGCGGACGCCTGGAGAAGCCACTAAAAGTTTTTGGTTTCTTCTGCACAATTTAGTAAAGCATGCACAGTTTAAATTAATGTGGCTTTGGAAGACTAAATCATCATGTATTCATAATGCTTGCACAAGGTTTAGCTACTTTATTCAAACTCAATTTGCAATTTGCATTTTATCTTTTGCCCAGACATCTGCAGTCTACTGTCTGTTTGGAGTTTCACATTTTCTTCCCATGACCATGTAGGTTTTCTCCAGGTTCTGCACTTTCCTCCCCCACTTCCCAAAAGCATACGGGTAGGTGGATTGGCTATGCTAAATCGTCCCTAGGTATGAATGTGTTTGTGCATAGTGCTCTGTGATGGACTGGTGTCTGATCCAGGGTGAATTCCCACCTCACGCCCAGTCTTCCTGGAAAAGACTCTGGATCCATCATAACCCTGACCAGGATGAGATGAGTGAATGAATGGCCATTTCCAATCTTTCTTTATCCCTCCGAAATAACAGGCTAATTGTTTTACTGTGGCTTTATGACTATTTGTAAGCTATATGTAAATGAACTGAAATGCCTCATAACTGAAATGAGGCACACCAAGCCCCGCTTGGAAAATCTGGGGGATTAGCAAATAGTTCTACTCAAATGCAGCCCTATATATGTTTGATCCAATACTATAGCAAATTTTACTCCAAGACAAAAGCTAGCAACCCTGACACTACTCTAATACTACAACAATGAGTTTTATCATTTTCTAGCATAGTTAACTCGTTCAAACCTGTTAAAATGATTGAAAAACAGGTGAATATTAATTTTATCATTTGGGAATTGATGACTAACTATATAATTAGCCAGTGATGGCTTTTCCAGCTTTGTTGAAAAATGGGTAATTTCTCCCAGGCTTCAGGTGTAGAGTCCTCTAGTGGTTAAAAAAATATAGGCTAGTATACCATATACAACTGGTTTTTGGTGACACCACAGTTTGTGAAAAATTAGAGGCAAAAAAAAAAAAAATGGCTGATGTAAACCATGTCAAAGAAAGGAATTCTCGAAAGTGTATCATAGCATAGACATGAACTTTCAATTTTTTTTTGCACCATTACCTTTTAAATTGTATTTGCACTCTTCATTCCATGTGCAATCTGAATTGTGCAATACCTTTTCTCTCACCCATGTGAAATCTCTCCCTAAGTTGCTGTCTTGTATGTTGTCCCTGTTCATTTGCTGTATGCATTTATGTTAACAATTTCACGCTTTATTCTGGTAACATTTGACAATAATGCAAAAACTCAATCTTATAATCCTTTTATAAGATTTAAAGGAATTAAATTGCAAGTTGCTGTCATTGATGTAATAATATGTGGAAGATTAAAATCCACAAAAGAATAGTGTGCTTCTGAACGGTGACTGTGTTTCTTTAATGGACAGCAAATGAGAGTAAAAAAAAGTATTTTCCTGTAATAGCATGCCCTGTCGTGTTTTAGTCCTTACTTAATGCAGCCTGGACTATTGGACAACATTGGTTTAAATATTTGTGCTTTTGTGTCTATTTCAGGATAAGAAGGAAAAAACATTTCTATAATAAATGAAAATCTATTAAAAAAAGGACAATGAAACAAGTAATTTTCCTTATCTTCCTCCACCAGCTTCTAATCATGTTATCATCATCATCATCATCATCATCATCATCAAGCAGTTGTTCATATGATTTCTTTCTTGAATGGTCCTGGGTTCACCAGCAATCATCTGCCTCCTCCGACTCACAGGCTCTCAGAAAATATAAATAGTATCAATTGCATATTACTAATGTTCAGTTCTTCAATAAATCACACCCTATTCAATTCTGAAGCTTAGTGAACTGAAATGGACTTGAGGAAATTGGATTATATGTCACGAATCTGCACAAAATAGCCCATAATATTGAGTGTGTGTGTGTGTGTGTCTTTTACATATAAAAAAAGATCAAATTGATTGCATAAGTATTCATCCTTTTTGGTGTGAAAGCCCTAACTTAGTTCTGGTGCAATCAGTTGCCATCAGAATTTCCATAATTAGTTAAATATAATAATCCCACCTCTGTGCAATTAAAGTGTCATATGATCTCAATATACTGTAAATAAATCTGCCAATCCTGCTAGGCCGTCTTAGAAGAAAACTTGTTCCAGTCTGCAAGTGACTTAAGCCTGGGGTGGAGGTTCACAACCCTAGTCATACTGCTAAAGCTACACTGCGGTGGTTCGAAATCAAGAAACTGAGTGTGTTAGAATGACCCAGTCAAAGTGTAGACCTCAATCTGACTGAGAATCTGTGGCGAGACCTGACGGAGTTGCTGGAGTAATTTTGCCAATAAGAATAGACAAAAATATCAGGATCCAGATGTGCAAAGCTTATAGTGATATACCCCAAAAGACTTGCAGCTGTAAGTATTGACCAAGAACCAACAAATGACTGCTTTTTTTGTTGAATTAACCTTGGCCTCATAATAAAACGTGCAACTTCAAATGTTAAACATATGGTGTAAATCACGTGGTAGAAATACCAATTAATTCCTTTTCAATTTCATGTTCTGCCAAAGTACAAAGTGTGGAAAAGTTCAAGGGAGGGAATACTTATGAAATGCATAGTATACTTTATATTCTGGTATAAACTTTATTATTGCTGTTAATGGAAATATAATGGAATTGATTAAACTTAATGTAATTTTAAATTCCTTTACTTTTCCATTATCAGAAATTAAAACTGGAATTTACAATGAGATTCTTAGTGTGAGCTTTTATCATATACCGTTTTAATTGCAGTTAATGAGAGTTTAATGACATTTATTGCATGGTATGTGCTCCAGAAACTTTCTGGATTTAGATGTTTTCCATGGCAGGCTAAGTGTTCTATCTGTATCTATCTGTACACTATAATCAACTAAAATTTGTAAAGGTCCCGTTATGCAAAATTCCTTACTTACAAATGGTAGCAACTAACATGACTGAATGGCGGCAACAGTTACCTTTTAATGCTTATTATACGTGATTAGTTCATGGCTATATATTTGAAATGTTTTTTTTTTCTTTCACTCTAATGCTTCATGCTGTCACTTTTGACTAGTGTCATCGCTGCAAAAAAAAATGACACCTTAACAAGCGAAAATATCTTGAATATAGTCAAATTTATCTACTATTTCCTATTATAAGATTACAATAAACTAAACATAAGATTATTAAGCTTAATTCTAGACATTATTTACTATTTTTAAGCTTTAAATTTTCTTATTCAATTGGCAGATATTTTTGCGTCTTTCAAGAAATAAAATAGAGCAAGACTATTTCAAGCTTGAAATATCTAATATATAATATATATATATATATATCTAATATATAATATATAATAATCTTCTAATAGGAAATGCTAGATCATTTTGACTATATTCAAGATATGGTAACTTGCTGAGATATAGTTTTTTGCAGTGATGAATGGGTTTTTAAAAAATCCCACTGAAAGTGCGATCCACAGTTATTATTTGATTATACTTGCTTGTAATGTTTTATATAAATCTGGTTGGTCCTTTTTCCCATAATCTAAAAAAAAAAAAAAAAAAATTAGTAAACCACCAGGATTAAGCAGTTACTGAGGATGAATTTATTAAATGCATCACTCAGAGCAGCACGAGCAACCTGTACATTCCACAGCCTTTCTTTGTCCCACAAGCTTGTCCCACAATCTGACCGCCTGTATTAAGGTACGTTGTTGTACAGATGCAAGCCTGATGAGCTGAATAAGTGTTGAATAAGCTACAACAAAGGATCTGTTATAGAAGCTAAGCTAGTTCATGTTTAGAAAACCAGATTTGCTGAACTAGAGCCAGTTTTTTCATACACTGATCGACTCTGTTGCAGTATTTTAAGTGCTTGGTTCAATCCAGGAAAATACTTTTCTGGCTCCACATCAGGACCGCAGTCTAGGTGACGAGCCCTGCTTTATGACTTCCCATGAATGCACCACAGAATCTCACGGAGGTCCCATGAGTTACACGGAGTTCCCTATTAACTTGATGATAATCTGTAGATTCCAATAGCAATCCCATGGGAATATTCCATAAAGTTAACCTGCCTGAAAGACTGTGGGATAAACAAGACAGACCACAGAATCTGGTGGAATGCTTTCTCTTGCGAGTATCATTTTTATCATTAATTTATTAATACTTATGCAAGTTAATTTCATCTAGCATATCCTGATTATTAACTCTCAAAGGTACCAGTTATTCTGGAGGGCACATAAGGGCATGGGGGGATTAAGGTATGATTATAGGCTCAGGGATTTCAAGAGGTCAACTACCCGCCCCCCCCCCGCCCCCCCCAACCTAAATACACTTTTGTCAAATCCACACATTCTACAATGTTCTAGTTTAAGTCCGAGGATGATATCTCTAACACTTTGAGTTTTATGAATCATTTTCTTAGACACATGAATTTACTGAAAGGTTACCAGGAAAGCCATGGAACCACGTTCATTAAATTCATTCCCAATATGCACACAATCATTCTTAAACTTACTCCTAATATGCTGAAAACAGCTCCGTTAATATTTCTTGTTTCATCACATTGACAATAATGCATTACATTAATGTAAATATTTGCGCATCTGGATATTACTGTCGCTTGTTTAACGTTTCTGTCCTAAAACAGTTGTCAAATATTAAACTTTAGCTACTTAGCTTACGTCTAACCTTGCACTCATTCACCATTAAAACTGAAGCGTCGCACGACTTCTATGAACAAAAAAAACCCCAACTTTTTTTTAACTTTTTGTCATCCTAACAACATACAAAGCGGTGCATAATGGAGTGCAGCAGATCAGCATTAAAATATCTAATACCTGGACAATCTGGCCATCAGTGGCCCCTCTATGTCTATGGTGTTTACGGCCCTGTATCTGTTGTTTGTAGCTTAATGAGGTTGCAACTGAAATTGACATAGGGAGGGGCGATGTTAACCCATCGCCCTGCGTAGCTTGCACATCAATTGCCTGTTATTTTAAAACCTCTGTCCAGTAACTCTAGTAATTAATCTACTACTGTAGAAGTAATAATTATGAATCAATCGAATGCATGTGTGGGATTTGATAAGGTGGTTTAAAAAAATATTATTAAAAACCATTGAACAGAGGCCCCCTGATCACTGTGGGCCCTTGGGCTCTTGATCTCAGGATCGTAGGCTTGAGCCCCACTCTCAGTGCCGATCCTGAGCCCAGGCAAATGGAGAGGGTTGCGTCAGAAAGGACATCTGGCGTAAAAAACCTGTGCCAAATCAATATGTGGACAATGGAAGGTGATCCGCTGTGGTGACTCCTAACAGGAGCAGCTGAAACAACAACAACAACAACACAAAAGCTATACTTTTGTAGTCCATGTGCCAATTATTGAGGTAATCCATTTCCCCATAACAATTATGAAAATTATTCTTGTATTTACAAAGTGTGTTAATATTGTTATTTTTTTAAATCTATTTTTAAGAATTTATTTTCTAATATTTTATAGAATATTTATTGTGGAAATAATTAATTGATTAATTTGAAAAAAAAAAAAAAGGCTAGGGGCTTTTTTGATCTGTGAAAAAATGATAGATTTTGAAACTGATTGTGAAACCTATCATTTAATTTTATTTTCTTATTCAAGTTAATTTTTGTTTTGATAATATTGTACTGATATTTCTGAGCAGCAGTGATGCAGGGACTCTTCTTGTGTGTGCTTGTATGGACCCAGCGATGCTGTGCTTGGGGGTCTCTGGAAACGCAAACAAGGCTAACGTTGCTAATATCGCTTTCAAGCCTGAACGGTTTTCTTTTCTTTTTTTATTTTACGCCGTTTGTGAGCAAGTAGGTGTGCAGAAAACTGTGATAATATTTTGTGCAGTCTTCGACAACGAATGGTTTTATTTACGCTCCATTTTTCCGTCGTGAATCTCGAAAAGTGGAGAAAGTGCTCGGCGGCTAGCTAAGCTAAAGTTCAGGGGGAGGTGTTTTATTAAAGGCCGCTGTCCTGGGCAGCAGCGCTGTGTCTCTTTGCCTTGCTGGAGCTACACACAGCCTCAACAATAACAGCTCAGCTCCTGGAGCGAGTCTGTGGATGTACAGTGTTAATATTTTCTCAAAATGTAACCCATCAACTTATGTGTACTTATGAAAGATGGAGCTAAAGCCCCGGGTTCTGGTAAGTTAACCGGAGTAACAGTGTTCATGTTGTTAGGGCAGAGGTGGCTAGCTGGCTAATAATAATAATAATAATAATGTGCAACGTTAGCATGTTGCGTTGCTTTGTTAATGCTAAGCGGAGAGCTGAGTTTATTTGAATGAAAAAAAAAAACCCAACTCAGTTTTTGGAATTAAGTTAATGAAACATTGACTGAAATATGACGACGAGGGTTTTATATTCGTCTCGCATGTTAGCGAGCTAGCTAGCAGTCTGAATGTAAATAACCTCCCTGAGCAACCGCTAACTCCTCTCTCTGCTCACTCACTGGGGTTATTACATTAATTAAACAGTACATTATCCAGTTCACTCACAGAAAGCCCCAGATACTGAGCTCGTTTTTGAGTGCGTTGAAATATGGTTTGGTGGAGGAATCTTTAATTTATCTGTAATAAACAACTGGACAGCTGATACTATGTATATAAATGTAATCTGCGCACACAACAATGTATGTAAATGCAACATCTGCACACACAATGTGTATAAATGCAACATCTGCACACAACAATGTGTATAAATGCAACATCTGCACACTACAGTATGTAAATGCAACATCTGCACACAACAATGTGTATAAATGCAACATCTGCGCACTACAGTATGTAAATGCAACATCTGCACACAACAATGTGTATAAATGCAACATCTGCACACAACAATGTGTATAAATGCAACATCTGCACACTACAGTATGTAAATGCAACATCTGC
>CM075024.1:7359054-7422451 GCA_037576675.1 Pangasius sanitwongsei | reverse complement strand
TCCATTGTGGTGGTGTATAAAGGCAAAATCACAAAAACTCTGTCATTGTCCAAATACTTCCGGACCTGACTGTATATCGCTTCTCCACAGTTCTTACAGCAGTGTATTTATAGCTTCAGAGAATGAGTCATTAAGGTATTTTCCTGGACTGTTTGGAATCAAAATAGGAAGCATGTTGATTTGTCATTCATATGTATTAGAAGAGCAATAGGCTTTGTTATTTAAGTTGACTTTTATTGTTGTTGTTTTTTGATATTATAGAACTTTTATTTACCCTGGTTCTGTCTCAGTTAAGTAGCTGTGTTATACTGGGATAAAAATCATGTGCTATTTTAAAACATATTGAAAACATGTTGTTTTCCTAAATCAGTCTTTTGACTTAAATAAGACCGTGGCATATGCAGTTAAAAACACCGACAAGCATAAAGAAGGCTTTTAATCAGGAATATTTACATTAAAAAAAAAAAAAAAAAAATTGATATATATATATATATATAAGGTATAAAACACAACATGCTGTTGTAGGAAAATAATCAATGATGGGGTAATGTGGTGAAGTTGATTATTTTCCAACACCAGCATGTCATGGAGTGTTTTATTCCTCTTATACCGCAGTATAAATGGCTTTTAAAAATAAGAATAAGATCTTGCATTCCTATTGGACCTGTTTCTAAAACACTGACTGTGTGTTTTTGCTTGTAGTATAATTGAACATTATGAGGATTTGGCTTGTGCAGCTTAAAGTTCTGAATACAGTTAGTGCAATTATATCACTTTAAAGTATGTATTTATAGCCTCTCTGTTGTAGTTCTGATGTCTGGATCATCTGTGAGACTGTTCTCACACAGTTTGTTGTGTGTCAGTGAAAACTTTACTGTACAGTAGTACAGTCTATGGCACAGTGGCACAGTGGGTAGTGTTGTGACCTCACAGCTCCATGATCCCCAGTTTGATCCTGAACTCGGTCTTTGTGGAGCTTTGCTGGTTCTCCCTGTGTTTTTTTGTTATTATATATATACAAGGATGTGCAAAGACACTTTAATTTTTACCATTGTGATATTTTTTAAAGTAGGTTGTTATACCCTGAAAATTTCAGACCGTAACCCCACACAGGAAGTCAAATGGTGTAACAGTGCCGACCTTTAAGTTGTTAAAGATGTGCCAGGGAAATGTAATTGTGTCTTCCCTTCAGATGGCATGAAATTATTAAAAAAATTCTGTTTTCAGCTCCTGGTAGCAATTATCGCATTGTGCTCAACTTCACATTCATGGACACAGAGTGCACCTATGATTACCTGTTTGTGTATGATGGAGACTCCTATCAAAGTCCCCTCCTCGCAAGTCTGAGTGGCAACACCCTCCCCCAACCGATAGAGGCAAGGTCTGGCAAGGTGAGTTTAAACTAAAAGCAACATGCAGAATTTCTTACTACACCAAGAACTGATGGTTTTGGTGGCCTTTGTGGAATTGTACGAATGCTCTTGTTATAAATTTTTTTTACTTTACAGATGTGTCTCTGACCTCTGTCTCACTGCTCAGTGCACAAAGTTGACAATATGTCGAAGTAGTAAAAAAAAAAAAAAATCATCTAAGTATTATCTTTTCTAGATAATGATTACTGAATCAGTGCTGCATAATCAACATATATATGGAACTAAATTTGTGCCAAAAGTATTGAGTGTAACTTTTCAAGAAATATTCAAAAATATACAATGAGAAAGAAGAAAACACTCGGAAACTGAAAACAGTTAACTCAGTGGCAAAAATTTTATATGGTCTTTAAATAAACAGCATTCTTTGTTAACAGTTTTCTCAGCTTGCTTTTCGCTTATCATGGTTTCTGAATGCGCTGCCAGGGTTTTCGTTTACGCTTCGCAAGTTTACGTTTGCCATTCTGGCACAAACCTCTCATGTGGGCGGGCTTAACAGTGATTTACTCTCATTGGCTAGTGAGATTTGAATTGACAACTCCCTCGCCTGGAAGCAGAGACTTCAGTGGTGTGAATTCTGGAGTACTTTGTAGTGGAAATTACTTACTTAGTCAGTCAGTATTTTAGTTCGTAATTAATATTTGAGGTTTGGGTAGTCTCATATGGCTATTTCTTCGAGATGAGCTCTCAAGAGTGGCACAGAGCGTCGTCATTATCATCATCTTCCTCTTCGGCTGGACATTCGAGCTGTTGATGCAAATCTCACTAGCCAACAAGAGTACATTGCTGTTAAGCCCGCCCACACGAGAGGTTTGTGCCAGAATGGCGAATGTAGACTGTCACACGTTCACGAGTTCATTGTTTTTTCGTTTTCAGAGTGTTTTTCTTATTTTCATTATTCCTATGAAAAGGTATCGCTTGTGTTCGGGCATGGGGAAATTGCTAGTGCTGTTACAGCTTTATGAGGCACTGGCATTGGTACAATGGTTGATACAAAACCTTGGCTGTTTATTAGCATGGATTTCTTATTTTGTACCTTCTCAGTTGATAAATGTTTCAGAGGTACCGGTGACCACTGGTCTTGATTTGCAGTCAGAGAAATGTGAATTGGAGACGCGTGCTTGAGATTAGATTACATGGTGAAGAGTGCATTCTGGAAATAGTAACTCAGTCCTCGTATCACTATACAACGTTATCACTTTGGCTAGCTCTATTCAAAACCTCTAGAGGACACAAGAAGTGGACGTAGAACTTTTAGAAATTTTCCCTGGTTGTGTCTCAGTTAAGTAGCTGTTTTATTCCGGGATAAAATTCATGTGCTATTCTAAAACATATTGAAAACGTTTTTTTTCCCCTCCTAAACCAGTCTATTGACTTAAATAAGTCTAGTGAGTTGGCAAGTGCAGTTAAAAACACCGACAAGCATAAAAAAAGATTCTGCTTTTCCTGCTATTTAAAATATATAAGGTATAAAACACAACATGCTGTTGTAGGGAAATAATCAATGATGGGGTGGTGTGAAGTTGATTTTTTTTCCAGCATGTTGTGGAGTGTTTTATTCCTCTTATACTACAGTATAAATGGCTTTTAAAAAATAAGATCTTGCATTCCTGTTGGACCGGTTTCCAAAACATTGACTGTGTGTTTTTGCTTGTAGTATAATTGAATATTAAAAGGGTGAGGATTTGGCTTGTGATGCATTAGTACAGTTATATCACTTTAAAGTGTGTATTTATAGCCTCTCTGTTGTAATTCTGATGTCTGGACCATCTGTGAGACTGTTCTCCCACACAGTTTATTGTGTGTCAGTGAAAATGTTGTTAACGTTACTATATAATACAAGTACAATTTACGGCACAGTGGGTATTGTTGTGACCTCACAGCAACAGCGTCCCCAGTTTGATCCCGAACTCGGTCTTTTTGGAGTTTTGCTGCTTCTCCCTGTGCTCGTGTGGGTGAAGGACTGGCGTCCCGTCGCAGCTGCGTCCCCGTCTCTAGGACATTGTGATCCTGATTAAGAGAAAGCAGTTACTGAAGACGAATGAATAAATTATGCAGTTTTCTACTCTTGCTTCAGATTGTTGCCTTTGATCATCTTCTTTCAGATGCTGCTCCACCTTTTCAGCGATGCCAACTACAACCTGCTAGGCTTCAATGCCACCTACACATTCTCTCTGTGCCCTGGGGACTGTGGAGGTCATGGGCGCTGTGATGCAGTTTCATCTCGCTGTCAGTGCCATCAGGGTTGGGGAGGGGCAGACTGTTCTTTGCCTGTCTGCTCCACGGACTGCACACAACATGGACATGGCCATTGTGATAAGGTTTTTTAATTTTGTTTTTTTTTTTTTTTTTTTTTTCCCCCCCCGAAATTTGTGTTGTAGGCAGTGACATTTTCAATTTAAAGTTTTAATTTTAAAGTTTTGATGAAAGACTATTAATTTATTATATTAATTTTTTAAAAGAAAATTGAATACTGTTACAGGTGTCCCGTTTAACTGTCCTCCTCATGAATTCTGTCTATTACATTGACTTTCCTAAAATTGCTTTATCTTTTGAGTGATGTCTAGGCTTGGTATAGTGAGGCAGCAAATATTACTTTTATTATATATCAGGATGTCAGATTCTATGTCCTTGATATAGAATGAAGGGAAAGAGGAAGACTAGTTTCTGAATCTCTTTGTTTCATAATAACATGTAACGGCAGTTTTCTCCCGCTGTCCTTTCAGAAGGGAGACCATTGCTTATGCAGTTCTGGCTTTGTGGGACAGAGCTGTCAGCTGGGCCTGCGTGATAACAGTGGTGTGGGACAGTGGTGGGAGGTGAACACCAGGGACGTGAGGTTTTCTCCACGGACCGCATCAGGTGGTGTCTACCTGTCCTCCACCAGAAACTTCTACATGTTCGGAGGTAAGCGGAAGTAAGCAGGGATGTTTGTTTTTAGATGGTATATTTAAGTTCACTTATGTGAATGTTTGTAACAGTTATAATATGCATATCCATGAGATGGATTTTGTGGTGCCAAAGACATATTTTCCGATATGAGGCTAGCATTATGGAATTTATAAAGCAGGGTAGTGGCTTTTTGCCAGATAATCTATATGTGCTAATCTAGCAATTGATAAGTAATGAGAAAATCTAACAGTTGGAATGTTAACAATTGCTTGAGACCAGGGGCCTCATTTATCGACTGTGTGTACGCATGGGATTTATCAAGTTTTGCTTATGCGTGAAGATGTGCGTATATTTCCGCACTCTCCTGACCATGCGTATGCAAGAACCCCTAGTGGTAGAAAAGTGTAATAGCAGGTAAACTGACTTTGCGGAGCTTCTATGTCTTGTACTGTCTATCATATCAGCATAACTGAGAGAGTATTTACCGATTTCAGTGCTCACACGATACAAACAGATGGCACAGGCGGAAGGTAAAGTAAAATCGTATAAAAGGAACATTTAAAGTTCGACTGGGATGATGCGTTTGGCTCATGCAGATTTGCGAAGGGAATGTGAGAGTGAGAAGTGGATCATGAGTCGATTTTGTTTGTCCAGTGCAGTTTTAGTTGATCTCTATTCTAGGGCTTTTAGCTACAGGTACAGTTCAAAGAGAAATTGGAATCGCTATTACACTTTTCAGTGGTTAAAACGTTAGACTACCGATCGGAAGGTAGTGAGTTCAAATCCCAGCACCGCCAAGTTAAGGCTCTTAACTCTCAACTGCTCAGTTGTATAAATGACATAAATATAAATTTTCATGCTACCGCTGAGTTACAAGTATTTGGGGAAATAGAATACACACGCACACACACACACACACACTCATAAAATATATATTTTTAAACCGTATTTATTTATTAGACAAACAAGTTAGATGCTCAAAGTGCCAAATAAAACATTTTTTTGTTTTGCTCTACTTCATGCACAAGTATCTTTACTTCATTGTTGATGAAATTCATCTTCTTTTGGTATGCTCCACGTCATCTGAAACAAGCAGCACCGCGAGCAGGTTATTGTGCTTTTTAAAGAGAAGTTGTTTACCATATATGAGGCAAATAAGTGTGGCCATGCACGAGCACTTCAATTTAGAATGTGTGGGATTTATCAGTGGCCATTGTGTACAGCTGTGCGCCCAATAACCTTGGTATTTTTCACACGGGGGTGCGCAGGGTTTTTCTCACCAATTTTTTATCTTTTTTATGCATGCTTTTATAAATTATACCGCATATCTTTTTTTTTTTTTTTTTTTTTTTTTTTTTTATTACATTGCACTTGAAACATAAGATAACACTTTAATATTTATAGGAATTATCAGGGAGAGTTTGCCAGCAGAACTTACACTAGTCTTTGTGTCTAAATGTATTTATTGCTAATCTAAGAAGTGAAACACAACTGTTTTACAAAACATTAGTTGTTGGAAGATGACATGGAAAAATGAAGCCACTATGATTGAGGAAATTAGTTTTGGAGCTTTTTGACACTATTACTGATTTTTTTTCTCTCTGTCTTTCAGGTTTTGACTTAAACAAAGCACTAGGAGACCTTGTGGAATACAATTTTTCAACCAATCGGTGGGAGAAGAAGTTACACTCAATTTCCCCTGTAAGACGCTTTCTGTTCAATGAGCCTCTTTCAGTTGCAGTGATTTTTATCCATGTTTATTGATTTACTTTGGGTTTTCTCTCTGTCTTTTCTTGCTCAAGGCCCCAAGGCACTCTCATACAGCAGTGGAATGGCAGGGAAATATGGTCATATACGGTGGTGAGCTTTCTAACCACTCACTGGCTAGTGATGTCTGGTTGTACCGCCCACAGCAGAATGACTGGCAACAGCTTGGCCAGTCAGATGCTCCGGGTGCTCCAAGGCTAGCAAATCATGCAGCAGCACTGGTGGACAATGATCTGTATGTGTTTGGGGGTAAGTAGCAGCCTTCAGCACCTGAGAGTAGATCTGTGAGAGAGCACACTACTTAAATGCAGTTACTGAACAACTAAAAACTTGCTTTCTTACAACATAAGAAGGAATTTAAGAAAGAATAGACTTCTTCATGGTCTATATATGTATGTATATGTGTGTGTGTGTGTGTGTGTATACACGGTCAAAACCTAGTAAAAATTGCTTTACCAGTGTGTTTAGTGCAGCACATGGATACATACCAAATGAAAACCTTTGTATTGCAAAAGTCAATAAGAAGTAGGGTTTTTTTCTTTTTCTGTTTTTTGATGCGCCTTGTCCACTGAGCAGTTTGATATTTAAAAAAATAAATAATAAAAAAAAATAAAAAAAACAGCCTGGACATTAAATCTGATGTCTTTAGCTAAGAACTACTTATAACAAGTTATGTACTATGACAAACTTGCGTCCTGAGGCTATAGTAGTATGCATTGGCTGGACCGGACCAGTTGATTCAAAGCCAAGGGTTTTTTCCTGCCTGTAACTCTAACCCTTCTCTTGTTTCCTGTGTGTGTGTGTCTCTGTCCTTAGGGCGCACAGAGAAGGACATGTTCTCCTCCTCTCTATATCGTTTTCAGCTGGGGGACAGAGTTTGGGAGGAAGTACAACCTCATGGGGGAAAGCCACCTGCCACTGCAGGTCACAGCATGGTCTTCCACTCTCCATCCAGGACTCTGCTGGTATATGGAGGACACAGACCTACTACAGCCAGGTACGCCAACAGGGTGATGTGTCACTAAGCCATGTTATCACAGAATTTTTGCTTGAGATATTGACACTGACAGCTGCTCCAACCACTTACTACTTGGACATCCCAAAACCTGTATTAGGCCTTGCCTGGTCTAGATCAGAAGCAATGATGTCGTTCTTTCGGCTGCTCCCATTAGGGGAAGCCACAGCGGATCGCCTTCCATATTGATTTGGCACAGGTTTTTACGCTAGATGCCTGACGCAACCCTCCCCATTTATCCAGCACTGAGAGTGCACTAATCTGTCCAACCCCAGTGGCTGCATGGGGCTCAAACCCACAGTCCTGGGATCAAGAGTCCCATGCTCTACCAGCTGAGCTAGCCGGTTGCTCTAGATCAGAAGCAATGGATGTTTCTTTTTTTTTTTTGATAAAGGTGGAATACTTACTCTGGATAGAATTTGGAGTTGTCCAAGATGCCCAAGTGCTGTTTTAATGCCATGCCTGTATCTTCCTTATCTCTTTTACAGGTTCAGTGTGAGGGTAAACTCCACAGACATTTTCCATGTGGACAAGCGTTTCTGGACCTCCCTTCGCTCACGTTACCCTGCTAACGGACCTCGGGAGAGAGCCTTTCATTCGGCCACCATAATTGGCAATTACATGGTGGTATATGGTGAGTCTTGGTTTTATTTTTCAAAGCTGATCGATAACAAGAATTGGTATACATGTTGGCATATATCGTGAATGTGGTGTGATTTAAATGACTGTGCTTTTGTTCAATTAAATTGACATTGTTACCAAATCCGGATGTAGATTTAATTAGCAAACCGGAAGCCACAGTGGCAAGGAAATCTCCCTAAGCTCACAACAGGAAGAAACCTTGAGAGGAAGCCAGACTCAGAAAGGAACCCATCCTCTTATCACCAGATTATAAATGATTGTCGTTATAGAATATAGTTGAAGAAGAGTAAACAGTTCTGAGAGTGTTGAAAGGATGTTCAGTATGAGCAGCACAGTCTTTATGATTACAGCAACAGATCTCGTGTACACACAGTATCCAGGAGAGATTATCCACTGAAGCAAGAGCGAGACTTGGGCATAAACTGATTTTGGGAAGTGCAGTCTTTAGGGTATCCATACGGGACCATACACAGCAGCAGAAAATGAATTATAAGGGCAGAAGAAGAAGCAGCATCAGGATGAATTAGGCTGGCCTGGAGGGCAAGAGGAGCCGCAACAGTAGCAGTGTTTCACAATCAGACACCAGCATCACGTCAGACAAAAGGAGTCCATGGAGTGTGTGTATGTTTTGTTAACTTAAATTAAATATTTTTTTCTTACAGGTGGAAATGTGCACATCCATTACCTGGAGGAGAAATGTTATGATGAGGAGATCTTCTTCTACCATCTGGGCTGCCACCAGTGGGTTTCTGCAGGAGAAAGTCTCACACATCGTAAGTGTTTCAACAACCTGAGCCATCAGTGTTCCTTTCTGACCACAGGATGTTATGGACGTTAGGAATGCTGTTGCACCTGGTAATACCACTTACAATGTCAGTGTCACTGCTGTGCTAAGAACGGTCCACCAGCCAAATAAAGGAGAAGGATGCAGTCATAGTCTCACCTGGCTATAAATGGACTATTTTTAAAAAAAAAAATTTATGGTTCTGAACACCTTGCCAGTTGCAGTGAAAGTTGTTGTGTTTAGTGAATGTTGCTGGGAACAGTTTGTGTGTCAGCGCTCATTCCCTTTAGTTTATTCTCCAATAGGAAGCCGATCTGTGAGAGGCCGTTACTCTCATGTTGCTGCTGTCATGGATGGCCGTGTGCTGCTCATTGCCGGCGGTTACAGTGGTGTTGCCCTTGGCGACCTGGTGGCATACAAAGTCCCACTGTTTGTCAGCAGTGACCCTGGAGACAGAGTGAGTTGATTTAGGAAAATCTTACACACAAAATATGCAGTGTATATATACTGAAGCTCTTGACCTGTATCTGCATGATTTTATGCATTGGATAACTGCAAATCGATCGCAGGGGTGTGTGTGTGTGTGTGTGTGTGTGTGTGTGTGTGTGTGTGTGTGTGTGTGTGAATACACACACACACATACACACAACTGCAATTGATTTGCAGTTATCCAATGCAATCTTGTAAAATAATGCTTATTGTTTTACATAGTGTATTCATGGAGAAGAGTTTCACAGTAACCTTTTTTGGGAAGGAGCACAGGCATTGTTCACTTGATAAACAAGTGCAGATTTGATAAACATTTTTATTTGGCCTGTTGTCAACTAACAACATTAACTGGAAAACCTTTTTGGACTAACTGTTCTAAAATACTCAATCCAGCTCCCAACTGCCAAAACACAGGCTGACTTGGTTGTTATTTTCCAGGTTCCTTATTATTGACTAAATTTATTTAAGAGACTTGAGATTTTCGAAATGCCCTGTGGTTGTGTCATTTTCTTGGAACAACTTCCCCTTAATGTTGGCAGTGGTAGCTCAGTGGTTAAGACGTTGATCTACTGATCGGAAAGTCATGAGTACAAACTCCAGCACCGCCAAACTGCCACTGTTTGGGCTATAAGCGTCATAGTTTTAGCATGTCGATCCAATTGAAGTTGTATCGGTAGTGCAGTATGAGGCAGGCTACACTGACTCCTCTTGTGGAACAGGAATTAAACTTTTGTGGTTTAACCAGCACTATACACTGATACTAAAGAATTATGGGAGAGACATGTGAAACCAGGATTTCTTGTGTGTGTTTGTATGTGACAGGATGCAGTATGCGCTGAGGCCCCGGATGAGAGAATGTGTCTAAAAAACCCAGAATGCAGTTGGTGTGAGGGTCGCTGTCGGGAATACCAGCCAACTAATCCGGTAACAAATTAAATACCTACTTGCTTCTCTTTCTTTACTTTCATTTCTCGTTTGTTCTTTTTCAGCTGAGTTTCTCATGATCAGTCTGTTACATCTTGTTGACTAATTGCAGTATTATCTTTGTGTGTGCCCACAGTGTGGCAGCACTGGTTGTTTGGGTCTGGCGCGCTTCCTTTCCGATTGCCAGTCATGTCTAGTATTCAGTGGCGTGCCCAAATCTCTCCCTCGTGCTCCCGGTGATTTTGGCTGGTGTGTCCAGAACGATTCCTGTTTACCGGTCTCAGGTATGAACAGGGGAGAAGAGAGCAGCATGAGTGAGTGATTACTGTACAATGTGCAACCACAGTTTTTGTAGCAAATCAGTATCTCATGACATGCCTAATTTCCTGTGTCTGTGAAATACTGGCTTGTTTCATTTTTCTGTGGTTTTAGTTTGGTTTTCATGATCTTTTCTGTATATAGTCCAGTGTGTCAGCTATGTGTCAGGTGATATAATAGGCACAGAGTCCTGTGTAACAACAAATTCTGACCCCTCGCAGAGCGTAGTGCATGCCGCGTGGACCAGATCTCGGGGGCGTACGGCTGGTGGGGGGAGCGGACGAGTTTCCTGACTTCCCTCTCCTACTGTCGCACCGAGAACTATGTCCCAGGACTGCACCTGCTCACCTTTCAGCACCCGCGCAACAACTCGCAGCCCGACAAGGTATGTCAGGACTCAACTGTAACCTCTGACTTCCCCATAGGCCCATGTTCACCCATGTTCAGCAGTCATGCCGGACCCATGTCTTGGCAATTTTGTGTTTTCTACAGTAGTTAAATTTCTCTGGTTTTATGTTCTTTTATACCCTTCTTGCTGTATTAATATTTTTCATTTTAAGTTGTGTTTATTTTTTCATCTTTTTTTTGAGAAAATTAACTTGATTTTTATCTACTTGTCTACTTCCGTGTCTCCTCTACAGGTGTCCATTCTGAGGAGTGCCTCCATAATACTCAATCCCTCCACCGAGATGGACGTTACTCTGCAGTTTCGTGGTTTTATTCACCCTCTGTTAGGGGCTCCACCTCCTGCACCTCCTCCCCAAGAGACTGTGGCCATGTGGGCCAGGATTCAGAAGTTTCACTTTACAGTGAAGATGGCTGCAGGGCCCAACTCAGTCCACCTGGTAAGAGAACAGTCCACTCTGATGTTTGCACTGGTGTTGGTTTCAAGTCCAACAGCACCTATTCTATGCCATTATTATAAGCATTTGTCATACTTTGTACCCATGTACCTTTTTTCTACCTATGCCAAACCAAATATATGTTCTGCGTAAAAAAAAAAAGTAGATCTGCTAGACATGATTATGGGATGCATCAGTGTCAAAACTACATAACATTTGTTTAGATTTTTTTTTTTACTTTAATCTTTTGTGCACACAGACTGATGTTCTTGGACGCTGGTCAGCTCAGGAGGAAAAGGAGAGCCGCCTGCTGTCTCGTCCAGATGGTTCTCGGCTGTTTCAGAATCTCACCCGGGGGAATCGTTATCTGGTGCAGGCGGAGGGCTACCTGAACAGTTCTGCCTCTGGCCAGACCAGTGAGATGGCCCTTACCTGGAACCGAACTGCCATACCTGGAGGAAGTGTAAGGGCTTGTTTATCATAACTCTGGCAGTTGAGTCCAGGGTCTAGAGTGATGATAATTTAGGAAGATTTTTACTGTAGCATATTAACTGCAAATAAGGTGCTGCATTTCCGATGTATGGGTGCAAGCTGAAATCATACAGGCCTCCCATCTTCAACATAGTCCAAGTGAAGTTCTGAATAGAAATGTATGTGTTATTGAAAGAAATCCTGGCTAATAAAATTTTTTTTTTTTTTTAATGAGACAAAATATACTGGTTGTCGATATATCTGGGTGTAGTGCTACAGTATCATCTACCAGTGGGAAACATTGATTTGGAAACAAAACTCTTTAATTTTGTCTTGTGGAAAGAATTGAAAGAAGTCCATCTATGAAGGCTTTCCGCCATTGGAAATTTTCTGGCCTTTCAGTACTTTAAAATGTAGTAGTAAGGCAGTCTAGCTGATGAGTGGCAAAACATTTTCATCATGGCTTTAGTACCTCAAGTCCAGTTGCCTTGACTCATGTGCACTTATCCATTTTCTTTTATTGTTCATCAGGAGATCTCATTTCTGTTCCTGGAGCCATATCGCTCAGGCTTGTGTTCATCGTACCACTCCTGTTTGGCCTGTCTGTCTGATCAGTCCTGTGGTTGGTGCCCTACCACAAACGTGTGCATGCTGCGCTCCAACATCAGCCATGAGCGCTGCCTAGAGCCACAGGGAGAAGAGCACCACCTGTTGCTCAACCCCCAGCACTGCACACTGTGTGAGGAGTACAGAGACTGCAGGGCCTGCACTCAGGTACCGCACAGGTGGCATATGATGCAAGATTACACTGGTGTTTTATCAGAAGAGATATATAGTTGCTTGTTTCTAAGCATAGGCCACTGGAACTACACTGTATGGCTAAAAGGTTGTGGACACAAAAGTTTGTCATCACACCCATATGTGCTTGTTAAACATCCCATTCGAGACTATAATAACCTCCACTCTTCTGGGAAGGCTTTCCACTAGATTTTGGAGCATGGCTGTGGGGATTTGCCTGTTCAGCCACAAAAGCAGTAGTGAGGTCAGGCACTGATGTTGGCATTCCACTTCATCTCAAAGGTGTTCAGTGGGGTAGAGATCAGGGCTCTTCTGTAGGCCACTAGTGTTCTTCCACTCCAACCTTGGCAATCCATGTCTTCATGGAGCTCGCTTTGACTATGTCATGCAGTGGCATTGTCATGCAGGAACAGGTTTGGGCCCCTTAGTTCCAGTGAAGGCAAGTTTTAATGCTAAAGCCTGCAAATCCATGCTATTCAATTGTGTGTTTCAGACTTTGTGGCAACAGTTTGGGGAAGACCCACAAATGGGTGTGATGGTCAGGTGTCCACAAACTTTTGGCCATATCGTGTATAATGACACTGCAGTAAATTAGAATTTTTGTTGTTTCCCCATAGGACCCTTACTGTGAGTGGCAAATCAACTCCAGTAAGAAGGGGGATTACTTATGCAGTCGCCGTGGGAGGCTGGAAGGCTCCATTCGGGATCCGTTGGGGTGTCCTAAAATCTGTAACCAGTGAGTGTGACTTGATCACCTGAATTTATTGTTCTTCTATAGGGCTGTGATGCCACTATATAGTGATCCATCCAGTAAGCTAAGATCGCTAGTCTACCTTATATAGTTACATGTTCTGCTCTAGATACAGTTATTGTTCAAATTCAGGGTCACTGTGGTAAAAAAAAAAAAAAATTGGGCAGTGAAAAATGTCATTTTTTTTCATGGATAGAGAAAACAAGAGGAGAGCAGTAAAGTCTCTGAAGTGACAGAGATGCAAAAGTTTGTGTTTGATTATTAAAACCTTATTCTGCCGCATACTCCCAGTATTTTCACTCTGAGTTGGAAATTTACTTGATGCTCCACAGCTAGATTAAAAGATCAAATTACATTTGTGAGCTCATAAGACTTTCAATCACCACCCCCTTCTCTCTTTGCCTCTCTCTGTCTGTTTGTGTGTGTCTCTCTCTCTTTTGTGTTCACTTCCTCTGTTTCCCAAAATGTCAGTTATTTATATTTCATTAGAAAAAAAGGTAAAAAAAAAAAAAAAAAAGTGTTAGGTAGAGGTTGACATCTTTAATTAGACTGATATTTAATAGATGTGGATAGATTTAATATATTGGATTGACACTCTACAAACCATCCCTAGACTGTCATTAAGCAACCTATCACCTGATACTCATCAGCATATGAAATGATGTTTAACTACCTTACCAACATGTCGTATAAAATGTGACCATAGAATCAACTTGAACTGAATTCAAAATTGTGATAGGACTCGGGATAAGTTAATTATCTATTTATATCTTATCTATATAATTATTATATAAGTGATTGACTAATCATCATGAACTAAGCTGAACTAACCAAATAAAGTGGAAGAAAAAGGGACAGTGTGGTAGTCTGGAGAGTATGTATAAATTACTACTTATTATCTAATTATTACGACTAATAATTGTCTACCAGACACCAACAAACCTGAACTGTTAAAGTGGTTAATATTAGTTAATAGGCTACTTGAAGAAATCCCTGACAGGTTGTTGACAGTCTGTAGATAGCCTTATTTCTGTTCTGTCCGTGCATGGTAGAAATTGATGTTTGTCACAAACAGACTGAGAAATACAGTTATTATCTGCTCCCTATTCACAGAGAGCTTACAACAGATATGGCAGATCATTCACAAAATGCATAGTGGCATGACATCATTTCCCAAGCCTCATTGCCAAGGACCATTTCATTGCCATTACTGTGAAGTGCCAGATTGCTATAAACTATGATGTAGTTTTTTTTTAAACATCCTTCTTCTTCTTTTCTGTGTGTAAAAGGAGGACAACATGTGCGGAGTGTCTGTCAAACTCGAGCCAGTGTGCGTGGTGCGAGTCTGCTCAGACCTGCTTTTACTTTGCTGCTTATCTCACCAAGTTCCCCTACGGCGAGTGCAGAGACTGGTACGACAGGTAAGATGCTGCATCTGCAAATTAATACTTCTTTAAAAACGTGTATCTATTTATTATTTTTTGAATATTTTTCTAATATTCAGTTGGTCCAGTTTGCCAAGATAAGTCATTTAAATATGTATTATCACGTATGTAATGTGATGTGTTGCGAATATCCAGATGAACAGAAAGAGAGAATAAACACAGGATACATGCAAATAATAGAAATAAAATAAATATAAAAAGTCTACACCTGGGGTTCGCAAACTTTTTGAGCAAACAGCCCCAATGACATGAATTTTTTTTGCAACCCCAAGCCTTGACCACCCTTCTTTTTTTAAAAAAAGTTATAATACAGGACTGCGGTAATATTTGAACATTTTATTATGTCAGTGACATATATACGTGTAACGCAAGTGACTGAAAACCAAAGGAATATTCCTTGCAGTGTCTGACTAGACTAGTGGGAAGTGTTGTGTTGTTATAGGAAAATCCACACCAGGGTGGTTGATACGGCACATCGGTATACCTTGACACATGATTTTGCTTGCTCGTGCAGAAGCAGTGGTAATGCGAGCAGCATCTTACGTACATCCTGAAGATTTAAAAGCAGCATCCACTAGAATGCATGCCGGAGTCAAAACACCCATGTTTGTCAGGTTTCCAAATCGAACTGTAAAATGTTTAGCGATTATACGCACCGCGATGTTAAACACGCTGACGAGCTCTGTTGCTTAAAACCTTTCACTGTCATCATGATTATCGTCACGGGCTGGTTCTTGAATCAAAAACTCACATTCAGAAGTATTTACTAATTGAGAAAATCCAAAAGTAATTGAAACGGAACAGAAAGGCGAAACGAGAGGTTTTTAAAATTCAAACATTAACCGTATTAGGAAAACCGGTTAGTGTTGATCAGTAACGGTCTTGAAAAACGGATGGGGATGTTTATCCATTTTTTGCTGAACTACACTAGTGCAGGGTGTCAGGATAGAGCAAAAATAGACCATATTAACATGAATATATTAATTCATATTAAATTTATAATCACTTTCCATTATTTCTTTGTGTGTAATGACATGAACCTGTGGAGCTGTAGGCATCTGAACATATAGGAGTGAGAGAGATTCGAATTAGAAAATGGAAAATCTAAAAATCTTCAAATGTAGCATTTCCATACTCAGTCCGGATTGCTGTGACCATGCCCCTGCTGTGACAGCAACATTTATGCTACCTCTTAAGCTACATAAGTCAGGAGTGTTCAGATAGAACAGGAGTTTAAAAAAAAAAAAAAAAAAAAAAAAAAAAGTCAGTTCACATGAATGGAAGAGGAGATAGGAGTGCAAAAATAGAACCAATAGTGAATTGTTTTTCTTTGTGAATTCTGAATGCATGAGGCAGCAAAAAGCAAACAGAATATGTGTTATCTTCCATTTTAAAGGAAAGAAGAGCTGCTAAATATAAAGATGTGGCAAAGTAGGCTATTTGCTTTCTTTCTCTTTATCATGTGCTATGTGCGCATGTGAATGAGAGGGCAGCTAGTGTGTGGAGTGTGACGGGCAGGATTCAATTCAGTTCAATTCAGTTTTATTTGTATTGCGCTTTTAACAATGGACATTGTCCCAAAGCAGCTTTACAGAAATAAATAGATTCAGAATGAATTACATCAAAATAAGGATCCCAGTCCCAATGCTTAACTTGAGCTAAAACAGCTGCCCAAGTTAATTAGTTAGTCTGTATGTATTGTTTTTACAATAATGTGAACAGTTCCACAAAATGTGATGAGAAACAATAAATTTTGCTCTTAATTTAAGATGTACATGTTGGCTGAAATCAAATTTAAGTTACAGTTCTCTGTTTCCACTTACAGTGTGCACTCGGTTCCCCAGTGTAAGCAGTGCTCTGCTTTAGCCACATGTACAGAATGCCTGCAGACCTTTCAGTGTGGCTGGTGTGGGGATTACAGCAACCCTACCTTTGGCAGGTAGGGCACATTTTCATTAACCACGAAACTGATTTCTAAAATAACTCTTGTCGCACTTCATAAGGGTTTCATTTGAAATATCCGACACCTGTGAGGTTTTGAATCATTCACGATATGCGACATAAGGAAACAAGCAAAACTGTTCGTTCTATTGGTAATCAAGTGTTAAACTGCTTCAGCCTTCCGACATTTCAAATGATACGAGTGATATTTCTGATCCATCTGTTTCATGGGTAAAACATAAAGGGACAAAGGTTTGATTAATTTTGTGCTTTTGTGACCATATGGTTATTAAGAATAATTGTATGAACATTATTGGTTTGTATAAATATAAACGTGATTGCTCCCATGCTAATGCTAATGATGGCATTTTACCTATTTCCTGCATATTTATAAATTAAACAGTAAATCAACACACAGAAACCAGTAAAAATGAATTCTTGAAATGAAACCTTCTAAGTGGACATGGAAACAGCCACATTGATAGTGACCATAATGTTTGTTGCGTGCTAGTGCTTGTGGCTAATTTTTTAAAAATATTTTTCGTCAGATATGATATAGCGGTTAGGCAAGTATGTAGTAAAGTATACTTTTTTTTTTTATTGCTTTTACTATTTTAAAGTAAATAGCTAATCATGATGTATCCATTTTGTCTACCTTTTTCCATTTGCTTTATTTCCCTCAAACCCTGTCTTTTCGCAGGTGTCTAAAAGGAGACTGGGGAGGAATAAGTGACTCATCTGTGACTAACTGCACTATTGCCGTTGCTGAAGTGAAGGCCTCAAGGTAAAGCTACAGCACATTTCTGCGCTCCTGCCGGAGTTTGCGATTGGAATGGCTCTGCCAGTTACAGAAGCTTTTAATAGAAGGAAAAACTTCAACAATCTCAAACATAAGTGATAAGAGTCAGGTTTCATTATTAACTCCTACGAACAGGAGTTTCATTTCTCACCATTTCCCACCATGTTCAATATCATATTAATGAGAAATCCATTGTTGAAGTAGTCCAGAATGCAACGCAGAATGCAGTGTAACACAGTTGTGCTGAGTTACGGGCAGAGACATGTCTCGGCTACTTGGCAATCTACGCGATGACAAGCAGTCGTCAGTTTGAGCAGAATGTACAGATGAGGACGTGAGAGAGCTGAACAGGCTAAAGGTGTGTAAGCTGTGCTGCATTGCTCTCTTTAGGCAGACACGAAGCAAGGGCTAAATCCCTCTGGCATCTCTATCAGTAGGTAGTCGAATGGCATTGGGAGTAATGTAGCAATTGCTGCCCAAAGTGACGTTTCCATGAAAGAAGTTTAAACTAAAAAAGGCATCTCAGAATTTCATTTAAAATAAATCTTGGATGCCACTGAAGACCAGATGTGCATCAAGATCAAATTCAAGTTTGCCTTATTGTCAGATGTTTTTAGAATCCGAAGTAAATGAGAAACGGTGAAATTCATGTGCTGCAGTGGCACGCCCTTACAGTTCTCAAAAAGTGCATATAACAAACGAACAGGGACAACATACAACACAATAATGTAATGCGAGAGTTCACATACAGTACATGGGAGAAGAGGTATTGTGAAGTAGAGGTTTAATTAAAATGTAGTTTAAAAAAAAAAGTCTGTAATTTCTAGATAGTTAATGCACTATTTTTTGTTAAACCTCTTGAATTAAAGCTTTAAGTCTACACTTCAGTCACAGTCTTGATTGCTTCATTTCAAATCCATTGTGGTGGTGTACAGAGGCAAACTCTCTAAAATTGTGGTACTGTCCAAATACTTATGGACCCGACTGTGTAAGTCGATCAGGGTGGATTTCTCCTTTAACAATAGCAGTAAAACATCCATACCATCTTTTCACTGTTAGCCCCGAGCCACGCACCCTTTCCCCGCCACGGCCGATGGAGCTGGAGCTGGAGATGGAGCTGCTGGAGGGGGTGGATGTTGATGGAGAGGCTGTGTGGTCCTATGCGTCATGCCCTGATGTGGAGGAGTGCAGGCTGGGCCTCCACACCTGCCATCCCTCAGCCACATGCGTGAACACACCCACCTCGTATGAGTGCCACTGCGAGAGGGGTTTCACCGGAGATGGAGAGCATTACTGCAATCAGACGTGAGTCATTATCACATAACTTGCAGTGGTCATAATCAAACAGACAGTATTTTACGTGGTTGATGTTCTTCAGCCTGACTTTTAGCTAACTAGCTAACGTTATCTGGCTAGCTCCCCTACAGTTAGCTCTGTGCAAAGCCAGACTTCCTTCTAAGGTATATCTATGATGGCATTTGATGTGTGCTTACACAGTCTCAGGCCGAAACTGATCTGATCGGATAACGATGCAACTGATTTTTTTATATGAAATTGCTCTCGCTCATTGGAATTCTGATGAAATGTGTGTGAGATCTTTTGGGGAGACTTGTAATGATTTTCAAGTGTCTTTAAAATGTCATTATCTTTATCGAATGCCTATTTAATTAGTCATTTTTACACTGAGCATTTTGAAAAATATCAGACATTTGAGATACAGTACATCAGAGGTCATGAAATATAGACGTGTGCCAAATTAAAAGGAAAAACCATCGGAATGTGTTAATTATGTAGTAAGCACTTTAGTTAATTAGTTAGTAAGGTGTCAATTCTGCAAGTATTTGGAGCTGACCTGGAGGGATGAGCACCATTCTTCCAACCACCATTTGGCGTCACTCCAAAAATCTCCCATAACTGTTCAGTTGTTTGAGATCTGAAGTAAAATAGGACAATTTAATAAAAATATTATAATTTAAGATCAGCTAATAAAACAAAGAAAAAGAGGAAATAAAAAGAAAGAAATCCTCAGCACCTCATGTAAACCACATGTTAAAACAGATATAGTCTGTCGGACATTATTACAAATCGATTGATTTTGATTTAAAATATTTAAAAAACAAAGTTTCCTGCATTTCCTGCGCTGTGACTTGGGTATAGCATAATTGTCTACATGTAGTGCACACCATTTGGTATTCAGTCACAGGAAAAAATGGCGGGAACACAGAGCCAAATGTAACACGGGTTCATGTTAACTCAAGCAAAGCTAAAAAGTAATTTAAAAAACTGGCCTTTGTTTGGTTATTTATTTATTTATTTATTTATTTAAAAATGATTGTAAAAGCCACTGCTTGGGGATTGAGTTGGGTGTTGTTAAAAGCTGATGTGCCGAACGAGGGATGTTAGTTAATTAATCTGCCTAATAAAAATCATTACATCATCAGCTAGTGATGCAGGCCGTGGGATTGGAAGTGAATAGCGTGCACTATGGTTACAGCATTGAGGTACATTGCATCACCATAAAGCGCATTAATTTTAAACGTTACTGAAAACTTGCTGGATTATTTGGAACCAATAACGCGAACTATCTCAGTGCACCGGTGGATTCCTTACCTAACAGTTATTAAGGGAAGAAAGGAAATGACAAATGTACTTTATATTAGGCGTGACTGTGTCCAGCTCAAAAATGGACGTGAGCTGTTCTGATGGAAGAAGTATCTCTCATTTACATCCACTCTGATCATTCATGTCTCTGAATGATCTAAATGCCTCTGTCCTTTTTTCTTTTTTTTTTTTTTTTTTTTTTTTTTTTTAAATACTCCAACTAGTTGTTTGTATCCCAGATGTATGGTATGTTAGTGTGGTGTGTCACAACGCTAAGCTCTTCCAAGATATAAGAAGGGAATTAGTATCTCCATGTGTTTATGCCTATGCTTGGTTGTCTTCCTGCTTCTTAGATGTTATAATGAATGTCGTGAGGGCAAGTGCAGTGGCAGTCCGCTTTTTGAGTGCGAGTGCTCTCTGGGTTGGACTTCGGACCCGGCCACTCTGGTGCTGAGTGGTGTGGAGTGTGACGTCGACTGCGGCTGTAACTTCCACAGCACCTGCATCACAGCACCAGGAATCTGCGACCAGTGCCAGGGTGAATACCTCCTCTGTCCCGTTCTCAGTCTTCTTATAGCATGTGCGTACATTTGTGTACCTTCATTGAGCACCGATTTTTTTTTTTTGTTGTTGTTGTTGTTGTTGCTGCCGGTCAGATTGGACTACAGGACCGCACTGTGAGCACTGTCGGCCCGGTAGCTTCGGTTCAGCAGTGGCCGGCGGTGGAGGCTGTGTGCCTTGCGAGTGTAATGGACATGGTGACCCACTGCAGGGATTCTGCCACAATCAAACAGGCCAGTGCTACTGTACACACCATACCCATGGAGTACACTGCGAGTTCTGCTTGCCTGGCTACTACGGAGACCCCCGGTGAGACACGAGCATTGACTTATGATTGTCAATTTGTGAGAGTCTGCACAAGATAAATAAAAAGCTAACAGTTACACAAAACTGGTACGATTAGTCTAATGGAAAATATTCATATTTTTTCTTAGGGTTTCCTGCGTCGTAAATTCAATACAAATTAATTTAAAGCTGTTTTTAAAATTTCATCTTTACATTTTTTTTCAGGAACAACGGCACATGTTTCAGGCAGTGTCAAGGTCGCTCCGTTGCCCTTTCTTCATCGTCTCTTTCCTCACTGCCCCTCTCGTCCTCTCTTGGTTGGCATGGATCAGCAGGAGGCCAGGATGGTCTCTCACACTGCCTGTGGGTTCTCTCTGTCTCTGAGGATCTGGCACCATGCATGCCAGGCCAGATGTGCCCACCGGTGGTGCTGACCCTGCATCCAGACTCTTATACACATTGCACAGTAAGTGCAATATCCTATATCAATGCAACACGTGAATTAAATGCTGCAGCGAAAAAGATACAACATTTCATCTGTTATTGAATTTATGGGTTCAAAATGATATGCCTGTTTTTTTTTTGTTTTTTTTAATTACACAGAACTCATACGTATACGTATTTGATGGCCTGCCACGTTTTCTCAGCGATGGTGTGATGCACACGGATCACAACCTGATTGGGGCTTTTTGTGGCACAAATCGTAATCAACCAGTCACAGTAGAGGCCACATCTGGTAATACATTTTGCTACATTTTCCTGCCTTTAAGTTGCTTGGAAGCTTCTATTAAGTTGCATCTATTTTTGTCACTGAAGCTGCTTTAATTCTGCTTTAACTTTATCATTTCTACATAAAAAATATTCTATGTATATCTTTTCAGGTGTGATCTCCGTCTACTTTGAAGCGAATGTGTCTTCGGTTCATCCTCAGGGTTTTAATGCCTCCTTCTGGGTGCGGCGTTGCACTGAGGGAGGATCTGAAGAGGGCCTCGATGGCCCATCAGAATGCCAGGGCTCGGCTCGGTGTCGCAACGGAATCTGCCAGTGTCCCAGTGGTTACGGTGGGCCACTCTGTGATTGGCCCATCTGCCCGGAGGACTGTGGTACTCGAGAGGGCCGAGGCGTCTGCAACACGGTGAGATTGAATGTTAACAAATGCCTTGTTTTACATTAGATAAACAGCTACTGCAGGATTTTGCAACTGTGTCCATGCGGGAAAACGAACTGTTGCATTTAGATTTTTACTTTTCTGTGATAGCTTTAATTTTTTTTGCTAATCTCTGCACTATTACCATGATAAATAGTAAAACACCCAAATATTGCACTGAAGGAGAGAAACAATCTAACTATCTTTTTAGGAGCAGTCCATTGTTTATAGTATATAACTGGAAGCCTTGTGGCAAGACTTCGTGAAGATCTTAAATCTTAAAATCATAAAAATCTTAAAATCTTTTTAAATCCAAAAGAATCTTAAAATCCAAGCGCATCTATTTGCAGATTTTGCAAATAAACATTGTCAACGTGTTCTTGAGGGACAACTCTGTGTCAGGCGACTGTTATTAATTTTAGGTGACCTTATCCTAACTCCTGTATTATTGTGTTCTTGCAGACTCTAGGAGTGTGTGTTTGCACTCTCGGCTGGGCTGGATCTGACTGCTCCTCTATCGCAGATGCAAACAGCCTGGTGTGGAGGAATCTACTGGATACACAGCTCACAGTGGTGAGACATCTCCATCAAACCCTTTCTATGAAGAGATGGCGTGAACCCTGATATATTCCCTCAATTTATCATTGCCATGTTTATGGTGATCCACTTACCTGTTCATGAGTGTTAGCTAAACACTGAGGGTGTGTGAATTTGCATACTGGATTGCTTTGACAAAAGAGAGACTAACAAGTATAATCTGAAAAATATGAATAACTGTAATTTCATTGATTGGGTCATTAATTTTTCTACTGTAAGTTGATATTTGTTATGATGAACAGTACTAAAACTGCATAGACTTTAGCATTATTCCCCCATCTCCAACTGACTTTTTGTTTTTTTCCTCTTCCATGCCCACAGAATCCGTCTTACAGGTTTCTCCAGAGGATGGGGCACTCGCTAGTTTCTGGGCCCCAGGGCACGCTCTGGTTATATGGTGGTCTCTCTCTCTCAGAGGGAATTCTGGGAAACGTTTACAGGTATGAACAATTTTAAGATGCCAATTTTAAGTAGATGGCAATATGATATATGCAAGGAATAAAACATTGACGAGGTGTGGTGATGTAGGAAAATAATCAACGACAGCGTGGCGTGATGTGGCTGGTTCAAAGTGAAGTGACTGTTACCACCCTGAAAGTTGATTATTTTCCAACGACAGCACATACTGAAGTGTTTCATTCCTTTTATACCACAATTTGTCTGCTTATTTCATAATGAAAGACACATCATACTTTCAACTGTTACATTTAATGTCCTGGAATGTCCGTGAAATTAGTTATTTCATGCTATAAACAGTCATTTGCTCACCAGCCTCTCTTTTTTCCTCTTTCTTGAACTTAAGACAAAAAACCCGCCAAAAAACAACAAAAAAACGCAGCTTATCATGTTACGAAAAACTGACACTGACACCCATGGTCCGTCCATAAATGTTAAATAAATGTGAGAAAGCTTCACCCTATCAACAGTTATACATTTTCCTTTGTTATACAGCACATTTTTAAAAAATCTGTTTATTTATCTGGTTATTGTGGAGCAACCCTGTGAATGAGCTGTTACTATAGAAATGCTAACACATTAAAGTAAACCTGATTTGAATTACAGCTGGCACTACTGTCAGACTGTTACTGAAAATTAATCAACAACAGTAAATCAGATTGGAGAATTCAACAGCACTGGCATAATACTGATTACTCATTGATTTATCCTCTGTATGCATATATATTCTAAACTGATGTGTGGATTGGCTTAGGTACTTTGTGCAAGAGCACCGCTGGACTCAGATGCTTACCAGTTCAGGGGAGCAAGGATCTAGCCCCTTGCCCCGCTACCATCATGCCTCTGTTGTGGTAGCCCTTCATGACCATATGTCTAGTACTCTGACAGACAGTCACCACTTAATGCTTGTGGTGGGTGGGATAACACCAAACAGCGTAATGAGTGATACATGGAGCCTCAATCTTAGCAGTCTGATGTGGACAGAGTACAAGGTATGGAACACTAGATACGTTTTAAATGGTTTCCAGCGTTTGCATTATTAAAAATATCAGTTTTGAACTGGTAACTACTTTTATTTTCAGAGTTCAGTGCTGCCCCCTGTGGCTGGTCACACTCTGACAGTGCGCAGAGCCTCCTGTGTGCTACTGATTGGAGGATACTCTCAAGAGAATGGTTTCAATCACCACTTACTAGAGTTTAATCCGCAGTCTGGGAACTGGACTGTATTGCCACACACTGGTACACCACCTACAGGTAAAATCTGGACACTGGACACTGAAAGATCACGTCTGAATTTGAGGCTAGTGTCTTGAATCTAAAAGTTTTAATCGAGAGTAAATTCTTTTTTGCCACAGGTCTTTACGGACATTCTGCAATCTATCATGAGCAGACTGATGCTATATATGTGTTTGGAGGTTACCGTTTCCATGTGGAGGCAGTAGAACCTTCTGGAGAACTCTATACCCTTTACTACCCCAACCTCACCTGGTCTTTACTGGTTCCCTCCCGGGGAAACAAGGTGATTGAGCAGACAAGGCCAAAGAAATTTACCTTTTCCCTCCATTAGCAATGTTTGAGAATAAGGTCCTCCTGTGCCTAATTAGTGTGCTTTTCTCCCTACAGCCTCTCTCGCATTTCTTCCATGCGGCAGCCCTACTGAAAGACACTATGGTGATTGTTGGAGGGCGGACAGGGGCAGAAGATTACAGCAACAGTGTGTACCTCTATCAGATCAATTGCAACACATGGATACAGCCAGGTAACCCTATCAAAACATCATTATACATACACACACACACACACACACACACACACACACTATACAGCTGTTTTACTTTTAATACATATACTCTGCGAGCACTTTATTAGGTACACCTGTACACCTATTTATTAATGAAATTAATTAATCATCCAATCATGGGGCAGCAGTGCAGTGCATAACATCATGCAGATATGGACCAGATACTTTGGGTAATGTTCACATCAACCATCAGAATGGGGAAAAAATGTGATCTTAGTGACTTTGAGCATGGCATGATTGTTGGTGCCAGACGGGCTGATTTGAGTATTTCTATAACTGCTGATCTCCTGGGATTTTCACACAGTCTCTAGAGTTTACTCAGAATGGTGCAATAAAGAAAAACATCCAGTGAGTGGCAGCTCTGAAGACAGAAATATCTTGTTGATGAGAGAGGTCAATGGAGAATGGCCAGACTGGCGTGAGGGCTACAGTAACTCAGATAACCACTCTGTACAATTGTGGGGAGCAGAAAAGCATCTCAGAATGCACAACACATCGATCCTTGAGACGGATGGGCTACAACAGTAGAAGACTCACCCAAACTGGACAGTTGAAGACTGAAAAAATGTAGCTTAGTCTGATGAATCTCAATTTCTGCTGAAGCACATAGATGGTAGGATCAGAATCTGGCACCAACAGCATGAATCCACGGACCCAACCTGCTTTGTGTCAACGGTCCACGCTGGTGGAGGTGGTGTAATGGTGTGGGGAATATTTTCTTAGCACACTCTGGGCCTGACAGTACCAACCAATCATCGCCTATATGCCGCAGCCTATTTGAGTATTGTTGCTGACCATGTGCATCCCTTCATGGCCGCAATTTCCCCATTTTCTAATGGCTATATCCAGCATGATAATGCACCATGTCACAAAGTAAATGTCTTCTCAAACTGGTTTCATGAACATGACAACGAGTTCAGTGTTCTTCAGTGGCCTTCCCAGTCACCGGATCTGAATCCAGTAGAGCACCTTTGGGATGTGGTAGAACAGGAGATTCGCAGCACGAAAATGCGTCTGAAAAATCTGTAGGGATTTTATGATGCAACCATTTCAACATGAAACCGAATCTCAAAGGAAAGTTTCCAACATCTTGTGGAATCCATGCCATGAAAAACCGAGGCTCTTTTGAGAGCAAAGGGTGGCCCTGCCCAGTGTTAGTATAGTGTTCCTAATAAAGTGTTTGTTGAGTGTAAATCCTTTTCAGTTTTGCAGTGGCAGTAAGTCCTAGAGGGTATTTATTAAACCAAATGTTAAACTATCCATGTAGCAATCACTTTGTCTCTCTATCCACTTGTTCACTCGTTCATATATACTTTGGAAACTAGTAGTCACATGCTAATGCCACCATCCTTTTGAAGTGCACTTACAATCTGAGAACTGATATCAATATATTTTTTGGCATCAGTTGTACCATACACTACCTACAGACAAATGCAAATGATTCTTCTGACTCTTCTGAGATTTTTTTTTAATTTACTCTTTTCTTACTGCAGTATCTTCAATCGGCGAACCTGTTAATCACTCCATCTCCTTGGCCATGACTAGTTGGGGGAATCGTCTGTTCATATTAGGTGGATTTAATGGGGTCATGCTGGGGCGTTTGATTACCCTCTCTGTGCCCTCTGACCCCTGCGTTCTTCTGCCTACACCCGAGGCCTGTAACAACAGCACAGGCAGCTGTGTGTGGTGCAGGGGTGCCTGCACCTCCTCAGACACAGCAGAGAGGTACAGCTTGAGGATTAGAGAAGTTGAAAACTTTGAATACTGAATGAGTTCATTTTTAACGACCCACTGGGAGTAACAACCTTCAGTCAGTATTTCTATGTTGTAACTATTTTCTCCTATTTCACTTGTTATTGAACTTCTTTTTTCAGAATTGGCTGTCCTGTTGGCCATTCCCCATGCTTTCCCACTCCCCGTGTCCCTGATCAGTGTCGAAGGTTGAAAACATGCAGTGAATGTCTGGCCAGGCACCCCAAAACATTTTCCAGCCCTGGACAGGTAACAGAGATGTGGCTCACAGCAGTTCTGTAGTTCTCTACATTCCAACATACAGTCCACTTTGAATGTATTGGAAGGCCAATTCTTTAATTTTTGCTATACACTGAAGACATTTGGGTTAGAGATCAAATTATGAAAATGAGACTATAGATCAGATTTCTGCTTTCATTTCCTTTGGTGAGCAAAAGTATTGGAACAGGTGGTCTTAGTAACCTAAAGTAAATAAGACTTAATACTTTTGGTTGCATATCCCTTGCTTGGAATAACTGCATCAAGACGGTGACCCACTGATATCACTGAACTGTTTTGTGATACTGTTCCAGGCTTGTACCACAGTTTCTTTCAGTTGTTGTTTGTTTTGGGGGGTTTTCTTACTTCAGTCTTCTCTTCAGGAGGTGAAATGCATGCTCAGTTTATTGTCATTGACTTCCTGCATGATCCACAAGTTCCTCCCAATTAGATTGCTCGCATTTCTGTGTAAATTGGCTGACAGAATGTTTCTGTCTTCTGAATTCATTCTGCTGTTATCATCATGAGTTACATCAACAAAGATTTGTGAGTCTGTTTCAGAAGCAGCCATGCAACCCCAAGCCGTGACACTACCTCCACCGTGCTTGACCGATGGGCCTGTATGTTCTTGGATTATAAGCATATCCTTTCTTTCTCCACACTTTGGCATCATTTTGGTAGAAGTTAATCTTGGTTCCAAAACTTTTGTGGCTCATCTCTGTATTTCTTTACAAATTCCAATCTGGCCTTCCGATTCTTACTTCCATTGAGTGGTTTGCATCTTGTGGAATGGCTCGAAGTTTTCTCCGAACTGTGGATTGCGATACCTTATACCTTGGTTGATCTGTTCCATGTCTGGTTGTTAGTACACCTTTTATTTTTCCAGGATATTCCATATTGTTGTTTTGGCTATGCTCAATGCTTGTGCAGTGGCTCTGATTGATTTTCCCTCTTTTATCAGGTTGCAAAATGCTGTCTTCACATGCAAAACCCAGGGCTGAAACCAAGAGTAGACATTCGGAGCTATTAATTGTTCAATCAATCTAACAGGGCACACCTGGGCAACAAGAAAAACCTGTCATTTACATGTTCCAATATTTTTGATCACTTGAAAAATGGGTGGGTTCAAACAAATGGTGCCATGTTTTAAGTTGTTTAACACACTAAGTTGTATAACACATCTAGATGTAAGGAAATGAAAGCTGAAATTCTGATCCGTTGTCTCATATTCATCTTTCGATCTCAATCCCAAATCTTTTCAATGTATAGCAAAAACAACAGAGCTGGCCTTGCTTTCGGATGGGACTGTACAAGACAACACATTGGACTACATAGGCCTACATACAGTGTTAAAAGTGTGGTGTAAAGTCTTTTCTGGCTAGTATAAAGTCTTTTTTTCTGTTTCACATTATTTTTCTGATTCTCATATATATTTAGAACACTCTGCAGTGTAAGTGGTGCACTAACTGTCCTGAAGGAGCATGTATTAGCAGCTCTGTGAGTTGCACTTCAGAACATGACTGCAGGATAAACCAAAGGGAGATTTTCCTCTCCAGCAACTGCACTGAAACCAGCTGTGAGGCGTCTGACTGCCCCAAGTGCACAGCGTCAGGGAAATGTATGTGGACCCGTCAGTTTAAACGCACAGGTACGTATGAACTGATAATGCTGATTGTATTAGTCTGTCTAACACAGGGGTGTCAAACATACTGTTCTAAATTAAAATCTTCTTCTGAACCCTAATTCAGTGGCGAGGCCAGAAATTGAACAGTGGGTGGGCCTGGGTAAAGCAGGGTGGGTAAGGGTTTGAAAAGAAAACTCAGATACCAACAGTCACTGAAAAGAACTTGCATGACTACAGAAAGTGGCCATCGAGTTGAAAGGCTGTGATTCAAAAGGCTTGTTTTTTTTTTGTTTTTTTTTTGCCAGTTTGGTAAACCTACTTGTGGCCTAATTCACAACAGTTCACAAGTGACGCCTAGTAATGTTATCACAATTGCCAATCTGTAGGCTTAACATGAAGACAAAACGGGGCTGTCACAAAATGCACTGAGTAGTAAATCAAGCAGCTCAACACATCACACCTAACAGAAACGCAGAAAATGAAAGACAACTGGTTGTAATCAGATTAGAGATGTTCATACTGCTCGGTTTTACAGGTGTTTTGGACATTTCAGTAAGCCAGACTAGAATTGAATTTCCTACAACTCTTCTTAATAACTCCTACTAGCTACAGCTTAACTGTTACCATTTGCAGGCCTATCAGTTCAAATGTAGTTTAAAAAAAAAATTGAACGTATTTCCTATAGGCTAAATAGGCTTGTGCCTTTTAAATTGCGAGTGAACATGAAGCCAAGGAAATTAGGACTAAATATTGTTTCGGGAGAAACTGACAACTCAAACAAATTATTTTAGCCAAGGTTTCTTTTAAATCTGTTAGGAGGAATATTATAAAAATCTATCGGATTAATCTTTGGTTGAGGTGACATTTAAAGTAATTTTATTCAAGTGAGGATTTTAACAGAAGAAATAGGCAGAATGGCAGACTGCCTCATCAGATTTGTAATAAGTTATTTCATTCACACACACAACTACAGCACAAGCCTTCATATTTCGACTGAAAAAAAAAAAGGAAACCAGTTCTACTCTAATTCCTGTGATTTAAAGATAATCACTGTGTACAGTACACAGATGTAATTTTAAGCATTTTTTATTATATCAGTTAAAAATGACTGTTTTAGCGTTGCACCATGCATATTCCTCAAACGAACCACAGTTCTGTTCTTCCACTTTCGGATGAGTCCGATCACCACTCTGACAGCGCATTCCAGTGTTAACAGAAACTGAAATACATTTCATGTTATTATATCCTCTAATTACAGCGTACGAGTGGCAGGGGGAAAAGGCACGGCGTGGCGTCCGTTTCAGAGAAGGTAAACTCTTTATTGAACTAGCCTGCTACACGGCTACACATCGCGCAGAAAAGCTTACACCAGTTGCTGAGCAGTGTCACTCAATGCGGCAGCTCCTAGCAAGAGAGAACTGGTTTTTGTCAACAATGTTAATAAGGCTTCCAAAAGGCCAGGCTTCCAAATGGGTGGCCCCAGGCCCACCCTGGCCCCCCCGTAACTTTGCCACTGCCATAATTTAATTAAAAGATTCTAAAAAGAGCTAGTCTCTGTTCTTCAACTAGGAGGCAAAATGTGCTAATGATGTAATTCTTCATTAGCATGTAAGAATTTGACGCTGTAACCATATCTCTTTCCAAAAGAGCTAATTTAGTGTTTTTACAGAAATGGGTTGGATACAATCACCACTTTTAGATTTTTCAATTGTAAATAATTTTGCAAACTATGTTTAGTTTAATTCAGCACTTCAGTATCATGGGCAATTTTTGTAGATTCATGACACAAGGGTTGTAACACCACAGTAGTTAAACCAAAAATTGGTAATTAATTGGAATCTGTTCATTCGTTTTGTAGGTGAAACACTCACTGAGCACTTTATTAGGAACACTATACTAATACCGGGCAGGGTCTCCCTTTGCTCTCAAAACAGCCTCAGTTTTTCATGGCATGGATTCCACAAGATGTTGGACACATTCCTTTCAGATTCGGTTTATGTTCTACCACATCCTAAAGGTGCTCTACTGGATTCAGATCCGGTGACTGGGAATGCCACTGAAGAACATTGAACTCATTGTCATGTTCATGAAACCAGTTTGAGAAGACATTTTCTTTGTGACATGGTGCATTATCATGCTGGAAGTAGCCATTAGAAGATGGGGAAATTGTGGCAATGAAGAGATGTACATGGTCAGCAACAATACTCAAATAGGCTGTGGTATTCGTGCAATGATTGGTATTAACGAGACGAAAGTGTGCCAAAGAAACATTCCCCACACCATTACACCACCTCCACCAGCCTGGACTGTTGACACAAAGCAGGTTGGGTCCGTGGATTCATGCTGTCAGCGCCAAATTCTGACCCTACCATCTGTGTGCTTCAGCAGAAATACCAGATTAATCTGACTGAGCTGCATTTTTTAAGTGTTGAACTGTCCAGTTTTTGGTGAGCCTGTGCACACTGCAGCCTCAGCTTTCTGTTCTTGGCTGACGGAAGTGGAACCCGACGTGGTCTTCTGCTGTTGTAGCCCATCCAGCTCAAGTTTCAAATTGGTGTGCATTCTGAGATGCTTTTCTGCTCCCCACAATTGTGCAGAGTGGTTATCTGAGTTACTGTAGCCTTTCTGTCAGCTCGAACCAGTCTGGCAATTCTCTGTCTCTTCAACAAGGTGCTTCTGTCCTCAGAACTGCTGCCTACTGGATGTTTTTTCTTTATTGCACTATTCTGAGTAAACTCTAGAGACTGTTTTTATGCATTGGTCTGCTGCAACATGAATAATTGCATGAATGAGTAGGTGTACAGATGTTCTTAATAAAGTGTTCAGTGAGTGTATATGTGCCTTTTAGATAAATGTTGATAAATGAACACATTTAAGATGAGTTATTGATTTGGTATCTGTCTACTGAACTGAAATTATTTTGGCCCAGTCCACATGACATGTTATCTAAAATTTATTTGACACCCCTGATCTAACTCATAATTGTCAGATAGAGTAATGTGATTTTAAATAATTTAACCAGTTTCATTGGCTCCTTCCTCAGGCAATGTTTTAATGCAACGAACTGAACAACGAATTGAGCTGCTTCTAAACTTGGATTTGTGGACAATCTTTTAAATATTTGTTGCATGTAATTTGAAACAAAAGGCATTTAGTATCAATGTTATCATAACATTAAGAAGCTTTTGTAGTCTTACTGTCATCTCAAACTTACTGTACATTATTCTCTCCTCTAGTTGGATGGTTGGATAGATATTTTTGGATAGATATTTCTAGTTAATAATTTCCAGTTTACTTTAATCTGATTTAGGTGTATACCTGGTGCTTTAATTCAAGGGGTTTAACATAAAATATTGCATTAACCATTTAGGAATTACAGCAATTTTTACATGGTACCTCCATTTTCTCAGGCTCAAAAGTAATTGGACAATTGACTGATAAGCAGTCTCATGGCCAAGTGTAACCTGTTTCCTCGTTATTTCATGACAAATTAAGGAGATTGGTCTGGAATTGATTACAAATTCTGAATTTGCATTTGGTAGCTGTTCATGGGAACTCTCAGTATGCTGTCCTAAAAGGTGTCGATGCAAGTGAAGGAGGCCATCATTAGGCTGAAAAAACAAAACAGGACTATCAGAGAGATAGCAGAAACTTTAGGAGTGGCCTAATAAACAATTTGGCACATTCTTAAAAACAAGGAATGCACTGGCGAACTCAGCAGCACCAGAAGGCCTGGAAGACCACGGAAGACAGCTGAAGTGGATGATCGCAGGAGGTAGGCGTATCATTGTCGGTCTACAATCAAGAGACACCTTCATGAATGTAAATACAGAGGATTTACCTCAAGATGCAAACCACTGGTAAAACTCAAGAACAGAAAGGCCAGATTAGATTTTGAAAAGATTAGACTAGAAAACATCTAAAAAAGCCTGCCCGGTTCTGGAAAAGATTATTTGGACAGATGAAACCAAGATTAACATGGACCAGAATGATGAGTAGAGAAGAGTATGGAGAATGAAAGAAAGGGCTCATGATCCAAGGCATATCATATCAGCTGTCAAACATGGTGGAGGCAGTGTTATGGCATGGGCATGTATGGCTGTCAGTGGAACTGGGTCACTGGAGTTTATCGATGATGTGACTGCTGACAGAAGTAGCAAGATAAATTCTGAGGTGTATAGGGCTATACTCTCTGCTCACATTCAGCCAAATGCTACAAAACTGATAGGACGCCACTTCACAGTACAGATAGATAATGACGCAAAACATACAGCGAAAGCAACCCAAGAGCTTCTTAAGGCAATGAAATGGAATATTCTTAAATGGCCGAGTCAGTCACCCGACCTCAACCCACTTGAGCACGGACAAACAAGCAGCAACTGAAGGCAGCTGCAGTAAAGGCCTGGCAAAGCATCTCAAGTGAGGAAACTCTGGCAGTCATTGACTGCAAAAGATTTGCATCCAAGTATTAAAAATAATCCTTTATATTTTTTATTATGTTTGTCAAATTACTTTTGAGCCTGTGTAAATGGAAGGACTATGTAAAAAAATGGCTGTAATTCCTAACAGTTCCTAAACTGCAATATTTTGTGTCCAATTACTTATTGACCCGACTGTATGCAAGTGCATCTACATTTCACATTTGATATTACTTACATTAAAATATGCATGGTATGTAATGGAAGTTAATAAATAGAATATTTATGGAACTGTGCTGTTTTCAAACATTCATGCATAATTGCTATTCAGGGCTACATATTCTAAAGTTTTAGGAAAATCATTGGATCCTGGCAAGTGAAATTAGAAGTTGAAGTTTTAATAAGACCTTGCAATATTACAATCTAGACAAAGCACACTGAACTTCTGTTAAAACATTTTTACTCTGACAATTTTCAAATTATTATTTCTTTTCAATGATGGTAATAAAAAAGAACACATACTATCCTATTCATACTATACATAATCTTATAATTAACTGGAACTGTTTTGTTGCTGACAAGCTCATCAGCTACAGTGTTAACCAGGTTATTGATGACAATTTGAAGGAGCTGAATTAATTAAAATGTGAATGAAATAATAAGAGATGCAATGTGAATTTAAGTTCTGTACCTGTGTATAGTTCCTTATGCTACAAAATATACATTGCCATTATATTGTACCAAATGCAAATATGTATTTAACCCATTTTTTAAAAAACAAATACTAATATCAGTTTTATTTATCCTTGATTTTATGTACCACAATATTTTATTATTTGTTTATTTATTTAAAAAAAAAATTCACTTTCTTCCCAGGGGAGACCAGACGCATTCTGAGTGTCAATCCAACATATGACTGGACGTGTTTTAGCTATGCGCTACTGAACGTGTCACCTATGCAGGTGGAATCATCTCCCCCTATGCCCTGCCCTGAGCCCTGCCACCAAATCCAGACCTGCACCCAGTGTCTCAGCTCCCATGGTTCAGATGGGGGCTGGCAGCACTGTGTTTGGAGCATGGCTCTGCAGCAGGTGAGAGGCTACCCACATTTACCACTTACCAGACCAACCTCATCAGTCGCTTTCCCAGGTGGCTACAGTCAGGTCTACGTGTCAAGGGTTCACTTTATAGAAATGATTTTATTTTATCAAAAGTACTAATTGTGCTTCTGAGGAGCAAATTTATACATCTACAGTTTAGTATTATTTACAGCTACAACACCTGAAAGCTATGCTTCTCTGCTTCCTCAACTAAAGCAGCTGTCAGACCAAACGTGAATAAATTTGCCTGGTGGAAAGCCAGTGGTTTGAGTCAGTGGTTTGGTAGTGGTTATTTTCGCTTTGGACCGACTTTATTTAGGTGAACCTCTTTCTTGTGAGCCAATAGAAAACGACTGGACTGTGGTGTCTTTGATTGATAAAAAATAAATACATACTTCTGCGTCACTGTTTTTTAATGCATCATTGGCACATATCTAAAGAAAAATTGCTAGCTAGCTAATGTTACTCGTATAGTTGAGGCCAAAGGTTTACATACACCTTGGCTGAAAACATTCAATCTCAATTTTTCACAACTCCACACATTTCATGTTACCATACATTTCCTGTGTTAGGTCAATTAGGGTATCTACTTAGTTTCTATAAAAGGTAATTTCAAAATAATAGCTAAGAGACAGATTTTCAACGGGTCAAAAGTTTACATACACTGTTTTAGTATTTGGTGGCATTGGCTTTTAATTGCTTGAACTTAATTAAAAAGCTTGGAGTAGCCTTCCATAAGCTTCTCGTGAAATTTTTGCCTATTCCTTAATTTTCCGGCTGATGTCTTGAGGTGTTGCTTCAGTATTTCTAGATAATCTTCCTTCCTCATGATGCCATCTATTTTCTGAAGTGCACCAGTTCCTTTTTCCCAGAAAAATAACACCCTACAACATGATGCTGCCACCCCCATGCTTCACAGTTGGGATGGAGTTCTTTGGATTAAAAGCCTTGCCCTTTTTCCTCCACACATAGCGCAGATAAACTGAACTGTTTGGCCATAATTTTGTTTCATCTGACCAGAGAACACTCCTCCAAAAGCCTATGGATCACCTGCAGACTTCAGTCTGGATTTTTTGGCATGCCGTGGCAATGAAGGACTTAATGATAGATGTAAATATTAAAGTTTTTTGTTGTTGTTGTTGTTGTTGTCTTGGGGGTCAGGTGGTCAACCTTTTGGAACAAAGTTTGTTCATCCTTGCGAGTTATTTTGTGTTTCGTTCCTGAATGATGCCAAGATTTTTATATTTGCATACAAATACAAAATATAAAATATATTTGCCCTGATGCTTGTGGTACTTTCACTGTCTCTAAAGATAGATCCATTTACAAATACGGGTGTACTCTCAATTAATGCCCGATTATGACAGTTGGCCAATCAGAAGCTTTTAAAAGTCATTACATCAATTTCTGGAATCTGACAGACTGTTTAAAGAGTCAGTCAACTTGCTGTATGTAAGCTTTTGACCCACTGGAATTTTGATATACTAAATTAAAGCTGAAATAAATCTATCTTTAATCAGGTGTTTGAAAGTGACCTCTGATGTGAACAAAGTAGTTGCCCTAATTGACTTGCTAAAAGCAATGTATTAAATAATGTGCCCTTGAAAAGCATAAGCTGCATAAAATTGAACTTTTTTTGCAACCATTTTGCTTCCCTCACCGCAACATCTGTTTCTGTGTCAGTGTATGAGTCCTTCGTTTGTTCCGTTGCGCTGTGAAGCTGGTCAGTGTGGTCGTCTGCTCTCTGGTGGAGACTCTTGCTCTCCCCGGTGCTCTCAGATTACCCAGTGCTCCCAGTGCATTGCCCGGCCACAGTGCGGCTGGTGTGCCACCCGCGGGGCCAACGGTGCAGGACACTGCCTGCAGGGAGGGCTGGATGGTATGTATTCTCCACTTATACCCCAGCTATAATACTCATGTCATTTTGCACTTTATGATTGCACTGTGTAAACCCTGAATAAAATTTAGTGTGAACTTTTGTAAAATTTTACATTTTGTCTTTAAATTAGCCTCAAAGTGCTAAATAAAACCAAGATTCAAATTATATACATACATTTTCTGCACATTTCAGTGTTTTAAATACAGTAATTTTGTTTCTGAAATGTGTGCCTCTAGAAGAAGACAGTGTAGTAGTCACCTACCTAGTTTTTCACTGTGTAGTCAACAAGGCTTCTGCTGGACCTCTTTTGTAGGCGTTAGCGAATCTCTCTGTCCCCACTGGAACAGCAGCTGGTCCTTCCTGCACTGTCCGGAAGAGGATGAGTGTGCCAACGGGCACCATCGTTGCAATGTTACCCAGGACTGCCATGACTTACCTGATGGCTACCACTGCACCTGCAGAAAGGGCTACATACTCAGCAGGTGAACTCAAAGGCTTAGGCCATTGCATTTATGTGCTTGTGTGTTGGTGATATACAGGCTTTTTTTGTTTTTTAAATTAGTACACTGAATACATTTTTCACGGTCACATGGGGACAGTAATTTCTTCAACTCAAAACTAATGTTAACAGTGAACAGTGCAGAAGTATATGAGACATATGATCACATGCGATATGGTTTAGTGAGAGAAAAGCTGTTTTCAGCGGTAACGCAGCTGGCACAATTGTAGAAAGACTGAGTTATCAAATTCATTTTTATACATACAGTACTGTGCAAAGGTCTTAGGCACATGCAGAGAAATGCTGTAGAGCAAAGATGCTTTCAAAAATAATGAAATTAAATATTTCTACATTTAAAAAAATACTGTAAAGAGCAGTAAACAGTAATCAATGAAACAAAGTCAGTTTTTGGTGTTATGACCCTTTGATTAAAAGAAAAATAATAATCTCAGGTACAATGTGTGCAGTTTTATAAGGAAATGAGCTGTAAGTGTTACTGAGCATCTTGCAGAAGCAGCCACAGTTCTTCTGGAGACTTTGAATGTCACACTTGCTTCTTATTTTTGCAGCAAAACCCAGCAGCCTTCATTCTGTTTTTTTTTTGTTTTGTTTTTTGTTTTTTTTTGTCTGAAAAGTGGTCTCTTACATAATATGCTGCATTCTTTACTGACACAAACATTTTTCTGTAACATTTAATTTTGTGCTAGAAAACTAATGTTTGGAATCTAAAATGTTTTTGTACTGAATCAATAATGTAGAAGTCATAAAATAAAATATATAACAAAGTTCGTACTAAAAAAAAATAGGGTGCCTAAGACTTTTGCACAGTACTGTATATATATGTGTGTGTGTGTGTGTGTGTGTGTATGTATATATATATATATATATGCTTATAAATAAATTCTCTCTCTCTCTGTTTCTCAGTGTATCTGGGCAGTGTGAGCCGGTGTGTGTGCAGGGCTGCGTTAATGGCACGTGTGTGTCACCGGGAGTGTGCAAGTGTCACTTTGGCTTCGTGGGTGAGAACTGCTCATCTCAGTGCCGTTGTAACAAGCACAGCAACTGTAAGGGCGTCACTCAACTGGATACGTGTCTGGAGTGCCAGAACCACACTAAGGTATTGGAAGTCTTCTCATCTATTGCCAGTTTTTTAAAAATTGGTTCCCATATATAATATTTGCAAACAACCTTTTTTCATGAGAAACACGAGATGGTTTCCCTTTAATGTTAGTGTTATTCATTAATTTATTCAATACTTTCTCTCTTCCACTTAGGGTCAGCACTGTGAGAAGTGTAAGCCGTTGTATGTAGGCTCTGCCGTAGGTGGCGGAGTGTGTCGTCCATGTCGGGAGTTCTGTAGAGGAAACAGTGATGTATGTTTGTCCAAAGATGAACATAAGTTGGCACTGGATTACCCAAAAGACCATCCACTAGATCCTGAGGGTGTAAGTCTGCTGTCTTTTTTTTAAATCTCCAACTCTTCTTAATGTTGCTGTAACTCCGTTACATGTGTCTTTCAGATCATCCACTGGGTAACGGAGGGCCCTGCTGAGGATAATGCTGTGTGTGTGAACTGTCAGAACAACAGTTTTGGGGACAAGTGTGATAGCTGCCTTAGCGGCTACTTTCTGCTGCAGGGCAAGTGTGAAAAGTGAGTGAGCCGGAGTGACAAATGCTAAAACACATGAATGACAACAAAGACCGTTTGCAACAATCTGCAAAAAGCTAATACCTTGAGAAGAACACCGTGTGCCAAAAATAAAATGAAAACGTGGAAATTAAACACCATTTGCATTCCATGTAACATTATAGTCAGAAATAAGAATAAAATCAAAACATTATTTTGTCATTTCATTTTCCTCATCATGTCAGTATTTTGTGGCCGTAATTAAAATTCACGGGAAAAGAAATTCATTTTGTAGACAAACTGCAAAATGGGTGCTAAATGGAAAATGCAATGTGTACTTTCTTTTCTTTTTCGTAATGTTAGGCTACGTCCCTGACAAAATGCAAATTAAAAAATGAAATGGATAAATAAACTCTAAATCAATTGCAAAGTGCAAGTATGCTATTCTGTTTTGAGCATGGATGTGCTTTTACCGGCAAAATGAAAAGGGTAATGCAAATGATCACTGGCACCAGCTGCTGGTTATTTGCTTTTCATTTTGGCTTCTTTACACACAAATATGGGAAAATAATGGCAAATGGGAGATTTTAATTTTCATATTTTAATTTTAATTTAATTTATGGCACAAAATACCTCCCACAGAAAGCAAACCTCAGGCCTTGGAAGTGGTTTTGTTGCAGTGCAAATTTTTGTGTGTGTCTTTAGGTGTCAGTGTAATGGCCATGCAGACACTTGTAATGAGCATGATGGAACAGGCTGCCCCTGCCAAAACAACACAGAAACATCATCCTGTCTTAGCAGCTCACAGAATGATCGCAAGGAGTGTTACAGACAACAGGTATTATTAGTTATATTGGTTTGTTTTACACTGTTAATAATGTTTACATTTAATTTGAATGAAAACTTATAGAGAAAAGCATACAGTGGTATAAACCTGCACTTCTCTCCACGACTGTGAACATATAATCACAGTCTAACGTGTAGGTTTGTTAACTTTTTTTTTTTTTTGAAATCCTACATGATTTGGAGTAATTTCTCACACATTCAGAATGTACTGTAATTATGTTGGTAACCTGATAGAACTCATAGTAGCACTTAACATACAGAGGACAAAGTGTAGTTGAATTGAAAGAAATTCAAACCATTTTCTCTTCAACGCTGTTGTTTTCCTAGTGTGCCAAGTGCAAAGACGCCTTCAATGGCACACCAATCAATGGCCGTCAATGCTACCGGCAGTTCAATGTGGACAACGAGTGCTGCTTTGACCCGACATCACAGGTCAACTGCTTCCACGAGCCTAATATCCGCAATCTGCCTATGGGACGCACAGTGTTTTTCGCGGCTCAGCCCAAGTTCACTAATGTGGACATCCGCGTCACTATCGACGTTACTTTTGGCGAGGTGGAGGTGTATGTGTCTAATTCCCACGACACTTTCATTGTGGATGTTGACCGCCAGACGGGTGTACACACAATTAAAATCGCAGACGATGTTGCCTCCGTGCCCATGACTCGAGGGGACAAAGAGGTCCCTTTAGCGCTGTCACCGTTAAAAGTGAATGCAAATTCGTCTTCCTCTGCCATTCTTGGTCTGCACAGTAAACCACACGGCGCCGAAAGGGAAGTGCGTGAAGAGCGAGCAGAGGGCCTCATCACATACATCACAGTGTGGAAGCCACAGACGGTGCTGATCGTGCGCAGTGTGCGTGATCGTGTCGTCATCACCTTCCCACATGAAGTGCACTCGCTCAAATCCAGCCGCTTCTTCATTGCGCTGCGTGGTGTTGGTACAGATAGCCATGGCGGAGAGTCGCAAGGCCTGCTGTTCCTGCGCCAAGACCAGGCACACATAGACCTGTTTGTTTTCTTCTCCGTCTTCTTTTCCTGCTTCTTCCTCTTCCTGTCTGTGTGCGTGCTGCTCTGGAAGGTCAAACAGTTTCTGGACTTCAGGCGTGAACAGCGGCGTCACATTCAAGAGATGACCAAGATGGCGTCACGCCCCTTTGCCAAGCTCACCGTCTACTTGGAGCCTGATGAGCCGCAGCTCATCTATTTGCCCTCAGCTGGAGGAGGAAGCGCTGTCTCACTGGCGCATGTTAGGACAGGCAAAATAGGTGGCATGGTCAGTCGAGGAAGACCTGGAGCTCCGTCCTACAAGCATGATCCTGGTGTGACTCGCCACCATCACCACCACCCTGCCCTTGGAGTAGGCAACAGTGGGCAGCACCTTTCCTTGCACTACCTGAATACGCATCAGTATGTTCCCAGCTCTGCCACCAATCCAACATCACACCACCACCACCACCATCCAGCTTCGCATGGCAGCTACCAGCAGTTCTGCCGCTCTGACCCCTTCCTGTCACAGCTCTTGGGCTTCTCCTACTCCTCCTTCAAGGTGGGACCCATCACCCTAGAGCCCACCGATGATGGCATGGCGGGAGTTGCCACTGTCCTTTTTCAGCTGCCTGGTGGTATCCTGGCACCTAACCGAGCTTGTCTGGGCTCTGCCCTGGTCACCCTGAGACAGAACCTGCAGGAGTACTGTGGGCACGGTGGAGCAGGCACACATCCGGGGGTTGGCGTTGGCCGAAAGGGCATCCTGGGTCACCAACATCTTACCACAATGGCCATGTGAGGAGCAGGAGGAAGGGTGGAAGAGAGAGCGATGGGCAGTGGGGGATGGTTAAATTAATACCATGTATAAGAGAAGAGAGCGAAACAGGACGGACAATTTCTGAAATCACAGAAGTGAATGTTCTCGAAAGGGCCAAGCTACTTGAAGAGTGTGTGTGGGTGTTTTATAAGGGTTGTATTTATTGAAACAGTGGAACAGATTTTGTGGAATAGATGTGATTATTCTTGTACATATACACACACATAAGTATTAAGCATCTTTCATTGATTTATCTTCTGCCCTTTGTGGAAAGCTTTCTGTGTGCTTGGCAGCAGCATTTAAGAAATGCACGTCTTGTTGCTGTTTGTCCTATATACACCACTGAAGTTGAAGTGGCACACACTGTCACAGAGGAAGACTTTGGATTGAATTTTACTGTGTATTATTGCCCATTGAGAATGATGGCCTGGTTACAGAAGCAAAACATGCTTTAAAACACTAAGGACAATCTGAACTGCTATTTACAAGATCATTGCAACTGGTTCAACTGAATTTAAAAAAAAAAAAAAATTGATCGTCTACTAAAATGGGGCAGTTGTGGCTGAAAATATTTGTAATATGCTCATCCAACAGACAATGTACGTAAACCATACTAAAATGAACAGGAACAATGGTTTGAGGCTATAGCTCTGAATGGTGAACCATGTGATTAGTTTTACACATATTTATCCTGGCAACAATTGCATTTTAGTGTTTCTGCAGTTTTCCCCCTCACAGTATTTAAATGGTTTGTTCCTGTAGTCATTTTTTGCTTAGTATCTTTAGCAGATTTTGACTTTTAATTGCAACTGGATTTATGTTGACTGGTGTGCTATAATGTTAAGTCATGGCCTACAAATGAAGGAATCACCTGCTATCTGGTCACTGTTACAGTGGGCAATGTTAGAGTGTACAGTAATGGACATGCTTTAATATTTAATGCTATTTAAGAATTGGGAGATACAGTTGTGCATTTTAATCCAGCTACATTTTTTTTTTTTTTTTGACTGAACAGTATTTATTTCTAATGGTTTAAAAATGGTCAGAAAAGGGCTTCTTGGTGGAAAGTATTGAATTGTATAAAAATTGTATTCTCCATTGTAATGCAGTGAACAATGCAATGAAAATGTCGAGTGGGAAAAAAATTGTATATTTTAGTACGATTTTAGTAAATAAGGTAACAGGGAAGAACAAGACCATAACAAGCCTTTGTCAGTATTTCCTTTGTTTGAAGTTTGTGTTCATTTTTTCTACAAGGTCATAAGTGTCCTACTTTAAAGAGGTTGTATTGAGTCTAAAGGTTTATCAAGTAGGTCAGGGCAGCATGGTAGCACAGAAGGGTAGTGTTCCCTCCTCACACTTCCATGGTCCTGGGTTCAAACCTGAGCTCAGGTTACTGTCTGTGTGGAGTTTTGCATGTTCTGCCCATGTCTACATGGATTCTTTCTCACACTGTCCAAAAACATTGGTGACACTAAATTCGCCCTAGCTGTGAATTAATTTGTTTTTGTGAGATGTCCTGCGATGGACTGGCATTCTATCCAGGGTTTGTCCCTGACGTTTATCCAGTGTTTCTGGCATATGCTCCGGATTCATGGTGACCCTGACTGGGATAAAGCGGTTACTGTAAATGAGTCATTGAATGTTGAATGATGAAGTGTTTTGCACGTTGTAAAAATGCCACAAGAACCTCAAGCAGCAACAGCCTGGGTTGGCAGTCCAATTCCAATGTCAAGATACAAATGTCCTGGATTTATTGTGGTGCTGTTATAAAACAGAACAAAGTATTTAGAAGGAGTTGACGACCAAAACGTGTACAAGTGTCTGAAGTATGTGGGTGCTATGTATTCTGTTCAGTCCTGCACATATGCTTTTATATTACGTGATTCATGCTCAATCATTCTGTGTATATACCAGTTTGACCCTATTAAACATCAGCTAATAGTGGTTAATACTGTAATGTTGTGTTTGATTTCTTTTTCATTTTCAGAATCTTTGCATGAATTTGCATGTTCATGTGGTATTCTGGAGTCATCAAACAGTTGGGACAGAAACTTCAATAATTTACATAAAATTATTATTTACATTTTACATATATAATTTACATTTTGATAATTTATCACTACTTCTCAGTCAGAACGTGTTTTTTTTTTTTTTTTTTTTTTTTCTCCTTTTTTTTTCTTCTTCCAGACAGCAGAACGCAAAGACGCAAACAAGACTTGGGCATGTCTATACTTTGGGAATTGCAGTCAGTTGTCATAATTATAAGCACAGTTACAAGGAATCATGAATATGGGCTTCATAGAAACCAAAACATTTGCACATGGGAATACTTCTGTTGATGAGCACTGAGAGTTGATGAGAATGAGTGTGTGCTCTCAAAGCCAAGGCCAACACATGACTGTAAAGTTCTGCATTACAGATTGTTAATCATTTTACTTGGGACAACAACTGTACTAATTATGACATCCATGTAATCATGTTCATACACTCACTGAGCACTTTATTAGGAACACTATACTAATACTGGGCAGGGTCTCCCTTTGCTCTCAAATCGGCCTCAGTTCTCAGTTGGAAACTTTCCTTTGAAATTCTGTTTCATGTTGAAATGATTGCATCACACAATTCCTGCAGATTTTTCAGGTGCACTTTCATGCTGCGAATCTCCTGTTCTACCACATCCCAAAGGTGTGCCAAGAAAACATTCCCCACACCATTACACCACCTCCACCAGCGTGGACTGTTGACGCAAGGCAGGTTGGGTCCATGGATTCATGCTGTCAGCGCCAAATTCTCACCCTACCATCTGTGTGCCTCAGCAGAAATCCAGATTCATCAGACTAAGCTACATTTTTCCAGTCTTCACCTGTCCAATTTTGGTGAGCCTGTGCCCACTGCAGCCTCAGCTTCTGCTGTTGTGGCCCATCTAACCTCAAGGATCGATGTATTGTGCATTCTGAGATGCTTTTCTGCTCACCACAATTGTACAGAGTGGTTATCTGGGTTGCTGTAGCCTTTCTGTCAGCTCGAGCCTGCCTGGTCATTCTCCATTGACCTCTTTCATCAACAAGGTGCTTCTGTCGCCAGAACTGCCGCTCTCTGGATGTTTTTTTCTTTATTGCACCATACTGAGTAAACTCTAGAGACTGATGTGTGTGTGAAAATCCCAGATGATCAGCAGTTAGAGAAATACTCAAATCTGCCTGTCTGGCACCAACAATCATGCCACAGTTAAAGTCACAGAGATCACATTTTTCCCCATGCTGATGGTTGATGTGAACATTACCTGAAGCTTCTGGCCTGTATCTGTATGATTTTATGCATTGCACTGCTGCCACACAATTGACTGATTAGATAATTGCATGAATGAATAGGTGTACAGGTATTCCTAATAAAGTGCTAGGTGAATGTATGCCCTGATGACATCCTGCTTTGGCCGATTTCCAAGTCTGCAACCAGAGCTATCATAGCTGCGTTCCCACAATGCAATGTGTTCATTTCAATTTCAAAATAAAAGCTTGAAATCAGTGGCAAAGAATGTAACAAAGGCCACAAGCATACATGTCAAGGCCCTGGCTATAATACATTGTATGTTTTCTTCAAAAATTTTGCATTTAACCAAAAAAAGGTTCATTAGATAAGCCGGTAATTTTTGGCAACCAATGAACACTAGTTGATAAATAGCTTATTAGTGTGCTTGTTTAAAATATTTAATTGTAGCTGTCAGTTAATGAATGTTAATATATTTCCTCAAAAACTATGTTGCCAAATAAAGGCTAAAGCGGTTTTATCTGCTGTCTTGTTGCAGCACATTTTGGGTCCCAGTGACAGAAAATACTGCACAAAAATAAAACAGTCTAAAGTCTGAGGGAACTGCTTCCAGAAGGGAATCTGATAGCCAGTCACTTGATTTCATAGTCTTCCAAATGATAATTCTTGCATGTGCACACCAGGCTGATTACTAGTACAATGAATTGTATAGTATATGGTATATCGCTTCTGAAAAATAGTCTGACCAGCTACCAAAACACAGGCAGAACTGGTCAAACTGGTAAATGGGAACCGTTTCTGAATTAATGCTACAAGTGCAGCATCACAGACAAGGTGTTGTTTTTTTTTTTTTTATAAATAATATGAATAGTAAGACAGTTAGAAAAGCTCAAATGTTTCTTGATCAGTTTAATCAACTAATAAGGGCACTGGAAAATAATTATGCAACCAGTGTTCTAATGATTTGTCATACCTTATCAAAATGCCCTACCCTAGCATGCATTTATATATCTTTGTGAAACAATAGCGCAAGTATTTTGTGCTATTTTGTCTACTGTATTATTGTGACTTTATTAGAAAATGAAACTATAGTTAGCATCTTATTATCAGAACATGCCTCCAGCAATAAAATACACTATAAAGCCAAAAGCTTGTGAACACCTGACCATAACACTCATGTGCTTGTTGAACATGCCATCCCAGATTTAGTTCCCCTTTGCTGTTATAATAAACCCATCTCTTCTGAGAAGGCTTTCCACTAGATTTTGGAGCATAGCTGTGGGGATTTGCTCATTCAGACACTAGAGCTTTAGTGAGGTCAGGAACCGTTGTAGAGCGATGAGGCCTGGAGTGCAGTCAGCGTTCCAGTTCATCCTGAAGGTGTTCAGTGCGGAGGGACATTCTCATGCTGGAACATGTTTGGGTTCCTTAGTTCCAGTGAAGGGAAATCTTAATGCTACAGCATACAAAGACATCCTGGCTGGTCCATTGCCAAGGAAAGGAATTAAGGTTTTAACTTGTATTTGAAAACAGTTAGGGTAGGAGCAGTTCTAATGTGTAGAGCTAGGCTATTCCAAAGCTTGGGGCTGGCTACAGTGAAAGCAAGATCACCTCTAAGCTTCAATCTAGATCTGAGAACCATTAGTAGCACTTGATCACATGACCTGATGGTCAGGTTTCCACAAAGTTTTGTCCATCAGCCATAACATTAAAACCACTGACAGGTGAAGTGAATAACATTGATCATCTTGTTACAATGACATCTGTCAAGGGGTGGGATATATTAGGCAGCAAGTGAACAGTCAATTCTTGAAGCTGATGTGTTGGAAACAGGAAAAATGGGCAAGCGTAAGGATCTGAGGAACTTTGACAAGGGCCAAATTGTGATGGCTAGACTGGGTCAGAGCATCTCTAAAACGGCAGGTCTTGTGGGGTGTTCCTGGTGAGCAGTGTGATGCTCTCGGCAATGTTCTGCTGGGAAACTTTGGATCCTGGCCTTCATGTGGATGTTACTTTGACAGGTACCACCCACCTAAACATAGCTACAGACCAAGTGCACTGCTTCATGGCAACGGTATTCCCTAATGGCAGTGGCCTCTTTCAGCAGGATAATGTGCCCTGCCACACTGCAAAAATTGTTCAAAAATGGTTTGAGGAACATGATAAAGAGTTCAAGGTGTTGACTTGGCCTCCAAATTCCCCAGATCTCAATCTCATCGAACATCTGTAGGATGTGCTGGACAAACAAGTCCGATCCATGGAGTCTCCACCTCGCAACTTACAGGATCTGCTGCTAACGTCTTGGTGCAAGATACTACAGCACACCTTCAGAGGTCTTGTGGAGTCCATGCCTCAACAGATCAAAGCTGTTTTGGTGGCACAAGAGGGACCTACACAATATCAGGTAGGTGGTTTTAATGTTATGGCTGATCTGTGTAGCATATATGACATGAATAGCATGAATATATGAACATGTTTGTGCACATAAGCCCTTGATAGGACATCGCAGTATGTAGGACAATCTGTCAGAACCTCAGTGAAGATGGTCTACCAGTATAGTTTGACCAGCTCAACCTGTGTTTTGTTCCAAGGTGGATTTTTCAGCAGTGCAGTATGTCACTAAACAAGCCTTGTAACTCTTTGATATTTAATCTTTGACAGTATTATGGGGTTTCATGACCTCACTACCAGGTATTCGGCTGCTTTGTGTGTTTATTCATGAAAAGTATGCGTTCAGTGAAACTTGAAGCAAACAACGACGTGCTACCGTTATTTTGAAAAGCCGGCCAGCGTCGGCCATGTTCACACAGCCTGCTTGATTCCTTCTTCACCGCAAGCTGTTTCTGTGGTTTTTTACCTTGTACACCTTGTTTTTGTCAAAACCAGCCGGTTTGTTAGCTATAATATAAGCTGTGTGCGAAACACTGAAACAAATGACTGTTTAAATGTAATGGAATAGATGTTCTCGTGTAGTTATGTTAACGTTGTGCTAATAGCTAACTGAATGACAGGCTTCTTTTTTTATGTGTACAAACAAATCGCTCGTTCTTGCTGGCAGCTGTTTAGTCGTTCCTGCATGTTTTTCATGATTATCTGTCAACATGCTCATGATTACACATGATGGGAGAGTTAATGTGAAGAAGTTAGCTATTGAGGAATGAAATAATTAACGTTACAGGCCTTTTTTTCCACTTAGCATCATAATGCTAACGCCTATTTCGAGATAGGGGCACTTCCAGCGCTGCTGTATAGTGTGTAATAAGTAATGCATTAGCTTTGCGATTTAAGTGCAGCGATGAAGTGATCATCAGTGTTGTTGTTGTTGTTGTTGTTGTTGTTTTTCTGATACACGGAAATGTAAGAGTGTGTTGCTGGTGCATTGTGACGTCATGGTGAAAATCAGCTCACAGTGTGCAAGCTCATCCTGCACCACGGCCAAGGCTGCACCAGACACACACATCAAAACTGAGCCCTGTCCTATAGAAGGGGCTTTAAATAACCTGGAACCAAACCCAGACAAACAGCTACTTTATTCATGTCATGGAGCCAAAGACTTTGTTTCTGATAACACCTCTTCAGAGCTGCTCCAGATTAAACAAGAGCCAGGCCTCTCTGAAACAGACTTCCTGCAAACAGAGAACAGAAACGGACAGCCTCAACCCATAGACTCCACAGGATCTGTGAAGACAGAGCCGGAGTGTGTTCCAGTAAATGTGAGTTTTGGTTTCAAAACTGAGCCTGAGATCCATGATGTGGTGAATGGTGAGGTATATTTCCCCTTGAAGGAGGAGGAAGAGGATGTGACGAAGATCAAGCTAGAGACAGCAGAAGAAGAGCGTGATCTCAGACCGCATGAAGAAGCAGGTAATTTAAATACAACTTTCCTAGGTCACAGGGACAAAATATTGACCGAGTTAAAGTGGAATCGGACACGTTTTACCAGAAATGTGTAATCACTTAAGTTGTATTTAATTTCAGTGAGACATTATGTAAGGAATGAAACGCAATGGGGCATGCTGTTAGAGAAAAACAATCCATCACAGGGTATAATTTGGCCTGAAGTGCTACTTTTACCACCCTGAAGTTGGTTATTTTCCTATAACAGCATGTCCTGCAGTGGTTTATACCTCTATTACCACACCAGTTTGTCAACAATTGAAAAGTATAATTGTTTAATATATTTAGTGATATGTTGTGCTTTTTATCCATTTATAGTAGCATTTAATGTTGTGGAACATCCGTGAGACAAGTTTGTTCCTGTTATCGCTTAAGTTATAAACAGTCGTTTTCTCTTCAGCCTCTTTTTCGCTTGAAGTTAATAACAAACAAACAAAGAAAACCGCAGGTTGTTATGTTACTGAGAAACCTGCACAGTGTAAACTCCTCAGTCCTGAAGAAAAACTACTGACCGTTACAAAGCGCCGACACTGGAGACTCCTTCAATAAGGAATACCTTTATGCTCATTTTATTTAATGTATACAAAATTTATATTTAACACGAAAAATTTCTGTAAAAAATGTAACATTTTACACTTTTGACAATTCATTATGTTTGTTATGGTTAAAAAATGATGATGATTTTTTTTGTGACAACGTCGGTATTATATTGTCATATCGCCCAGCCCTAGATCCACGTCTTTTCAGTTCGGTGATATGACCCTTAAAAGCTATTTTGCTGAAAATAAAATACTGATCAGTGGTTATTTTACACCCTGTTTTCCACATTTCTACAGTATTAGAAGAAGTTGTAAACTAATTGAATGGTAAAGGTATTACCTGAATAGCGAAAAAGATTAAATATTTAAAGATTATACTGTCTGCTGGAAATGCTTTGTCTTGTCTGCTTCTACACCAAGGGCGGCATCCGGTCTTAGTCTCAAAGGACCGCTGTGATTATGGGTTTGTATTCCAGTCAAAGCAACCGAGACTTCGACTTGAAAGGGTTATTTCAGCACTGTAGCATGTAAAACTGTCATCTGAACATCTGAATAAAAATGTTAAATAAATAAATAAATAGCTTGGTAATAAAAGCAATTGGTTACATTATTAGTGACTGTGTTTAACCTATTAATAAAATAAATATGAATCAATAAAATAGAAAAATAGTTAAAAACCAAGTGGTGAAATATTTTCTGATTTTTGTACCCTGACTGTAAAAGTGCAGATGAAGATGATTCCTTGTTATGTAGGCTACCACAGCAACATTATTACACTTCGAGTGTGTGGGTGAAATACACAGCCCACTGACAACATTTAATAACTAACGAGTCACATATCCTCTCCTGGTTTACAAAATGTTCTGTAACGTGTTCTGTGGGTGGAAAGTTAGAAATAAAAAGCTACAATAAATAGTCCGAATATTATTACCCGCATTTGAGTAACGAGTATAATTGAATAGTTTTTGAAATAAATCCAGGCTGAGGGGAATTTTTTTAACCAGAAGTGTTCCTGGCTGCAAAACATTTGAGAACCCCTGTTTTAAAACACTGTGGTTTTGGCTTAGCTTAGCGATGCAGAAACTTACAAAGACTTTCAGAAATCATGACAGCGCTGTTATGGTAAAGTGTGCATCTTGCTCAGTGATGAAATTAACTAAAGAAAAGAGGATAAATTATGACTAGCTAAAACATCTTTTAGTGTATGCTCGCTTATAAATAGTACAATTTCCTGTAAAAATAGATTAACGCTGTTAAAAATAAACTTTTTATTGACAAATATAGACTAAATCTGGTTTTATTTACTTATGGTCTGATTTTAGGTAAATGTTTATTCACCCGTTGTCGATTTACCTATTGTCTATTCTTTTTGTTTTACCATTATCAAGAGTTGTAACTACATTAAGCTAGCAGTTCTGCCAACGCGATGTTAAACAAATCCTAAAATATAATTTTTTTCGTATTTCATTTGTGTCCATCTCCAGGCCGAGAGTCTTTCTTTTCCTGCCCTTACTGCGCTGTGTCCTTCACTGACGCTTCTTACCTTGAGAAGCACCTCAAATGGACCCATCGGAGTAATTACCTCGTTTGGCTAAAAACACAAAAAGCACCACAATGCATCAAAATATCCTCCCAGATGCTCAGCTGCTCTTCTTGCAACCACCACTTCTTCACCCAGGAGCAGCTGAGGTTGCATATGCGGCGTGCCCACCTTCCCACGCCCGCACCAACCCGGAAACGCTACACGTGTCCACAGTGCGACCGCAGCTTTGACTACATCGGCAATCTGCAGAACCACTGTCGTCGGTGCCACAATTTGACCACTGTGTGTACTGATGGAGAGCTGAGCTGTGCTTCATGTGGCGAAAACTTTGCCGGAATGTGGGGCCTCGGACCACATCAGTGCAACAAGCTAGAAGAAGATCGCAAACCAAAAATAGATGGAAACGAGCCGCTTTGTACAGACCGCGGTTATCTGTGTCAGCACTGCGGAAAGAACTGCGCCACGCTGCAGTGTTTAACCATACACACTCGCACACACACGGGCGAGAAGCCGTATATCTGCACTGACTGTGGGAATAGCTTCAAAGAGGTGGGCAGCTTGCGCAAGCACATGGTCATCCACACTGGCGTCAAGCCGTACTCGTGCCCCGAGTGTGAGAAGAGCTTTGCTCGAATGAGCCACCTGAGCACGCACCTGCGCACACACACAGGCGAGAGGCCGTACCCATGTCCCGAGTGCGGTATGAGGTTCAGTCACAGGTCAACACTGCGTCTACATCGACGCGTTCACTCTGGAGAAAAGCCGTTCTCTTGTGTGGACTGCCAGAAAACTTTTGCGACATTGAGCAACCTGAAAGTGCATCTCCTGACACACAACCAGGAGAGGATCCACAAGTGTACCGAGTGCAGGAAGACATTTTCCAGGCCCGACGTGCTGAAGAAGCACCTCCGAATTCACAACGGCGAGAGGCCATATGTGTGCACTGTCTGCAGCAAGAGATTCAATCGCATCCAGCACCTCACCAACCACCAGCGCACACACACAGGCGAGAGGCCGTACCGCTGCGAAGAGTGCGGTGCAAGCTTCGCACAATCGGGCGATTTGACCAAACATGTGCGTGGGCACACGGGGGAAAAGCCCTACGCGTGTCCTGAGTGCAGTCGGTGCTACAGTAATTCTGGGGACCTGGGCAAGCACAGGCGCACACACAGCGGCCAGAGGCCTTACAGGTGTCAGCAGTGTGACAAGGCATTCCTCATGCCGCAGCATCTGAAAACACATATTCTTACACACACTGGAGAGAGGCCTCATATCTGCCCAAAGTGTCAGCGCACCTTTATACGGGCGCACCACCTCACCCAGCACCTCAATACACATCACATTTAGTGTCCTATATTCTAAATAACTCATTTAAGGAGTTTAATTACATTTTTCAAAGAGTACTGTCTATTTGTACATGGTTCTGATTAGGCTCGGCTTTTGAAATAGCTTCCCCTATAAAATCAAAGTATGTAGTAATAAATGGCGTTTATATGTCATCATTACTGCGTCACTGACCCGCATCATTCATAGCTTCCATAAAGCCAACTGTTCAAATTAAGCTTTTATTTTTCTCTAGCCAGTACCTGTCTCATTTAATCAAATAATGTGAATGCAGACTAATATAGTTGGTGTGATTTATAGGCAAATTATCCATATATTTTATTTTGATGGCATACTATGTGCTTCAAAATGATCAGGTTCCTGACCTAAAGGTCTCTTTAGGTAATTACAAGTAAGAGCTTTGGAAAGAAGTCATGGCAGAGGAACAAATGATTTTAGGTTGGATCATACTAGCTTACTAACTAATGTTCGCAGTGCGCTTGGCTTATGTAGCTTTGCAAGTACAGCTTTGGAAGTGGTAAATAGGACCATCTGATGTGCATGTGAATTATTATTTTGAAATTATTCCACACGATTATTAATAAGAATAAAAAAGATGAAAATGAAAATGCACCAGATGCCAACATTTGTAGCACAAATGCAAGACCAGAATGTGTATATGCTAAGGAATTTAAGGTCTAATAACTCAAAATGGATAGCGTAACTGTACATAAAGAACAAAACAGACACACCATGCCCTCTCGCGTTCCGTGAGTTCCGTGAACAAGCTAGCATTAGTTGTGTTTGTATAACCTCTAATGAGACTTGCCACTTCAAAACAGTTAATAAAATATTTCTCTTCAAATACTTAATCCACCCTCAAAAACCCTCAACATGTGATTTCCACGATGTCCAGTTGGCCTGTGTCTGGTGGGTGTTATCCGAGTTATCACAGTGAAGATAAAAACCTGTTTACTGCCAGGTAAAAAAGTTCATTTACTGATTACGCATTAATTTTATCTAGCATAGATGTTTAGCATAAGGCGCTGCAGTGTATGCTGTTATGGTAGACAGATATTCCGAGTTTTTTTTTTTTTTACAAAAAAGTATCCAATGGTCTTAAGTAGGCTAGGTTATTTGAACATAAAAGAGTGCAAAGATGGCTGACAGTAACGTTCAGAGCAGCATCACTGAGTGTAGTCATTAAAAACGTGCGTGAGGTGCCGTGAATTGTGCGCACACAAAGGTATCTATGAGCGTGGGACAGTGAAGCGAGCGTTCAGAGAAACTGAGCACTTCAGTTCTGCGAGTACTGAGTACTGAGTCGTGTGCTTCCTCTCCCCTCACGCACCAGCTAACACTGTTTGCAAGTCAAGTTGATTATTAAAATTTGAAACTAGCAGTCACTTGCAGTGTTTATTTTATTAGTCTTCTGAAGATTTCTGTTTAAATAAATAGTTTGATTATCTTACGTAAGTTAAAATAAAGTTCAATCGAAAATATGCGTTGTTTGTGTGTTTTTTTTTTTTTTTACCACCACATACAGTGTGTCTCTGCTGTAACTCAGCACAGCTGTGTCGTATATCTGCATTTCATTCTGGTACTTTCAGTCTCCCTTATCCCTTATACTTAAGACTGTTGAAATGTTTTTCTCAAATTAAACTCCATTGTAATTGCGCTAGAATAACAATACAGCACCAGCCATCATCATGCAGTATATATTCCATATGTAATTTGCAGTTTTGTCTTACAGACACACTGCATTAAAGAGTTTCCCTGTGCCTTCTAACATTCGCTGCAAATTTACCAGAAGTTTCTTGTCATATGCACCATGTTTCATTGACAATGGTAGTCTAATTTCATCAAACGTTGTTAGCCTAGTATGTGTTTTTCTAGCAAACTTGAGCACAGTGCATATAATTGCTAATTAATTGAGAATCCATATTGCTGATTATAAGTAAAAGCAGTCCATCAAAAGGCTAAATTAATCTTAGCATGCATCTGGAAGGCAATTGCAACACAGCAGCTTATATTAAATCAAAAATACAGACACAATAGGTTTTACTTATGAAACAATACATTTGTTTGTAAATCTTTTTTATTGGCATTTCCTCTGACATGACTGTCTTCAATAAAACCTTTAAATGTCTCTTCTTAACCAAATTTACACAGAATTATTGTTTCCCACTGAAGAGTCACGTCACGTCGAGTCTACAAATATAGACTTATTGCAGAATGCTGCGTATTAGACATGAAATGATCCATTTAACTAGTATAAACATATTCTTTTAACTCTGAGATTGATCCGGAGATTTGTTACCGTTCTCTGTAGATATGCCACATCAGCGTAGAGAATGGCTTATGACTGCATTTTCTGAATTTAAATGTCAATCAAAATTAGGTTAGAACAGGAAAGGGTTTTCAAACAGATGACACACTACAATGAAAAAGTCTAATGCTGCTGTTGTTTTGTAGCTGCGTATCAGAGCAAAAGTGCTTCTTCATATCGGGTCTCATATATATCATTAATGAGATTCAATATCTCAAAGCAGAGTATGCTTTCTTGTGACTTGTGGAAAAGTTTTTTGATGGCAGGCTTATAAGTCAAAAGCAGTTACTTTATCTAAACAACCCCCACAGGTTTTTTTTTTTTTAAAAACTTTTCCACAGTGAAATAAAGAAAGTGAGTCTTGCTTTTTCGCTTGCTTTCTTAGTAATGTATTAGATTCTGAACATCTGAACCTGAACTCCAGGAATACGAAGTGCTGGTAACAGGTTTCCAGTGCAAAGATGTCCGTTTATTGTGGCCTTTTCTTCTGAATGAGACTGAAGCTACATTTCTGTGTTGTTTTTATAATATGTAATTAGCAAGGCAATACGACTTGCAGTTCTGTCCTACAGACAGAAGTCTTAAAAGCGTTCCTCTGTGTGTGTCTTCTAACAAAATTCAAAAGAAAAAAAACACGACATCAGGCAAGTCACCCTCCGTTACTCCCGGTTGTTAGGAGAGTCAGTGAGGGTGTATCAGTGAAACCGATATTGGAATGCACAGCCAGTATGAGCGGCTCGGAAAACACTGGTCTGAGGGCCTTCCAAAGCCATGTTAAGTATCGAAGTAACTCATTATACACTGAGTTTGATTTGTAGGTTGAAGCTGATTGCAAACACATGCCCAACAAACATCCTGACTTTTTTTTTAATGCAAAACATTTAAGCACTATACAGTATAGTTAGCCATGCCATCAGGTAAGTTTATTTTGCAAGTAGTTTTAAAAAAAAAAAAAAATGCAGTCATTGGTAATGTAGTCATCACTGCTGCAAATCCCTTAAAAATAGAGTTAATGTACATTTGGCCAAATTAAATACACAGTCCCCTTTTACTGATTTACTGAATCTACTACTACTACTACTAATTTTACTGAATTGAATTTTACTTCTGGGTTTGAGGTACCAGTTGGTGTCTTAAATAGTTTCATTTAAATATTAGTTTAGATAACATACTTTATTTCAACTTTCAGTTGATTCAGTTCAGGACTTCTGTTTATGCTGGTTTAAATGAAAACCCTGCATTTGTATTGCTTTGCTCATGCTTACATTTGTTTTCTAATTAAAATAGTGACGGAAATAAGATGACTGCTTTATCTCAATTTATCTTATAAATCATAATAAATGACTGATTTAGCTTAATCTGTGTTATCTTTATAGATTTTGAATTTCTCACTGTTTTATAACGGCACTCATACTTGCACCAAGGTGTACTTACAGGCATTAGGATTAAACCGACGCTTAGAGACGACAGATGGATCACTCGGTTGGTCAAGGCCCGCAGAACAGGTCTGCTTCAGTCAATGTTGGGGGAATTGCTCTATTATTTTTATGTCTACAATTACTAGGACAGCAGTGTAACTGGTGCAGCAACACAGATAACAAAGATGTATTTAGGGCTAAATAATATTGAGTGTACCTCTGTTTAAAGCTGGAATCAATACTTCTTTAAGCATGTCCATTTTTCATTTAGCAAGTGGGTCTGTCTGTTAGAGGAGGGGCATGGAGATGAATGGATGCAGTGAGTCATTCTTGCTGTTGCCATAGCAATAAAGCCATAGAGGACAAACTTTAGAATTAAAAGGAATAGTTTGGCCAAAAATGACACTTACACAAATTTCCCTCCTCGGAAGCCAAGACATGTTTGGTAGCTGAAGTTTACTTCTTTATTTTTGTGTTGGAGCGACGATGTTGATAGCAAGCGAGGGAAGTTAGCACTGTGCAAACTTTGTACATAAACAGTTCCATAAAATAGCAGAATAAATCCACGTTCATAAATTAAACATGGAGCTGCTGAATGCTCAGTTATGGTTTGTTAGACGGATGTTGATTCATCTTCTATAACAGCACTGTCGTTTTCTGACAGTGGTTCCCCCCCTGCAAGGTGTAGAGTAATGTGCTCATTTGTTTCATGGACATTCCACAACATTAACTGCAACTGTAAATGGAGAAAAAGAATTATTCTTAATTCTTTAATTACTGATAAATTGTAATCATGAGCAAATTGCTGTGGTATAAGAGGAATAAAACACTTCAGGACATGCTACTGGAAAATGATCAGCTTCGGGGTGGTCCCACTGCATCACACCACCCCGTTGCTGATTATTTTCCTATAACATCACACCCTGAAGTGTTTTATTCCTCTTATACCACAGCAATTTACCAACAATTACAATTTATTCCTTCCCTAAAAAAAAGTACAAAATTATCATCTGAGTCACTGTGGCTTCATCTGTATTTATAGATAACCGTGTTATAACCTTGCTTACATGCTTTCTGAGATTATTTAACAATTTGTGTGATGTTTTATGCGTTCTGAAACCAGGAGGTATATGATACCTTTACTGCTTAGCAACATTAGTTTCATAGCTTCAGTGCAAAGTTTAAGAAGCAAACTTCAGACACCAAACATATCTTGGCGGATCAGCTGCATTTGGGGGTAAAGTGTGTATTTTATGTTCGGCTGAGCTACTCATGATGGAAAGGATGACTACAGGAAACAATAAAGAAGCTACCCTGATAAGTGAAGTGCATGTTAATACATAAAGGCGCTACTTTTGAAAATGGCTCTTTATGAAATGGCCATCAAATATGTTACAGTGGCCGGGCTAATGTCATACTAATGCTGATGTTGCAGCAGTTCCTCTTTTGAGGCACCAGGGGGAAACAGATAGCTGTCAATAGGTGCTTTGGGAATTCTAGTGTAGAGCCATCTGTGTGTGCATAATGCCTCTCATTATTCCCTTTCTCTAAGTATTAGCCTCAGTGTCATTCTCTCAATCTTGGACTTGTGTATCAGCTTTAGTTTCAATATATAATTCAATATATACAGTTTACCAGAGAGGGCAGAACCCATGAACTGGAGTAGGGATAATACTGGTATCTAATAGAGACTAAAACTTTTTTTTTTTTTTTTTTTTTTTTTAAGAGGACACATGCCTCAGTTAGTTGATTATCAATACCTGAATACAGTGAACATAATGTAGAAATTATGGCCTCTGGATAACACCACTCTGATATAATTAAGTGCCACTGTATAAAGAAATAATGTAGATTTTTGGGAAAAACAACATGACTATAGTTGTAAATAACACTATATTAAGAGACCCTCAAACATGCAAGTGTCAGTAGAGTAATCATATAATACCCTAATAATATTTAAAGAGGAATTGTGGGAAAAGAACTTGTTTTTTTATTTATTTTTATTTAACCATCTATGTAGGCCTTTGACTGTTCCCGCAGTAAGGGAACGTCATATGATCCAGTGTGAAACATATCTGCTGTTGAAATGTGTGACAATTTAGTAGACTACTGTTTCAATAGATCAAATAGGTGTAATTTTAAGTGTAAATGGAAATTACAGATATACTTGGCTTCTTTCCATAATTCAGGTGATTTTGCTAGTTTTTCATCATGACATCTTAAATGGTATCAGGCTTTATGTGACAATTTATTTCTGTAAAAAAATCAACCCACAACCTAAAGCGGTGATATTTCCACACTTAAATTCTATTGCCATTTTCTAAACCATTTTCTGAACACCTTTGTCTATTGTCTAAAAATTAAATTACACTCATGTTGGATCCAGTAACTGTCCACTTGTAGTTTTTTTCTACCTTGGGTTTTCTCCCAATGTTATTTGAGCAGCTCAATTTGGACCATATTTACTGTCTATATGTTTGTCAATTTAATGGAGGAACACATTGTTGGCTTTGGTGTTTTGGTGTCATGGTGTCGTCACACTGCAGTGGTTTTGCTGCTCACTGGCCCTGGAGGTCAGTGTGTGGGAAGAGCTGGCGGCTCTTGGGGTCTTTACAGGGCTTTGGGGCGTCTTCACCCGTGTCCCTTTGGGCTCAGCCAAGCCTGGATCCACTTCTCTCATTCATGAAGGGGTCAGAACGTGGGTCAAATCACCGCTTTTCTGCTCCCCGTAATAAACCACACCGTGTGTGTGAGGGAGGGTTTGTGTGGGCGTAGATGAAACTGTGTATTTTTAGATGGACGTGTTTTTGGGCTTGTCGTAGTGTTGTCTTGGCATGTATGGCTTTCCAAAATGCCTTAAACCACAGACGGGCACAAAGAAATGTGGTGTGTTTTGTTGAGCAGAGCTTCAGGGATGCTGCTTAGTGCTGTTAGTGAATGGGGTTGGTGCTGTCAAAGTAAAAATGAGGAGCTTCTCATATTCCATTAGCTTCACTGCATCGGCAATTGTTGTCAGCTCGCTTTCATCAACAGTATAACACTTTGCACTCAGCCCTGCTGCTGGAATGCCTCTGCTCTCACTTTCCCCTGTAACCACTGACCAGCTGCAGCCAGTGCTTTTACTCTGGTGACAGTCCCCACGTCTCTTCTCTCTTCTTTTTCCTCTCCTCTCTTTCCTTCCTCTGCTGGCCCGTGGCCTAACCTTTGGCTTTGAATGTCTGTTTAGTGTGGGGATAGAGATATCAAGGGAGAGCGAGACTGACACTCAGCGCTCCCCTGCTCAGTAAATATGAACTGCACCCAAACGGACAGCCTCATTTATCACAGGAGGAAGAGAGCCAGAGGGAGGGAGTGAGGGAATGAGTAACTGTGAAGAACAACATGGCTTTAGGATGCTGGAAAGGCAGTAAGCTGGGTAAGAACATTAGTGTCCAGGTTAAGGTCCAAGACAATAGCAGGACTATAGAAAAGAGCAGGTTCAGTTCAACTGGTATTATGAGGAAGGTTCACTTAATCTCGAGTTAAATTGTGGTGGATGTAGATCAAAACTCGTAATCTGCTCTTGATTGTGCTCCTGTAGCCGATAAGGCTAATCCTCACTACTGAGCGCAGCCGCTAAGACCACACGTAACTGAGCTCTAAAAGGATGAAGTCATTAAAGCCAGCATTCAGTCTGGCTCCACCCGGCTAAAGGGTTGCTGCAATACATTCGTTACCAATAAATAAATATCATCTTTTTTTTTTTTTTTTAAATATCACACTTGTTTTAGTGTAAGCTGTGCAAAAGACAACGTCTGGAATATTTTACATGTCAGAAAATAGTTCACAGAATGAAGTCATTAAAGTATGGCTGAAATAGTTGAAAAAGTTAGTTAAAGGATAATGGCTGTTGGGATTAAAGACTTATTTGGATGCTGTGCATGGAGGATCATTTATAAAAAATAAAAAAAACTTTTAACAGAGATTTAAGGATTTAATGAAAAAGATTGAACACAGGTCCTGAGCACTTACTGACTTGCAGAGTTTTGAGTACACCCTCCACCATCACACCAGGTCCAGCTCGTCAACTAATCAGCTAATTATGAGTTTGGTCATGTATGTTGGTTCAGGAATACTCAAAACTCTGCAAAGCAGTGATCCCCTGTTCTAATATACTGTATGCAGCTCTTTGATTGACATAGTGGAACAGTGGATATTGTTGCTGTATCACAGCTACAGGGTCCACATTTCAATCCTGAGTTTGTGTTACTGTCTGTGTGGAGTTTCAGCTGTTTTTTCGCTGGTTCTCTAGCTTCCTCACACCTCCCCAGAACTTGCAGGTTGGTGGATTGGCTACTCTAAATTGCCCCTAGATGTGAATGTGTGCGCATTGTGTGCAATTAATATGAGTCTATTAAAATGCCCTATGGTTAAGATATTGTGTTGATCATTATTGCCTTAAAATGTGAAAAATCACATTTTAGATTCTTTATGTCTTTTTGTTTGAAGGAGGTTCCACAGTACATAGGAACTTCTTGGCAGAGCAACTGAAATGTTTGGGTAACTCAAAATCCATCCAGCCTATCCTAGGGGACACCCTGGACAAGTCCATCGCAGGGCACAACTGCACATACACTCACACAGGCATTCACACACTATGGACAATTTAGAGATACCAGTCAGCCTAAAACGCATGTCTTTGGACTGGGGAGGAAACCGGAGTACCCGGAAGAAACCCCCGGTAACTCAAAATAATAATGTAAATAATAATCAAATTGTAACTTTTGTGTCACTTGTATTCACATTTGTATGTATTTTGAAATGTCATTGGAGGACAGGTGATATTTGTGTTGAAAGTTTGTAAAAAAGGCTGCAGTTGGTAAAATTCAATTTCAGATACTGTCATTTTACACATGGCTAGTTGGATACCACTGTATGGGTTTAAAATTTATTTGTCACAAGAGCACTCCTTTTTACATATAAACTGTATTCAATTCACAATCATTTACACTGAGAATAATTTCTCAGTCAGGGACCAGTGAAAAAGCAGTAAACTAATGTAGGCTACCGGTGTTGGCAGAAAAGTACACAGCAATGCCAAAGAAAACATACAGTTATCAAATAGACTCTTCCATATCACGTCTCCACATCAGTTAGTTGAAGATCAATGCAGAAATACGCTAGACAACTTGTGAAATTTGGTCTATGGATCTAGGAAAATTGCCATAATGTGAAGAAAAACAAATTACTGTTGAAAGGTACATCGAAGCATATAGAATTAGAAGCATATATTTAATAAATATGTGAAAGTGTATGTAGTGGGACTGTGGGGTTTGGTTTTAGGGTTTTCCTGTCACGTGAGGGGCGTAAGGTTCAGAAAACGAAGTGGAATCAAGGACCAGGAAAATAATTTCAGCTGGGTGATGACATTACAGAGTAGTAATGTTGTTTTCCACAGTATTCTTAAAGTGAAATTAAGATAACTTTAGGGGCTCTTTAACAAGACTTTGTTAATCCATAGGAAGTGCAGCATATTACAGACAATTGTAAATCTCAGTCAAATCCCACTAATTACATTCAGTATTAAAAAGGTTTATAATTATGGATTCTTGTAGCTTACAGGCCCTTATGGACTAATAGCCTATAATTAACACTAATAACTACAACATCAGTGCTAATTGTCTGTCAATAGGCACTAAATACAGTCTCTTTAATCCTCAGTCTTGCCCATGTGACCTCAGCATTCCCTGAGGACCAATCGGCAGATTTATGATACATGGATTAGCATCCTCTGAGGTGTTCCCAGAGCATAAATAGGACTCTTTATAGACTTCAGCCCTCTACAGTTTCCTTGTGCTTTCAGTGCTCTTTCTTCTAGTGTTAATTATGCCACTGGAAAGATATTTGATATCCTAAGACCTTTTTTTTTTTAATCTCTATGCAGAACTGAGAACAGTTATATGACAGAGAAATGATTTCTTAATGTTCATGAAAAGTCCCTTTTTATTTGCAAAAGGGTATTTAGGGTAGAAAGCGTATTTAGTTTTTGAGAGTCAGTTTATGTGGCCTCTGTGTCTGCCCTGGACAGTCATATTACAATAAGAGCTGAGATACTTGAAGCAGGTCTATAAATTAAATAAAAGCAACCATGGTGCCCCAATGAAAGCAATTGTATGCTCATAAAATCATCTCTGCTGGGTCTTCCATATCTATTTCCCTGCCTGCCATTTGATTGCCCTTCTTTTCTTCCTTAACCCCTTTCCTGTTCTCTCATAGTCTCTCTGCCTTATTAACTTTTCCTATACTATTTTTCCATTTGCAAATGAAGCCCATTTCCACAGTGTCCATATCTGACCTAGGCCTCTCTCTGTTTCTCTCTGTCTCTCTCTCCTTCTGTATTTCCCAATTTCAGAAAGAGACAACTGAGAGGGAAGATGATGTGTGACAGTTGCCATATTTCGATCTTCTGTCAGTAAGATTAATATTGACACAATGAGTATTTTACCAGGGGCTATTTGACTGTGTGTGATGTGTATTTATTTCATTACTTGGGGTTGGGGCAGTTTTTCTTAAGAATCAGATGGTAACTGATGTGTAGCCTGAAATTGATAGAGTATATTGTGGCCTGGGACAATATAGTCAATATAGTCACACCAAGAGATGTATCTACCATCGCCTTTTTTTGAATGAAAGAAATGACCCTCAATTTACTTTATTTCAGTTTTCACATAATAAAAGAAACCAAAGATGGAAGATATCAAAAATGATTTTTTTTTAAAAATAGTGTAGATAACAACAAACATTCACATTAAATTTAATTCAATCTAAACGCAAAACTCTATTATTCCACTTTACTACTCTGTTCTATTAAAGCAGGCGTGTCCAACTCCAGTATGGGAGGGCTAAACGTACATTTTAAGGGCCCTAAGTAGGTAGGGGGCCCAAGGGGACCCCAACAATGAGTTTACACAAGGATGGTGAGGAGTGGCAGTGCATTATTAAGGTACTCAGACAGATACCCCTGCTGCTAATTAAATAGTGTGTTGAATCAGATGTCTTTGAGCACATAAATGCAACATATGCAAATCTCACTATATATGACTTTCACACATGAAGCAAAAGCACCCCACAATAGGGCCATGCCAAGACCTTCAGAGATGCAAACACCTAGTAATGAAGTATATGCATTTAACTGTATTTAAAAAATACTAACCTTTGTCTAAATATGTTCTAAATATACTAACAAATGTATCTACTTAAATAGAATATATTATTCTCAAATGCTAGCTTAAATTATACTTTAATCATACTTTAAATAAAATTATTACAGTACATTTTTAATAAATACATTATTGTGAAATATAGTTCTAGTTAAAATTTAGTTAAATTTTATAGTTTTTGTTTCATTCATGTTTTAAGTAAATTACTTGCAAAGTGAATATATACTATATATAACAATTACTATAGTAATGTATTTAAGCATACTTTTAAAAAATTCACTGTTATGTATTGTAAGTGAATGTTTAAATAGTATTTTATATTAAAATGATATGAAACTCACTGGATAAGGAAAAGCCATGCTGACTGTATGTGCACACTGAATGTGAATTTGCCATTCCAATACTTCATGCCCATTCATTTACATTATAGAGTTGCTTAAAATGAGCAAGGGATTGTGGGATGGCAAGTGGAAAGCACCTGATTCATGGTGCAGCTAAACAGTTGAGCTGGTTTTACTTTTTGCATATTAGACCAGTCGAGACTCAGGAGCCAAGGTGCTGGTGTCTGACTGCAAATAACAGCCTGCATAGATAGTTCCATCTACCTGAGGTTCCTCCTAAAATCAAGGATAAAAAAATTCATATGCTGGGTTAAATGTAGCCAAATTTTGGTTATTCTTGTAATCCAGTGGTGGGTCAGTACATAACAGAACACATATTGGGTTCATTTGAACACACACTGTCTGGTTATGTGTAGAACCCAATGTGCTATTTTGCTTTAATTAAAACTTGTTCATTATGACCCAGGTAATTTTTTTAACCCATATTTCTGGGTCGTTTGGCCTATTCATGACTATTTATAGTCCAGATAGGTGATTATTTCTTTAATAAATTACTTTTTATTTAGAAAATTTAACTGTTCTGGAATATATTAGTTCTTTAATTTAATTTAAAAAAGAACTTCTGCAAAAAAATTTAAATTTGTTTACTACAAAGCCTGTGTTAAATAACCCTAACCTTACCACCCCAAAAAAATTTGTATTACATTAAGCAGGGTATACTTACATACAGCTTAAGTTTATTTATATAATTTAACAAAACAGCTAGACGATGCATGTTAACATATAAACACTGGACATGAGATGAGAATACGCGCTGAATGGGATGCTAGTCCATTGCAGGGCACCATGCACACACATTCACACCTACGGACAATTTGAGTCACCAGTTCACCTACTGAACTTAAGTGCCATCCCATTCCTAACCCATAGGGTTCAATATGATGTCGGTCCACCTTTTGCAGCTATTACAGCT
>CM075024.1:7301399-7355183 GCA_037576675.1 Pangasius sanitwongsei | reverse complement strand
CCCCCCCCCGGGGCCCGCCCCCCCCAACCCCGCGGGCCCCCGGGGTGCACCCGCGGGGGGGGGCCGGGCAACGAATGGAAACCACAAAAAGAAACAAATGCAGTCTTAAAGCATACCCCCCCCTCCCCCCCCCCCCCTCTTTTATTTAATTTAGACGCCAGGCGAAAATCGATCCTGCCATTCGATACGCAATCCGAATCAAGGCGAATTAAGCGGGCGGAAATTAACTCTGAAAATATTTTTGATGGAGTGGCTTGTAGTCTCTCGGCCAAATGGACTGCAAAGTGGAACAAATGACAGGGGCCTAGTGGTGGAGACAGCGGCGCTCCATCTTCCATTAGGGCGTAATGGGATAGGTCCAGCCCCCTAGCTCGACTCGGCTGCATTAATCAAAACAGCCGCTATATGAAGATTTATGGTTCTCCGCGTCGCCGCTTCACTTCAGCGCCGCGGAAGCCTGAGCCAGGTCTCGTGCGTGCGTGCGTGTGTGTGTGTGTGTGTGAGAGAGAGAGAGAGAGAGAGAGTGCTGCTGTTTTCTTACAGGCCCACTACCTCTGTCTAACCAGAATGCTTCTCGAGCGTTAGTGTTTATACCCACCGTGGCATATGTCACACTCTTTGTCTTGTCAGATGGACTTTGGCTTAAATCATATTTTAAATATATGATAACTTTAATAATGCAAGGAATCTGCAAGCAAGTGATCTTTATTTGGATTCTGCTTCTTTACTAACACATAGGACTGCACAAAGGTTCATCCATCCATCCATTTTCTGTACTGCTTATCCTACACAGGGTCACAGGGGAGCCTGGAGCCTATCCCAGAGAACAAGGTGGACAGGGTGCCAGCCCATCACGGGACACAATCCCACAATTCTCACACTACAGACAATTTAGGAGTGCTAATCAGCTTATAACGCATGTCTTTGGACTGGAGGAGGAAACCGGAGGACCCGGAGGAAACCCCCGAAGCACAAGGAGAACATGCAAACTCTGTGTACGGAGGGCGGAGGTGGCATTTGAACCCCCAACAATGTGCGAGGCAAATGTGCTAACCACTAAGCCACTGTGCATTTATATTCAATTCAGTTTTATTTGTATAGCATTTTTAACAATGGACAATGTCACAATGCAGCTTTACAGAAATACATAAATTCCAAGTATTAATTTAACATTTAGAATTATATATATATATATATACATACACACACATAAATAATAGGTAAAGGGGGCACGGTTGCTTCATGGCTAGCACTGTTGCCTCACACCTCTGGGGTTGGGGGTTCAAATCCCGCCTTGTTCTTATCCTGCATTGTGTGCACAGAGTTTGCATGTTCTTCCCCCACTTTGGGGGTTTCCTCTGGGTACTCCGGTTTCCTCCCCAGTCCAAAAACATGTGGTGTAGGCTGATTGGCATTTCCAAGTTGTGTGTGTGCAACTGTGCCCTGTGATGGGTTGGCAGTCTGTCGAGGGTGTCCCCAGCCTTGTGCCCCAAGGCCCCTGGGACAGGCTCTAGGCTCCCCATGACCCTGTGCAGGATAAGAGGTACAGAGAACAGATAGATCCTCAGGAGGTACCACATAATTTTTGTTTTTACTGTGTCCTTGGTTTCTTAACATTAGTCATCACAATTTTCTTAGCTAAATAACTTCTAAGCTAAATCAATAGCTAAGTTTTACAGTGTGACTTAAGTTCATTAAAAGATGAAAATTAAGGAATAATTCTTTACTTGTTTAAGCATTCTCTCTGTTATTCTGTACTAATAAAAGTGTCTGATGCAGTCGAATGTCTCTCTTGGTGACCTCTCATCCTGCAGCTGACCATCTCCCATCACTCGATACACACCTATGTCCACACCACCACTAAGGGCCTTTTCCACTACACAAAGCTGAAGCGGTACTTTTCACATTTGCCATTGTTTAATACTATGGCACTTGTGGGCTTCACTAGCAGAACTTTTGAAATGAGAATTGTCTATGGTTGGGTCCTGTGCTGTCAGGAAGCTTGAAATTTCCATTGGTGCCCCTGCTGGTTAATCAAATAACCCATCAAGAACAGTATTAATTCAATTCCATTCATTTTAATTTTATATTGTATAGCACATTTTCACAAAGCAGCTTTACAGAAATATGGATGTTAAATATTTACATTTACCTAAATATACCTATTTAGGTAAATTACCTACATTTACATAGATCAAGCTTTATATTTAGATGTATATTTAGATCCATAATGAGCAATTCAAAGGTGACAGTGCCATGGGAAAACTCCCAGAGATGACATGAGGAAGAAACTTTGGGGGGAACCAGTCTCAAAGGGGAACCCATCCTCTTCTAGGTGACACTGAATAGTGGGATTATATATATATATATATATATATATATATATATATATATATATACTCTTCTACAACTGTATATTATTCTAAAATCAAACAATACTGTGTTGCAAGGATGTTCGAGTCTACAGAACTCAGGTGAGATTATACCCTGAAGAAAGGGGGAAATGCAACCTTTAGGGGATCCATATAGGACTATCCGCAGCAATCCTTATGGTATCCATGTTAATCTGAGTATATCGTCTAGAAATAGGACCCCAAGTTCTGTTGGCTATTTTTGAAGCTGCTTTTTTTTTTTTTTTTTTTTTGTGAAAAATGTTATAAATACCTAGTTTTAGTTTGAATGCTTTACATCCTGGCTGATGGACATCCTTCATATTTGTTTTGCCTGTTCACATCTTTTGCTTAAGAGTGCATGCAGAAGTACAAAATACAAATATAGTATTACAAAAGACAATAAAATATTTAATAGCCGTCAGCCATTAACATGTACATATACATATACATATTACACGTACATATACGGGTACATGAAGGGGAAAAAAGATGTATGAGGGTGTGAAAAAGTGTAATCCTTAAGAAGCTTGTTAAATGTTAAATATTACTTATGAAAAAAGCTCATGTATGTGTGCAAACATATTCACTGAGTATGCAGATTAGGCAGGTCCAGATCCTACTAGCGTACTGTAATAAGTGGTTCTTTTTTTTTTTTTTCCAAAAAGTGGGCCTTTCATTACCAGAACAGGGTATTTTAAACAAATTATCTTAAAAGTCAGTTGATGCACCATGGTAACCTAACATTAGTCTGATCAATAGAGGTGCTTGCTATTACTATTAAAGTTTAAACTACCAAGAGATACATAGAGAAGACAGTACTTTATTGATCCCCAAGGGGAAATTTGGTAATGACCAGATATACATGGCCAGAACAGAACTACAACAAGCAAATGTTAACTACTTAGATAAATAGCTAATTAATAACCAGTTAGCACTGGTTTATTTGGAGTAACTTCAGTTGGGTAGCTGGCAATCTATCAAGCAATGCAAAACTATCAGGCAAATTAGAGTTTAGGAAGCAGCTGATGTGCACTTTTTGAAATACCAGCTGATTCGTATCTGCATACCTTGAAACTACCCCCTAGAGTTTCTTTGTAGCATGTATTGTACACTGAGCAGGTCATGCCAGCCTGCTGGCCTCTTGCATGAATGACAGCAGATATTGGCTGGATGTTTTGCACGAGTATACAAAATTATTTCATAAATATATAGTAACTAAAAGTTCCACACTGAAGTTGATTATCTTCCAATGATAGCATGTTCCTAAGTGTTTTATTCTTCTTATACAACAGCAATTTGCTAATGATTACAATTTTTAATTTATTAGTGAATGACATTGCATTTTTAACTGTTTATAGTTACATTTATTAATGTGTAACATCTACAAGACAGGCTATTTCATGTTATCACTTAATAGCTGCTATAAACAGTCATTCCCTCGCCAGCCTCTTTCTTTTCTCTCACTTGAAATTAATAAGACAAAAAACACAGCTGGACATGTTACTGAGAATCTGGAAAGTGCAACGTCCTCTTTCCTGAAGACCTTCACACAGTGGAAAACATACTGACTGCTATAAAGTGTCTCAGACTCTTTCCACAAATGTTAAATAAATGTCTCCTTACAAAAAAACCTCACCATATCAACAATTATACATTTTCTTTGTTAAATAATTTAATATGTCATTTTATTATCATCCTTAGATGTTGTGGATCAACTGTCTGAATGAGTCACTATAGAAACAATGGCATATTAAAATAAGTGCTTTAATATAATCCTGTGATTTGAAATACTGCCAGCACTATTGTCAGAGCTGCTGTTATAGAACATTCATTTCTGACCAATCAGATTTGAGAATTTAACAGTACTGTTGTATAAAGTGTCTTATCTGCTTTATCTTTATATAGTCCTATATAGTATGTACGTATGTCCTATAAATAAAATATTAATATAAACATATAAATGCATCCATGAATACTTGCTAATTTTATTCTCTGGTAAAGAGCAGATTGTTCATGAAAGAGACCAGTCGAGGCTGGCACCAAAGACAGAAGACTTGCTGCAATCACTTATACAAAATAGGTTTACTGCGATTCACCACCTATCTTTCCTACTATCACTGCCTAGACACGCAAAGTGCAGACATTTATAAATACCAAAAACATGGCATTTTGAACCGATAGAACCTGAAAAATCTTTCTATGATCTGGGCCACTACAGGGTGCCTTCATTTATTTCTATGAATGCACTGAAAAATGTATTTCTAATAAGTCTAATCTAACCTTTTAGAATGTCTAATCAGTGCCTCCTTGATATCTCTGCTACTGTGGCGTAATTCACTTTGCCTGATTTTCAAGCTCCCGCTTGCCTTCCTGTTCTGTCCTCCAGCATATATCTCTCTTTCCACCTTTCCATGATCTGCTGCCACCTTTAGTTCACTCACCCACTGGTGCCAAACACACGTGGAGACACCTCTACATATCTATTTATTTCACCCTTCCCTCTGCCCTTATTCTTTTCCCTTTTCTTTGTTTTGCTTCCTCTTCATGTGCACAGAGGGGAAGCTAGCTGCCAGTTTTAGTCTGCCAAAGGGTTTATTTAAATTATCAACACTTTAAACCCCCCCTTCTCTCTCTCTCTCTCTCTCTCTCTCTCTCTCGCACCTTCATTTCTATCCCATGCCTATCTTTTCTCTCACTCTCTCAGAGCCCCAAGGGTTAATGTTGGTGGAGGATTGGGAAAAACTTTAGCATTTGCTTTCTCTCTTATCCAAAAATACATGTAAAATACATTTGCAAAGTAAAAATAACTGTTGCTTTGCTTATGTAAAACATCAAGTACTTTATAGGTTTTGAAACGTCTTCTAGGTACTACTAAGTTGCCTATCCCTGCACCTAACTGTTCTTAATATTCTTTTTTTAATGCTAAACATATTCATTATACATGTATACTATATATCTAAGCACTCCTTGCCTAATTTTATATGTTTCTCTGACTGCCAGCTTATCTACTGCTTATCAAATATACATACTTGAATATATTCATCATTACTTGTGGTGTTTTTTCTCTGCAGATGCCCTTGATGGTGAGTGAGAGTGAGTGAGATGTGCAGCTCTGGTCAGGCCATTTCACCAGTCAGCCCCTTCAATGCTCCACTCCTTCTTTCCCATTCATTTAATTCCCACCTCATTAACATTCTATTATGCTGGCATCTGTTCTACACACTATTCGAAGGCAATATAGAGTGTAATCAAATGTCCAGGTTTGACATGCCCACGTGTCTGAACAGTATTAATCAAAGACCACACGCAGTATAACCACCTGCATTCATTCAACTTAAGTACAGTTAAATTTGTTCACTCTCTGCCTGCGTGTTTTATGCAGGCAAGAAGAGAGATAATGCTTTTCCATAATATATGTTTTGACAGATAGCGGTATTCCATAGTGCCATTAAAACAACCATTTTTTTTTCTCTTTTAATGACTGAAAGATTAACTCTTTCAAGTCATTATACAAATGAGCCAGGGACCCCAGATGGCCCCTAAAGCCTGTCTTGTGCAAATAAGTAGATTTGAATAACATGTGATCCCCACCTTAAAGACAGATAGAAGATGGAGCCTTGTTCTCTTGTGCAACCTATTAATTAGTGCAACCTATTAATTAGACTGACATCAAGACATTCTTGTGTATTACTTGCAATATCATCATTAATATACTTAAAGCTGCTGTCTGATAAGACCTAATTAGCCTAAGTAGAATTATTATAATCCAGTTTGATTGATACACTTGATTGAAACCTCAGTCTGAAAGCCACGCTGAGCCATTGATTTGCTTGAGCACCCAATAACACAACAAACAGGTCTCTGTATTACGGCTTTCTTGGAGGCATAGGTGTTATGTGCACAGCAATTAAGATGAATGAGCAGGAAGGTTTAATCACAATTAAAATCTAATGACAATTTGACCATTTAGTAGATGTTAGAGCTTTTTATTGTCAGCGGGACTGGGAAGGCCTCAAGCACTCCAATAACAATAATGATAGACAAATGATTTCGAACACTAACATGGGGCAGTAATACTTAAGCCATTTGTTAATGATCTGTGCTTGGCTGATATTAATTAGCCATATTAATTTTTATTCAGAGGAGAAAAATTATGCTGTGCAACTCCGTCCTAATGATTCCAGTTCATGAAATTGCCGCAAAGGCGTGAAATAATTAAATAACGGGCCACTTCTTTATTACACATTGTCTACATTGTCTTGAGCTGTTTCTTTGATTGATGTCTGTTTATGATTCGTTCCGCTAAGAAATTCCTACAACATTTCTTTCCCGATAATATATCAATTTATCAGCCGAGATTTTATGTTAATCCCCCCATCACCACTCCTCCACCACCCCGCCTCCGCAAAGCATCTTAGTCCTAAACGATCTCGAACTAATTAAGCAAGTGTTAATTAAAAATTCGAGGGAGTATGAACGCGGAGAATTGTTATGGAAACCCTGAAGTTAATCAAGCTTTCAAATTATTGATAACATCCTGAGAACAGTGATCGATCGGGAAGACATTAGGGGGCAAAATAAACGAAATAAAGCAGCGTGCGCGCGCGCGCGCGTGCGTGTGTATGTTTGTGTGCGTGCGTGCGCGCGTGTGCGTATCTAGCCGCGCGCGTATTGTGCGTGCGTGTGTGTTGTGTGTTGTGTGTGTGTTCTGTGTAGATATTGCACTCAATCTATCTGATAATACTTTCCGTTACCTTGGCATGCGCGCCATGCTTATGCACTCTCAGTGTGTGCGTTTAGCAAGACAGCCCCAGTCTGATCTGACCTGCAGTCTGCATTCCTTCCAAAATGATGTTAGCTGTGGAGAATAATAGACTACAGCACGTGAAACTAACACTAAATGTCACTTAAAAAAAGAAGAAAATCACTCTTCTGCACATTCTCACCCATGCCAGGCCGTTGTGTAGCTACATTACTTCACTCCAGTGTGTGTGAGTGTGAGTGTGTGTGTGTGTGTGTATGCCTACGACCATGTCACTGTATGTTGTGTATTTAGGCCTACAAGCCCGGTTCATCATTCAGCGATAGGAGCTATTCACCCATAAAGTGGCGCTTTCGTCCATAAATAATATTCAAGCCGGTCTATTGTTAAGTGAAAAGTTGACTGGTGTTTGATTTTTTTTCTTTTCCCCTTCTTCTTCTTTTCCACGGCGACCTCGGGTTAGGACTCATACATCACGGGATGACAGCTATAGAAAGGCCCTAAATTAGCAACTAAATCGAATATTGATCAGCTATGTGCGGCCCTGCGCGTCGCGGTTCCTTGCCGTTTTTTTCCAGCGGAGAATGAGAGTAGCAGAGGTGTTTGCAAAGAGGAGGTGGAGGGGAAAGAGCTCTCTCTCTCTCTCTCTCTCTCTAACACACGCGCGCGCACACGCACACGCACGCACGCACACACACACACACACACACACACACACACGTGTCTTGCTATCCTTGTGAGGACCTTCCACTTCCACTGACTGAGCTAACCTCAGTAACCCCCAGACCTAAACCTCAGTAACCAAAAGGAAACTTTTTTTGCTCTTTTAGATTTTTTTTTAATTAAAGCTACAGATTTTTCTTTCTTTATTTTTTTTAAAGCAGTTTTCCTTATGGGGACCAGTCAATTATCCCCACAAGGTCAAAACTGTCAGATATTCCTATTCTTATTGGGACTTTTGGTTACCAAGACCTAAAAAACATGCCCACACATACACACATTGCCTGACTAGTGTTGTGTCATTTCTTTTCTTCTTGCCTATTTTCCATCCATGTAGTCCATGTAGTGTGAACTGCTAATGTATATGGACACAGTAGAATATTTTGTCAACAATTAACAACAAAAAGAAAGTCAAATAGACTACTAGTGGTCTATAATCAGATCTGAGTAGGGAATGTGCATTTCAGACAATACAGGAAGTAGACACAACAAAATATGTACAATTTCAGACACATAGGCTGTTGTTGTTGTTGTTGTTATTATTATTATTATTATTATTATTATTATTATTATTATTATTATTATTATTTGCTAGAGACAATGTATGTAAAGTACTAAATAGGAAAAAAAAAACTTATTCAGTGTGGAGATTTTGGTAACTAACTAAATATCAAGGTCCAGCATACACCAAATTCTATGAAAAGTGTTCAAAAGTGTTTTTGCTAAAAAAAAAAAAAAATCTAGTCCTCGGTTATATCTTCTTGAAAGTCCTGAAGTCCAAACTACCCTGAGTAGTTCATAGGAACACATGTATATGGAATATGTTCTGTTTTAAGATCAAGCTTTTTTTGGTGTTTTGGTTTGGTAACATACTAATAATCATAGCTCTAATTCTGGACCTAAAAAGAGAAAAATGACCATGTGCTGTGGGACATTTAAAGAAGTGATCAAGGGAATTCTCACAGGAAGGGGGTTTGTCCGGGTGACTGTGATCTAAACTCAGGGCTGTGGTATAGGTGGTCAAGGTTATGCCAGGTCATTCATATTAGTCCCTTGTGCAGAGGCCAGTCTGTCAGCGTTGCATGTTCCAGATCAAAGTATTGAGTGTCAGTATCATGCAAGAATAAGCAGTGCATACACAGCAGAGAGCTGGGGGTTACAGCAGGGTAATTGAAATAGATGGATGGTAAAGGACAGCAAATTTTGTATTTCGATACCGTGCTGCTTCATACTTACCGCGATCTCCATCAGTTCAAATATTGTCATTACGACTATATTTGTTGTAGTAAAATCTGAAAAGTAAAAGGCCCATTGAGAAAGAGTGGATGTAGGAAGTTATTTTTCAGGACCATAGACAGCTCTGCATCTCAGGCCATTTTAGAAATATAAACAGCACTTTTTCGCTCCATGATTTATCCTTGTATTTACTACAAGTAGTTAAAAATATTTAGTCATATATGATGTATGGTATGCAGTCAGTGTTATTATATGACCATAACAGAATCTTTGTAGGCCGACTTGTAAATAATTTATCGGTTATTTTTTTCAGATGAGTCTGCAGCATCTCCAGTTTGGTGATTGTCTCCAAAAAAAAATGCTAAATAGAATAAATTTATTCAATACCCCGACTGCTTGTCAACCACATTCTTGACAAACAGTCTTAGAACTTTGCTTGAGGACAATTCCGGCAACCATCTGTTTCCGGCAGAAGCATGAGTGTGGGGCAGGAAGCTGAATTCACAAATTTTCAGGGGAAAGGTGTTTGTCAGCCAGTGAGGTTGTTCCTGTGAACATGCCCTGCTGGATGTATTTGTCTTCTCTCTCCCACCTTTATTGAGAAGTAACAGAAGGTAAGAAAACATGTTCTTTTCCTCTTCCCTTTTTCTTGACAAAACGCCTGTGCTTGTTCCTGCTCTAAGTCTTAATATGGGCCATTTCACTTATCACCACGGCAAATAAGTTCCTTGTTTGTTGGACATTTTCCCCCAGTCTACTTCATAATAACAGTTGGAGTGCCAAGACAGAGGATTCTCTCCAAAGAAGTAACAATGGGCTGCGATTATATATATGTAGGCTACAGTATGTATATGTATTTATAATGCCTTAAATCTACTTATTAGCACTGCAAAAAAAGACATCTTAGCAAGTCATATAGTCAAATTTATCTAGGATTTCCTATTATAAGATGAAAATAAACCAAACATAAGATTATTAAACCTATTTCTATACTTTTTTTTTTTGGACTAATTTCAAGTTTTAAATTGTCTTGTTTAATAATCTTATATTTGGTTTATTTTCATCTTATAATAGGAAATGTTATCTTATAATTAATGTAATCTTATAATAGCAAAACTTAAGAAATATTAATAATCTTATAAATATTAAATTTGACTATGTTCGAGATATATTATGGAACATATTTTCACTTGCAAAGATTTTTTGCAGTGTAGAACAAATGCACATATTACAATGAGGTATTAAAAAAAACAGCATTCTTTTGCTTTCAATTAAAGAGGCAATCTGCCAAGAAGTAGCATGGGTGAGAGGGAGGTGTGAGAATTATCATATGATCTGATACAGAGACAAGTCAACAACTTTTCGAACAAGATGTGCAAAAGACAAGCAATATAAAAATGAACAAGCTTGTTTTTTTGTTTTTTTTTGTAGTACTAAAGAGCCTTCTGGGGTGATGGTTTGTTCTCTTTACTGCTCATAATCCTGTTCCAAACACCACAATTATCTCTGATTTGGCACCTTAAAAAAAAGATATTTGCCAGCAATACATTCAAATTCAATAATTCAGTTGATTACTAATGAACATTTAGGTTGAATTTTGTGGTTAAGGTTTTACAGTGGAGAATGAGGTTGTAAACGGTGAATATTCAAAGAAGCGGAGGAAAAACAAATGCATTTGTGCACATGGAAACATTGGAAAGAAAGACCAAAAGATAGAGAATGGCTATGGGGAGCAAGAAAAGGAAAACAATACAGCAGCATGTAAAGTGATACAGTTAGTAAGATGATGAAGTGACTGAGAGGAGGTGAAGAGGAAAGGATAAATAAAATGTAATTAGATTACAAAGAGAAAAGAGGCCCAGATGGAAGGAAACAATTACAGGGGACAGGACCAATAGAATGGGGGTGAGAGAAATAGAGAAATGAGAGAGTGGAGTGAGGATGGCACAGGCATTAAATACATACTAACACTCCCACTGTGGAGACTGGGTGTATATTTGTCCTTTGAGCCCGATAATCAGATATACAGTATACGCCACTCTGTCCATTTGTATGTTTAATGTGGATTTTCTTGTGACAACAGACTGTGAGTACTGATTTTAGAATCAGTTATCCCTGGATAGCAATGGGCAAAAACAATTAGTAAGAAAGTTATATATAGAATATGTACAATCACTGTTATTAGATAAACTGGTACACCTGCACATTCATGCAATTATCTAATCAACCAATCATATGGCAAAGGCTACGGTAACTCAAATAACTACACTCTACAACCGTGGCGGGAAGAAAAGCATCTCCGAATGCACAACGCATCTAACCTTGAAGTGGTTGGTATACAAAAGCAGAAGATCACACTGGCTTCCACTCCTGTCAGCCAAGTACAGAAATCTGAGGCTACAGTGGGCACGTTCTCACTGAAACTGGACAGCTCAACATTGTATAAACAGCTTGTCTGGCATCAACAGTCAGCAATCAGCAATCAGAAAGAGTGCGATTGCCACATTTTCCTGAGACACCTCCACGCCAGCAGAGGGCCCCCTCCCCTAATGACTAACATCCCCTTTGTCACCATTCCCACTTCCTGTTTACAGACTATATAAACCTGGTTCAAACTTATAAGTATTGCAATGTCTTGTCAACTCAACTAATTTCTGAGCTTTGTTTTTTTAGTGTTTGCTATTTGTGTTTTTGACCCTTGTCGTGTTGTTTGTTTTTTTTTTTTTTTTTCACTACTCTGGATTTGTCCTTGTTTGAAGGGTTGTGAGTATTCCTGTTTGACCATTGCTTGTTTGGCCATGATTTCAGATTGTGTTTGGACTTGACATTAAAATGTGCCATTAAAACTCACAAATTAATTCTCACCATACTCATGAGCCCTGGTCATTACAGTGATTTGCTTGGTTGTTGCAATCGCATGTTTAGTAAACATTTCACAGTGCAAATATGAACTTTTCTCAATTAAAATTTTTGCTTATTGTCACAAATGAATATAAGTTTAGAAATAGAGAAGAGGTCAAAGTCAACTCCATTCCCAGCCAGAGATAATACAATAGGGCTGTTATTCCAAAAGCACCAACTAAAAACAAACTAAAATCATATAGTCATGGGGAAAAAGAAAGTACACCCTCCTTCAATTCTATGTTTTTATTTATCAGGGCCTAAATATCATACAGTCATGGGACTATCATACAGTCGTCTTCTTCTTTTGAAAAAGATCATACAGTCATGGGAAAAAGAAAGTACACCCTCCTTCAGTTCAATGTTTTTATTTATCAGGGCCTGTATGTAGTTTTGCCTTGTATGAGTAATAGTCCTATGCTATCAAATTCAGTATTAATTTTAACTGAACACTTAAACAGATTCCACTTGCTTTCTTCTTAATCACTAACCTCCATCAGCCCTGCTCCTCCAGCTTCTTTCTCTCCCTCTCCATGCCCGTATTTAGTAAAACATTAATTTTTTTTAAACTTAGATGTACAGGAACTCGATGCTTAATGAGAGATCAATCAGTTCAATTTTTTTTGTTTGAACTGACAAAAACTTCTCACTTGACTGGCCTTTGGCAGAGCTGCTGCCTCTCCTAAAGACATTTCACATCCATCTACAGGTTGAAGAATTGAGGGATATAAAAGTGTGTTCTGAGCAACACTTTGGACATTTTCAGTGACATTAACTTATTGTAAACCGCAATTCATGGTTGTTGATTGTATATATGGACATTATATATATTTTTGCTCAAATAGTTGGTTAAAGTTTAAGACTAAAACCCTCTTTCTTTGCCTCATGTACAGGTTGCTATAGCCTTAGTCACTGGGGAGGCCTGTATGGTTGTGGTTGCATTAGACATGCTGGCAAGCCTGAAGGATGGGTGAGGTAATCCATAGAATATAAACTACTTGGACACAAGCCATGACCTGACCACCCCCAGCTGGGTCGCCTGCATGAGGGTGTCTGATGTTGAAAGGCCTGAAATACCTGATGAACCCAGATTACATCACTGAAGATTATGCCCAGCTGAATCACAAGATGCATTTTAAAATGCTAACAATGAGGTCAAAAAGAAGGTAAAACTCATTAGATAGCTATATTGACCATAATTTCTAACAAATTCATGTTTTCCTAGGCATCTTCACCCTGTACTTACTCTTTCGCTCTGGCTGGGCATTGTGAATGAGGTCTAATGTTTATCTTGATGCATTTTTAGGCACTATCTTGTCACAACTTCAGCAGATGGCAATTGACAGACTCGAGCAATAACACATCCAAGGTATATTGTGAATTTGGAGAGGTAATTGCAAAGTTTAGTAATGAAGATTATGTATGAATAACTATTGATTATTTCAGTAGTGGGGGTCTGCTAAGGCTGCCTAAAAATGCCTTAGCAACAGCTCTGGCAAACAATATGATATGAATTGATAATGAATCAGTTCCAAGATAAACATTGCTTAATCTCCTACACCCCCCTAACCCCACCCCCACTTGTATCTCTTTCTTGTCATTGAATTCTGTCCCCTTTTTCTCTATCTGAGCATTGACTGCTGGGCTGGGAGTCATTTGAGCTAACTGTCAATACTTACCTGGTTTAGACACCCTTAGAGCTGTGGTCATCCAGACACCGAAAGTGTTGGTTGGAGATGTGACGGATAAATGAGAAGAGAGAGCGAGTGAAATACACAGAGAGAACCAATGTCTAAATATAAATGCAAGTACTTTTACATTACTGTTTTTGTGTGCATGTTCAATAGATCAACATACATTGTACATTCCTTCTTGCCTCTGTAAACCTATGGTAGAATAAACAGTAGTTTAAGATCATCGGTCTGAGAGCATCATTTATAAGATTGCCTGAAATTTAAAATGTCCTGGAAATCATTACTGCGCGCGTGACTTCATAGCTGTACTGTATTGACATTGAAACGTGTTGTTAGCACCCTGTAAAGAATGTCTCTCTATCTGCCCCTATTTTACAGTCCATTCCACCTCCTCCACGCTCCACCTCTCATTCTCACTCTTCGCCTTTCCTTTTTACTCTTTTCATTTCCTCTAATCTCTCACTCCTGATTCTTTCTACTTCCCTGTCACTTTGATTTCCCTATCCACAGGCATGTGCTGCCTGTGCTTTTGCATGTGGGTGTGTAAGATACACACATTTATATTCGTTATGCTCTCTCTCGTATAAAAACAGAGGGAGAGAGAGATACTGTAGATGGGGTTGATCATCTCAACAGTGGACCTGAATTCAAATGCACAAAGTAGTGTGAATAAGGTACTCGTGTATATATCAGGAAAACATCTGAAAACAGGTACATGTGTATAACAGAAACTATGAGCCAGCTGTATATGGTTATGCTGTGTCATGTTGCTGTCTGGAACAAGGCTGGAGGAGGGTATGTAGGTGTGTGCTGCCACTGAGAGCATGAGAGTGAGAGGGGCAAAGCCTCAGAAAAAAACTGTGTGTGTGTGTGTGTGTGTGTGTGTATATGGGGAGAGAGAGAGAGAGAGTTGGGGGTGAGGTGAAAGGGCCCCCTCTTGTAGACAGTTTGACTGATGACATGCATTAAACAGTTAATCTGTCTGATTGAATGTTTGCTTCCTCCAAATTGAAACATTAAACAACAAGGCGAGAAGAGCGAGGGGGTGCAGAAGCAGAGGAGGAGAGAGGGATATGGCTTCATCTACTCCCCAAATCATGCAAAGCATTGGACTGGAATATATAATGTTGTCCTGCAAGCCCGGAAAGGGGGAGCAAAGGCAAGAGTGAGATTGGAACGGACAGAATGTGTGTTTTGTGTGCAGGGGGATGAATGAGAGAGACAGAAAACTGGTGGAAAGGAATGAGAGAAGAAAATGGAGAGGAAGATCATGAAAGATGAGAGGAGGTAGAACAAAAGAAAGAAAGAAAGAACCAAAGTCACTGAATGAGTATGAAAATGGTGTACATCATATGTATACTATGGCCTTCATGGTCACCAGATCACAAACCAATTGAAAAGAGATTGACAACACCTATGGGAGATTTTGGAAATGTTAGACAGCTTTGTCCACCACCACCACCACCACCAGAACTCCAATTGAGGGAATATCTTTTGGAAGAATGGCGTTCATTCCTCTAGTACAGTTCCAGAGACTTTGATGGCTTATGGTGGCCAGAAACCCAAACACATTGTCACCTGTTAGTAGTTAAGTCATACTGTGAAACTGCAAGTGGCTGATTTGATTACAAAGTGTAAGGAAATGTTGACTAATGTCTGAGGAAATTTTACTTTTTTTGTCTCCCCCAAAAGACCCTTAGATAGCTACAGCTTATTCAAAATAAATAAGACAGATATTTTGTATAACACCAATTAGTTAGCAGTGGCCATGAGGTTTTGAACTTGAGTGTAATCATTTAGAAACATGAAATATACAAAAATCTGCTAATTAAAATATATATTAATTAGCAATGGAACTCAACCACTAGCAAAACTATACACACACACACACACACACACACATATATATATATATATATATATACACATAGTTTTGCTAGTGGTTGAGCTCAATTGGGAAACTACAGATATTTTGAAAACTATGTTCACTGAGCTACATCGTTCACCAAACTCATTCACAGTTTGGTCCACATAGAGTGCTGTTATGCTTAGTGTGTAAAGATTTTTTTTTAATTAACAGAATTAATAATATAATTGTTGTAAAAGCAGTTGTAAATAAATAAATTACATTACACTGTGTTTACTATTGCTTACACATTGTATTGGCTATTGGCATTTGTTTCAACACTCTGTTGGCTTTTTCCAAAAACAGCCATGCAAAAATCTAATTGTTTTACTACAGTTCACACTCAACAAAAACTCCTGCAAAAACACATGATGCAAAACATTTGCACACCACTAAAATAAATGGTAAGGTATTATATGTAATACATATGCACAGATAATATAATAAAGGGTGTCCCATTAGTCCAGGATCATATGGGTTAAGGTATATTTTTGTATTTTTACAGATCATGATGTATCTGAGCAAGGAAGAATGAATCCAATAATATTACTTATAAGAATTTGTTCATTGAGAAAAAATAGTGGACATGTTAAGCAATTTCTGTAAATAAAAGCTTTTGTATTGCCATTTTTTTATGTTTCTCATAAAAATGATTCTAGGCTTTTTTTTAGACAAAATTTAATTTTTATTTAGATTATTTGAAGTGAGTATTTAATAGATCATTGTAATCTTTTTTTAAACAGACAGGTAACATATTAAAGGAAAATGCAACATAAAATGTGCTGGCCACCATAAGCTACTAGAACAGCTTCAGTGTGCCCTGGAATAGGTTCAAAATGTCTCAGTGATTGATGATGGTGGTTTAGACCACTGTCTACCACGTCACTCCAAAATCTCGGCTGAGTAATGTTGAATCTGAAGACCATAGCATATGATTTACATAATTTTCATATTCATCAAACCATTACTTCTGTAATGATAGTAAATATAGTAAACTTTTAGTGTAGTACACAAAGTCTCCAGAGAAATAGGATGTTTTGGCAAAAAGTCCTTCATTAGCTGTGGGGTGTGGTCTCCTTTGGCCCTCTGAGTTTTTCACATCTTCCCCCATCTAATGACCTGCAGGCCTTTGAATCTGTGCTGCTAGAGTGGTCAGAGTGGTTCTCCCTCACCCTCCATTTCCCCTTGTATTTCCGCTGAATGTTTGGTCCACAGGGACCTGCTGCTCACTGTTGAGACTGTTATTTTGGCTGGATTACTAATGCACAACACTGGGGCTGCATTGGGGTCTCCCTCTGTACACCTTCTCCCCTGCTGTGCCAGACCAACCTTCACCATCTCCATTCAGACTTTTCCACATGCCCTGCCATCTATCTGACAAGCAGACCTGTGGCTAAGTGCCAATAGTGTGTTGAGGCATGTTCATAACTAGTTTGCTGTGTTAGTGTGATTGCTAACACAACTCACCATGGCTGGAGTCAGGTTAACTCCATTAACCCCTGATTCTCTCTGCTGTGCCATTCTCTCTCTCTCTCTCTCTCTCTCTCTCTGCAGTTCCCGCCCCAGCTCTCACATCCCCTAGCAGATTTAGACCCTGATTCAGAGTCAAATCTGACCCAATTGCAACAACCTAAACAGTTTGCGAGTCATAAACTTCCATGTCCAAAGACCATGGATAAGGAAAGTACAAAGCTGAGAAAACTATCTGTCTTCTTCTAGGTGTATGAACAACCTGAAATTGTTGGCTGAAATTGTTCATTCTAGCTCTTTTGTGCTGGAGTCCCTTAAGGATCCTCCTCATGAGTGTATGCAATATTCCAAACTGAAATGGGGGTGTAGCTAGTGATCATGTCAGCAAAAAGAGCAGAAGAGCTACATTGGTGGCCAGATGAACTTGTGGTGACCTAATGGTTAAATGCAGGGTTACTGCCCAAGGGCATATTACCTACCTATAAACCTGCTTGAACATTCTCTGTTGTGCACAGTGCACTGCTACTACCTGGCAGTCAACATGTATGTCTGCAGGTTGTACAAGATCAATGTCAAACACCTTTCCAGTGAGTCCAAAACTGAGTCAGTTCCTCATGACATTGTGGCAAACATTTTCAGGTGATTCTCTAAATTACGAAAACATGGTTCTTTATAGCACCTTAAAGATTCCATAGGGAACCCACTGTATATGATTCTTTATAGAATATTTTTAAATGGTTCTCTCTTTTCTTTCTAAAATTCTTGAATATGCTGTCTACAATCAGTTGTCTCTCTGTCTTACCCAGAATGACCTCCAAGATCCCAACCAGTCTAGCTTCAAAGCAGCAAACCCATAGAAACTGCCCTTGTGGCAGTTTCTGAGAAGCTTCATGCCACTAGATCAGCCAAAATGTTATCAGTCCTCATCTTCCTTGACCTTTCAGCAAACTTTGATGCAGTCAATCACAAGACTCTTCTATCCATCCTCATTAGTCTTGTAATTTTTTGGCACAGCATAACAGTGGTTTGCTTCTTACCTGGTGGGATGATCATATCAGGTGACACAGCATGGGTCTACATCTACTCCATGCAGACTCTTCACTGGTGTCCCCCAGGGCTCAGTGCATGGTTCTCTTCTGTTCTCGCTTTATAGTTCTCTCTCAGTGAGGTCATATCATCACATGGGTTTTCATTACCAGTGCTATGCTGATGACACTGAATTGCAAGACTGAGCTGCTGTACATCCCTGGAGATGCATCACCATGTGAGCATTGCCATGTGAGCATCACCAAGATCTGGTGATCTCCCGTAACAGCTCTCAGATCTCTGACTCTCTCACTGCACATATCCTTGAGGTAGTCCTGGACAACCAACTATTCTTCTCGCCACACATCGCTAAAATGACTTGGTCATGCAGATTTCTCCTTTATAACATCTGGTTAGATCTGGCCATTTCTATTCACAGAGGCCACTCGGGTGCTTGTTCTGTCCCTTGTCATTTTGAGACTGGACTACTGTAACTTGTTCCTGGCAGGTCTGGTGCTGTGTGCCATCTGATCCTTGCAACTAAATGCAGCTGCACATCTTGCTTTCAACCTCTCCAAATTCTCCCATACCACCCCATTGCTATGCTCCTTCCACTAGCTTCCTGTAGCTGCCCACATCAGGTTTAAAACATTGATGCTTGCCTACAAAGCCAAAAACAGACCAGAGCCCACCTGCCTTAAGTCACATCCTGCTCTGTACCACCCTCTTTCTGAGCCTCTAGCATGGCTTGACTGGACCCACCATCTCTCAAGGTACAATGAAGATGTGCATCAAGACTCTTCTCTGTCACCCAAGTGATGGAATGAACTCCCCCTGGCTGGGTGAAGAACTGATTCACTGGCTGTCTTTTAAATGAAGAGTAAAGACCTCTTCACCAAGCACTTGAATGAGCACTTTGTTAGTCTATTTTTTTAAATCCTTATTTGTGTTTTCTTTTCATACTGCACAAAACTCCCCAACAGGGTTTTAGCCTGTGGTACTCTTAGTCCCTGACCTAGTGAACTAGCATGAGGATATGTTTTTGATAGAAACTACAAAGCACTTTTGTAAGTCACTCTGGATAAGGGCATGTGCTAAATGCTGTAAATGTAAACTGAGAAAAATCTGTAATCTGTGAACTCTTCACAGTGAGTGCTATATTGCTTAGTTTAGAATACTAAGTATCTATTGCACATCATTGTAGTTTATGTTACATATAGCCATTGCCAAAAGCCAATAGCCTGGAGAAAAGTCCAGTAAGGAAATGTTAGATCAGTGATTTTTTTTCACAGTTGTTTATTTTTAATCTTATAGTTTATTTTATTAAGAATATTTCATGCAAAATTCCCACGCTTTAAAGATTCTGCCTAGCAGGGGTGAAATATGGACAAACATCAGCCTGGGATTTTGCTTTAAAATGGCCTCCTACATCTGTCCAAAATAACATAAATGAAACTACTATTACGACATAAGGCAACACTATTGCAGAGTTTTGTCTCTGTTGAGCACCGCAAATTCATGATTGGCCTGTTTTTATGTATTACCTGTGTTCATATAAACAGTCAAATAAACAATATGCTTAATGTGAAACAAATTTTTCAGCTCATTTTTATACACTTCAATAATGTCCAGTAAGCTATTTTTCTGTTGCCTAATGAATGTAAAGCAGGGATCAGATATTATAGCACCAGTGCTCTGATGTAGAAAACTAGAAGTACTAGCACAGACACAAATTCAGAAACACCCACCAAATTTTTTTGGGGCACCAATATACAGCATGGTGGTGGAGGTGGAATCAAGTGCTGTACTCTACAAATGTAGACAAGCTACCTAATATTAAGTTTGGTTGTATTAAGGTTCTTCACTGTAATATCAAAGGACCATTTTTTTAAGCACACATGATATGTCTTTAATGAAATTGGTTATGGGATTGCCCAGTCACTTGCTTGGGTGAATCTCCAAAAGAAAGAGGTTAGGCATTCAACTGGTTGTGTCAAGTGAATGGTCAAGCTTTAGGTTTTGCTAAGGCACTCTTAATTTTCTTTAGCCTGCAGCACGTTGCTATTGTCAGCTCACACTGATTTCCAGAATGTTCCAATGGCTGGCTATCAGCATTTGCCCATGCAGTGAAGGTGTTCACTTTTTTATTGTTAGGGGGCTAAGCAGCCAAGCTTTTTTGCACTTTTCAACACAACTGCTGCAACAATGTAGCAAAGGTGCTTTTTCTTTTTAGGGGACTGAGCAGCCATGTTCGTAACGGATAGTTGTTATAGAGCTTCACACATCATCATTAGCATTATGCTACAGTTAGAGCAAGGCTCTGAAAGTGCCTGTCAAAGATGCTCAAGACGTAAAAATTTGGTCATGGCTGTCACCTAATTCATCAGGGCTTGCATGTGTCATAGATGGGGGTTGTTTAGGAGGACTATGGCCTGAGGAAGGAAGTTGTGCAGGCATCAGCTGGTTGTTGTTAGGGCCCTTATTCTTGGTTTCTGGTGTGAACAGAAATGCCGGAATAGAGGGTGGTTGGTGTATGAGGCTTCAGCTATGATATTCCCCACCCTCGATCTCAAGGTATATGAATACAGGTCTGTGTGGAGGAGAGTTAATAGCCAGTGGTTTTCACTGCACTTGTGAATGTAGCTGCACAATGAGATATAACTTATACTTGAAGTGTGAAGTTACACAGCTGAACTAGATGGAGATGGAAGACATGAGGATAGATAGATTAAAGTGGCTTTGTAGACAATGATCAGAAACTTCTGCTGCAGCTTCAGTTTCTTTAGCGGTTGTAGAAAAAAATACACAGCAGGGCCTTCTAAATGATTGTGTTGATAATTCTGTTGTGCTGATTTGTCTCTGGCATCTCAGTTGCTTTTAGAAGGTTCTCTAAATGCAGCATGTAATAAAGCCAATGAAATTGAATGATCAATAATAAAAACAGCTAATTTGAAAAGTATGGAACTTCAGTTTATTCGAGTATGATTACTATTGTTTACTTTTTGTGGCAAAATTAGAAATAAAGGTAAATTAGTATTAAACAAACCAATAATAATCATGTTGCAGATCTGCAGATTACATTTTCCATGTAACACTTGTAAAAATATACTTAAATGACACAGGGTGTGTAGGCCAGAGAGGTTCCTTATAGGCAAAGTAGACTTACTAAGAGCAGAAAATACACAAAACTCTTACTTTATATATTGGCTAACTGCTTCTGTATAGCTAAATTACTTTACATCAATTTAAATGAACCAAGGCAGTAATTTTCCTTTGAATAAATTATTTTAAAGGCTTTTACTCTTTAATGCACCTAATGTTACTTGGTGTTGCTTGGTTTGGTTTTTTCACATTTATTACTTGATTGTGATTGCTTTGGGGTATGTACATCTTGTAGCTGTTTTAAAAGTAGCATGCTTTACTAAGATCTTGGTATTTGCATAACTTAATCAAGTAGCAGTGCAAATATAGGAATCGTATAAGGGTTAAGCATACTACTTACAGTTTGTCCCAGTTGCCATGTGCCCAAATACACAAAAGCGATCTGTTCAATACACTAACCAGATATGAAGTTGCAAGACTGGACACACACACTCCACTTGCTTTAACTAAGTTTGTAATTCAGGTTCACTCATTTTGCCAAACACTGCACACAGTTCATAGTGCGTAAGCACAGTAGTCATTGTGAGCCCACCAATTCTCCTAACACAAGAATCATGTGGCAAAACTCAAAGTGATAATGAACTGCAGGAGTCTTCACCTAAACAAACACAATCAGTCAATTTTTTCACTCAATTCTCCAATGTAGAAGGTCACAAAAGTGCTCAGTAGAGAAAAAAATGGGAGCAACAAATAACTCATAAGGTAAGAGATAGGGAAAGCAATAGAGGAAGAAGAAGACAACATCTTTCAAACAAAATAAGACCAAACTGGTCGATAATGTAATCAGCCATGGAATGATTATGAGCAAACAGGACAAAGAGAGAAACCCAATCTGTACCAAGAATTATCACCTTCAGGACTGAGTGGGTAAAAATATAACACTTGCAGGACATTTATCACTCATAGCAACAAGACAACTGAATATTTGTACATTTATGAGCACAAGCATTACCTGTGCAGAGTTCAGAGTAGGCCACTGTCTAAGAAGGCACAGGATGTCAAATAGGCAAATTTTTTCACCTTCAGTAACCCCTTTATCCGAGTCAGGGTTGCGGTGGATCCAGAGCATACACTGGGCACTGGGAAAGAATACATCTTGAACGGAACGCCAGTCGGGTGGGGGAATATGCACACATACAGTCACACACTCATTCACACCTAGGGGCAATTTTAGCATAATTAATCCATGGACATGCATGTTTTTGGGAGGTGGGGGAAATATTTGACAGACATAAGCAAATATGTCATATATTTTTATATAATTTTCCTCAGTTGCTTATACACAATTTATAAAACCATGTGTCTACTTTCAAATGTGCTAACACATTTATCAAGATCCTACAAACATTTTACAAATCTTCATATATTTTTTGTGAATGAAATAAAATTCTAGCCAACCAACAGTCCCTTCACAATTAAATACTAACATTAAAATGGCAAAATAATTTGAATGAATAAATAAATACAAAACTTTGCCTTAAAATAGTCAACACTCTCCTTGAAATAATATTATGAAATATATAATGAAATATAATTAAATAGTCACATCAGAATACTGCACATTTAATGTGTGAAATTCGAAAACACACCTTGTTTTTCACATGACACTGGTCGATTGAGAACACAGCCATCACATCAACTAGGGAAAATTGCAAGAAAATGGAATGAATGTTTTATTTACTGTAATTTTTTTGTGTTTGCTAGTGGAAAAAAAAGGAAAAATTGTGAGTGCAAACATATGCCATATGATATGAATGAATTAGTTAATTATCGGTGGATTATTTTTTTCATTTTCTCTAGTAATCAGTTTTATGTTTGATGGCTGATAACAGCTAGAGAGTAGCAATGTGGGTGCTGCAGATGTAGAGTAATTAATTTTTATAAATTCATACACTATATGGACACCATACCTCACACCCCTATATGCGTGTTGAACATCCTATTCCAAAACCATGGGCATTAATATGGAGTTGGTCCTCCCTTGGTTGCTATAATAGCCTCCAATTTTCTGGGAAGGTTTTCCACAAGATTTTGGAATGTGACTGTGGGGACAATTCAGCCACAAGGGCATAAGTGAGATTGGGCACTGATGTTGGGTGATAAGGCCTGGCACGCAGTCAGTGTTCCAATTCATCCCAAAAGTGTTCAGTGGGGTTGAGGCTGTGTGCAGGCCACTTGTGTTCTTCCACTCCAATCTTGGCAAACCATATAAAGCATACAAATCATATACTTATAAAGCTTGCTTTGTACACAGGGGTATTGACATACTGGAACAAGTTTTGGCCTCCATTGTAATTCCAGTGAAGGGAAATTTAAATGCTACCGTATACAAAGACATTCAAGACAATTGTGTGCTTCCAATTTTGTGGCAACAGTTTGGGGAAGAACCACATATGAGTGATGGCCAGGTGTCCACATACCTTTGGCCATGTAGTGTAGCTTGTTATAAACTGTTGAACTTTGCCAACCTCTTGTATTTCAGGGCAGGATGGGGAGTTATTTGTTCTGCTAGCACCCAATGGAGTTGGATGATGTTCAGTGGTCATGCTTTTAACCAGAACAGTGTCAGAAACAACTTACACAGCCTTGTGCCAATTGCAGTATAATGTTGATGGCAATGTGTGAAGCTTGCATGTAAATACTGCCATTATACATTCTCAGACGCTGAGTGGTCACTGCATGGAGTGAAACAAACAGCAGTCACGGCTGCTGAATCTTCTAGGAAAAAACCCAGATAGCAGACGTCTGGATCCTGGATTTACCTGAGAGTGGTGAGACTATGTGCATGTTAAATGTAATAAAATGTTTTATTATGTTTGTGTCAATTAAGGAATCTGCCTTTAATTTGTATTTAATATATTAAACACCTCAACTCTCTCTCTCTATGCAAATGTTAGCTACCTACGATAACAAACTAGGGTTTAGCTAGAATGCTAAAATGACCCAATATGGTGTTGGCTAGCTTTCCTTTGCTAATGAACAGAGCTTTATTTAAACTTATTCACTCACACTCATTCACTCTCATTAGCCACTTTATCCTGACCAGAGTGGCAGTGGATCCGGAGTCTCTCCTGGGAACACTGGGTATAAGGTAGGAATACACACTGAATGAGACATAGGGCACCATGCACACACACACTCACACCTACAGGCAATTTGTTTTAGCCAATCCACCTACTGGCATGTTTTCGGAAGGTGGGAGGAAACCAGAAAACTCTGAGGAAACCCACGTAGACACAGGGAGAACATGCACAGAAACTCCACATAGACAATAACCCGAGCTCAGGATCAAACTGGAGCAGTGAAGGTGTGAGGTTATAATGCTACCCTCTGCACCACTGTGCCACCCCTTAATCTTATTCCTGTTTATATAAATAAAATAAAATAAAAATAATTAACATAATATTCCTGCTAACCAATGCTGACAGCTAAATAGTAAAGATGAGATACATTTATGACTACTGCTTCATGAATATTGATAAATATGGCTTAAATCCTCTCAGGTGAGCTCATGTTAGCTAGATTAGCAATGAGTCTGCAGTGATGTGACTGGAAAGTGTGGCTAAGGCTAAGTGCACAAACTTGTAAGGGTAGCTTGGAAAATATTAAGTAATTACAATAGATCATTGGATGTCCATTACACACATGTGGAGAAGCAGAACAATCTCCCATTTAACGATGTATGGTAATTTATTGATAATGAAGAGCTCATAATGACAGTATTATTACAAGAGCAGAAATCGGTGTGTCTTTTCTGTCTTAGCGTTGCCACCTTTCCCTGCTCTGAACAGTGCGAGACCCTCTGAAGCAAAGATTCTATACAATTATAACATATTAAAATTGTACCACAGGTGTCACCCATACGTTCTCACAATTTGCAAACAGAAGCAACACGGAAGAACTCTGTGTAGAGCTAAGTGTTCACAACTGCACAGATTTAAGTTTTTGAAAAACTAATATTAAAAAATGCTTCCGGTTTTGTTTTATTTTTAAGATATTTCACAAACATCTTCAGCAAGAGTGGGCGAGTCCCTTTTTTTCAAATGGAAATGGAGACATGATGTATGTGTATATGCATGTGTAGATTAAATATTTTAGTACTTTAATGGTGAGCTAGTAAAGTGTTTGATTTGGGTACTGTGTATAGAATCACACATGCACACATCAGTCATTGATAACTCATGGACTTCTCGAAGCTTTTTTAATTTACTTTTAAATTCTGTTTTAAAAACAAAAAGCAAAAACTAGCTCAGAACTGATGCAGAGGACGATGTAAAATAGACCTGGCCTGCACTTGGACTGGAGCAGCATTGAAAAAAAAATGAGGAGATGGGACAGTATTGTGTAGAATCTGGAATACAGGTCCATACATGCTTTAGCCTGACATTTGTGACATACCATTTTAACACATGCAGTCACAAATATCTGAGCTGTTTTCTTAACTGGTTTGTAGGTAATCCATAAAACTCATCGAAGACTTTAAATGAGCACTCTGTATTGTATAGCTTGAAGTGGGATTTGTCTTTCAATAATCCATTGGCTTATACTGATTGCTGATCACTTTCTCCCATATTTGCCTCTGTAATCATTATGATATTTAACATTTTGCTTGTAGTACAATGTAGTTTTTGTTACTTAGCTCTGATATCCAAACTGATAGCAATCTGACAGCAATAATTTTTGGAAGTAGAGTATACCAATTTTACTTTAAAGAAAGTTTTACTTTTGAAATATATAGTTTTGAATGGAAAATATATGAAAAATAATGATATCTTCATCTGATGTGTTTAATGCCAAAAAAAGATGTTGACATTTTAGCCCTCATAGCATGCTATTGTGCTAACAGTATGAAGAGAGAAGAAAAATACACCGAAACAGGCTGAAACGTACTTGTTAGTAATTCACCAAGTCAAACTACAATAACAAGATCAAATAATGTTCATCACATCCATTCATCATGAACATCAAAATTACAGAAAATATAATGAATGGTTGCATGGTAAGCCAAAATCACACAAGCAGGTGTATAAAGAATGGTAAAAGCAATGGGATTTATAGCACTGAGAGAAAAGATGGGTATTTGGTTGTATTTTAATGGTAAATGGTTTGAGATAGATGAGAAATCACAGAGGCTTTGTGGGAATGAATATCAAAGTTTGGGTGCAGTTGCACTGAAAGACACTGCAGTTTGGACAACGATTTTGCAGAGACCAGTAAGAAGATCACTACAATACTTGTTGGGGGATTATGAAAACATAGACTAGAGGCCTTTTTTTGTTTTTTAACCCAGGAAAGTTCTCAAAATTTGAGTCATTCCTAATTCCTACCACTAGCTAGTTCTCACCTATCACATGACAGCTACCGACCAGGGAGTGCGAGGGCTAGCACATGCTCCAAGACACATAAAGCCAGCCACCATAAATATACACTTTAGAAAGTGCTAACTGCTCTCTTCTACATGCATGTGTTCACAGACAGCCATGATTGACTATTGTCGCTCTGATTGACAGAGAAGAGACTAATGCTGTCCTACCATCCAGAAGCAAGGCCTATCATACTCGCTTGGACTCCTGGTCATGAATGACCGTGGCATAATCGGCATTCAGAATCATCATCTCCTAATGATCGCGTGAACACTATTCTGTTGACCTCCATGGACTAGAGTTTGAGTATTCTTAAAATCACTATAGGCTAGAGTCATGCAATGTTACCAAGTTGAAAGCATGCAGTCCTAGTGAGAATTCTTGTGTGAATTTAAAAGTGAGGCACAAGCCAAAATGGTGCCTAGGTTTCAAACAGTTTGAAAGGTGTAATGATAACCCTATCAATGTTTTACCTATACTAAGGAAATAAGCTAATTACGATGGTCCACATGCAGGGAAACAGGTGAGAGCTAATGCCAACGCAGTGGAAATCTGAAGAGGAAACGTACAGAAGAGGAGGAAGAAATAGAGCATTTGTAGCAGATAGAAGGAGAGAAACCTGTTCCAGCATGACAATGTCCTTGAGCTCAAAACGCACTCAGTAAAGACATGGTTTGCCAAACTTGGTGTGGAAGAACTTGAGTGGCCTACAGAGAATCCTGACCTCAACACCACTGAACACTTTTGGGATGAACTGGAACACCGACTCCATATTAATGCCCATGGTTTTGAAATGGGATGCTCAACAAGCACATATGGGTGTGAGGGTATTTTTGGCCATATTGTGCATGTCAGTGTTACAAACTACCACAAGTCTATTTATTACAGAGAATGGTAAATATCACAGCTGTACATTTTCCTTTATCTTTTGGAACAGATAGAATGCTTCTATGAGGAAGGGGTCTAAATCTCTGATGCTCATACTGGGGAGCCTTTCAACTCACTCAGTGCTGATTGACTTAGTATGACATAGTTTGACATAGTATATTTAGTATACAGTTGTGGATGAGTAATGACTCATAGTCGCACTATACAGTGTCACCCAGAAGAGGGTGGATTCCTTTTTGGGTCTGATTTCTCTCAAGGTTTTTTTCCTCATTTTGTTTCAGGGAGGTTTTCCTTGCCTCTGTTGCCACTGGCTTGCTCATTAGGACTCTAAATCTATGTGCAGATTTCTGTAAAGCTGCTTTATAACAAAGTCCTTTGTTAAAAGCACTATATAAGTAAAATTGTATTGTGTTGTGTTGTGTTGTATTGAATTGAATTGAATTCGATTCAAAATTGAAGAACTTGATGGTCGTATTCACAAGGTTCCTTGTAGTTTGCCTATTCTCACGAATGTTTCAGTAGAAAATAAAGGATAAATAATAACAGACAGGACAAAGTTAAAAACAAAAAAACATTAGAAGGTTCTTATGGACACAATATTTTACATAGTCTTACAAAGAGACTGAATAGACTTGTCTTAGATTTTTATGCAATATTGTGAAACTATTGTTCAGACATATAATAGTGATGTAAGGAATACAGTTAAAGTAGTCTAGGTCATACTTACATGACTGGAAGTATGCCACTTCAGGCAACGTGCAAAGTAAGTGTTGATGTAAACCTCGGTAAAGTCAGGTACATTCTATAAAGTGCATGGTACAACATTTTATACATTCAATGTGTCAGTGTGTGTAAGGGGAAGATGGAGGTGGAAGTGGTAGAGGGTGGTTGTTGTTTATGAGTCTGACAGCCTGGGGGCACATGCTGTCATGGAGTCTGGATATTCTGGCTGTGATGCCCTAATGCTCATAGAGGAGCAAGTAAAGGCCATTTGCACAGTTTTTCACAATTGCCTACATTATTGCACAGATTTCTTAATAACTCAAGTTACCTTTAGTCTAAGCCATTGGGTCAAACCTTTAAATACATTTTACTGTCATTACAAATACCTTAAACACAAGACCACTGACCTTACCAGGAAAAACACTATTCCTCTCTGTGGAAGAGGAAATTAAGTAAAAATATTATGCAAATGTAAAGACACAGAGTTAGACCGACACCTCTTAGAAAATAGAATGCCTCTAGGCATTACAATCTTTCATGGCCAAAAAGACACATTCTTTTATTGTATGACATTTCTATACCTGACAGCCAAGACACATTCAAAAAAGAATTATTGGACATGAAGAATAATAAGTAAACAGCTCTGCTTTGCAATAAAGTGGGGAAGGATAGAGGAAGATGAGGGTGTACAAGTGTACAAGAGGGTGCAAGTAGTTGTCTTTTGTAAATAAATTGTCTTTTGCTTTTGCTTAAGCCACTGGAGCAAAACTACAAATTCATTTCACAGACAGTTTTTAAGCTCCATCTCTAGGCACAAATTTCATGATAAACTCTCATTTTGGATGTTCAGAACACTGAGGCACAAAAATGCATACGTTTGGAAAAAGAACATGAAAGCTAGAGAATCCAAGTTCGGAGTTCATTTGGCAGAATGGCAGAAGAACAAAAAGTAAAAAACACAGTGAACCCCAAAAGATGCATGGAGGTAGTCATCAGCGTTCTGCATCCCAGGTATCCCCTGGATGAGTGTAGTTATGCATAAAAACCTTAACAAAGCAAACCAAAATACAAGACCAAAGAGAGACAACACTGAACAAACAGCTTAGAATTGCACACAAAACATGGCAAGACTGAAAGTTTAGATAAAAAGAAAAAAGTAAGATAAAATGAGAGATAAAATAAAATGAGAACAGTTATAGAGACATTATGCAGGTTCCAGGTTGCTGTGGCGGACCAGTAGTGGTCATAAGAAAATCTCCTGGAGAAATCTCCTGATTTTGATATTTCACCTGCCCACTGGGCTAAGGATGGTACCCAGGTGACACTCACACCAATGATTAGTTCTTCAAAATGCCTCCCAACAGTGTGAATTATGTGCCACAGTCATAAAAACGTCATTTGGCTGTTTTTAGTGTTATTGGAGGCTTTAGTGTACCAGTCTATGATCAACAAATTGGTATTTGTATTATAGATTAAATGATATGAAGAATGATTGTGGAACTGCAAAAAAAGTGAGGAGAACTCTGGAAACATTGGTGGCTTCTGCTTTGTGCTAGATAGCCAATCATTAAACCCTTTTGAATATGAGTTACTGAATAGTAGGGAGAAATTAGTGGAGAAAAGCAGAGATGTGGATATATGAACTTAACCATGAAGAAGGTGGAGCTTCAGGCATAGTCTTGCTCCCAAACTTCAGTTATTTCATAACTCCATGTGTTGCCATGAGAGGGTGGGAAATCCATGATAAAGCTAGTAGTGCTTCTGTACTGCTGGAAACTGTCTAGGAGACTTTGATTGGTCACATACAGGACATGCACAGACACCCTTTTACAGTATATGTAAGTGGATGGATGCTGGGATATCAGTCTTGTCTTTCAAGACATTCTAACAATCTGATGTGACTATGCAGGAGAGAGAACTGGTTTTTGACTCGTAATTTTACTGTGGCCTCATGCAGTCTAGAGAGGGCATCTGCCTTGGTGTTCTGGGTTGCCAGTCTGTAAGCAAGGTGACAGTGGGTGAAGAATAATACCCAGCATGCTTGCTGAGGCTTATGATGTTTTGTGGGACCGATATATTTAAGAATGAGATAATCCATGAGCACTAAGAAAGGATGGGCTTGCTCCTTGTAACCAGTATTGACATTCAAATACCAATTTGATAGGCCAGCTCCCTGTTTCTCACACCATAATTCCTCTCAGAGGGAGAGTGTAGAGCTAGCCACCTAGCCAAACTGAGCAAACATATGAGAAATAAACCAAGATTAAACTTTTTTGGCATGAATGCCAAGCATTACATTGGAAACCAACCACCTCATCACCAGAATCCAATCGTTTTTTGGGTGATGTTTTCCAGCAGAAGGAACTTGAAAAAGACAAACAGATCAGAACCTGAACTTGAGAACTGAAGGAAAGGATCTCTGGAAAGGCCAGTCCAACCTTACAGAGCATTTTCAGAATTTCTGCAGAGAGAAATAGGACAGGATACAAAAATTAAGATGTGCCAATCACCATGCCCAAAAAGCACTGTGTGTATGGCCCTTGCCTTTTCTCTCTTACCTGTTTGGATTTACCCTTGGATTGTGTATTTATTGACGATTAGTGTTTTTGACTCCTGCTTGGCTATCTGACTAATCTTTGGATCTGTCCTCTGATTTCTTTAATATTCTGTTTGACCCTGGCCTGTTTATCAATATTGAATTTTGGATTGTCAACTTTATTGCTAATAAACCTCTAGCAAATGGATTCTCGCAACACCTCTGTCTGTTACAAAAGGCTTTGCCTACTAATGTGGATCCAACTGAGGTACATGATCTTCCTTCTGCCATCGCAGCTCAAAGCAAATTAGGTGCTCAAACTCAGCAGCTCCACCAAATCTCATCTGCCATGGAAGACTTTATCTGGTCATGTAAAGAGCTGTCTCAACCAATGCCCCTGCGACACCTGGGCATGAGCATGAGTAATCCAGTGCACCATGGAAACCCAGAAGTAAGTCTGTTTCAGTCTTGTATTGGCCAGCCTAAAAAATTTTAATTTAATTGTATTTATTTAGCTCTTTCAACAATTGACATTGTTACAAAGAAGCTTCACAGAAATATAGGCATGGATTTAGATTTATCCCTAATAAGCAAGCTAGAGGTGATGATGGCAAGGAAAAACTCTCCGAGACGAAATGAGGAAGAAACCTTGAGAGGAACCAGACTCAAAAGGGAACCCTTCCTCTTCTGGGTGACACGGTGTAGTGTGATAATTAGTCGTTACTCATCCACGCTATAAAATTGTATGCTATAAAGTCAAGCAGTGCTAAGTGTGTTGAAAGGATCTTCAGTATGAGCATCAGAGTATTTTTAAAAAAAAATTTTATGAGTGTTTTTTAGCTTTAAATCTATAGTATCAAAAAGAAGTTATCCACTGAATAATGAATGAGGCTTGAATGTAAATTGTTTTCTGTAAGTGTAATTTTTAGAATATCCACAGCCATCTTTAGGGTATCTGTATGGTACCATCCACAGCAGTGTCATGGCAAGCTACAGGCTATCCATGTGGGGCCATCCACAGCAGCAGTGAGTTATTCGTAGGTGAAGGAAGCTCCAAGCAGAAGTAGAGCATAAGGATGGGTCAGGCAGGAGGGTGGATAGAGTCAGGATCATCGGCATCTCATCAGGCAGCAAGATTAATGTGTAGCTCGACAGAGAGAGAGAGAGAGAGAGAACACAGATTACCAGGTATGCTTTTGTCCTGAAGTGGTTTAAGAGGAAGTACATTGTGTGCAGAGCGCAAGCAGGGACTCTGGCAAGACTAGCTAAGGCAGCATAACTAAAAGGGACAGCCAAAAGGTAACACAGGCATGAAGGCACCCTGGGACATTAAACGTCCAGCCACTCCACCATCAAGAAACCTGAGTGGATGTGTGTGTGTGGTGGGGGCTGGGGGGTTGGGGCCAACAGCATCCAAACATCCAAGTTTAACAGAACTCTCTAAGCCCATGAGCCCTCCAGACCTGCCGCTTTACTTAAGAAAAGTCTTGACTAAACAAATCGGTTTTCAGCCTAGTCTTAAAGATTGAGACTGTGTCTGAGTCCCAAACACTAATTCGAAGGCTTTTCCATAACTTCATTATTCTAGGTACTAATAAAGAGCATACAGCTTTTGATGGAAGTCATTTAGTGTTTTATAGGTCATTACTAGTATTTTAAAATCAATGCAATGTTAAAATACAATAGTACTCCCAGTAAATGCAAGAGTTTCATGATGCAAAACTCTATCTTCTTTGCAAATTTTCTGTCTGTCTACTCTAGGAATGTGGATAAAGTGCTGGTGCTATTACTGCCCTGCAGATGAGTGCTCACCTGGGCAACTGCCATTTCTGAGCACTCGAAGCTACAACAAAAGTTCCAGAAGGAATTTCCCTGAAAGATGAGCACATAGATGACAGGCATGTACAACTCTGTTTTGAGAAGAAGGAGCCCTGAAAACAAGGTGGGTTATGATTGTACTGTGGATCTCAAAAGGACATTTTGAGAGCCTGCACTCAGCGACCCAAAGACACACAATGTGACCAGATTTGCCAACCTGTTACTCCCACGGTTGAAAATAAGAAAGGTACAATTTCTGTATGTCTCTCTTGGTGCTCACAGTCCAAATACTTTCCAGTGCTCATAAACTGCTGGAAAATTGCAGTGCAGCAGGAAACTTTATGGATGAGGAAATGAACTGAAATTCCTCTTGCTTTTTTACAAAAGTTCCTGAGTGTGCATGCCCTGGATGGATCACCACTGGAAAAAGTAAAAGTAACCATGTGTATCATTCCACTCCAGACATGCACTGGAATCTTGCACACAGAAACAATCTTGTTCATGGTCACAAAATCTTCACAGAATCCCATTGTTCTGGATTTGCTCTGGCTCACCACACACAACCCAATGGTCTCCTGTAAAGAAGGTGAGCTACTACACTATATGGCCAAAAGTATATGACCATCCATTTTTTGATTTAGTCCCCACTTTGCTGTTATAATAATCTCCACTTTTCTGGGAAGGCTTTCCACTAGATTTTGCAACATGGCTGTGGGGATTTGCCCATTCAGCCACAAGAATATTGTTGAGATCAGGCACTGATGCCAGGCCAGGAGGCCTGGAGCACAGTCAGCATGCCAGTTCATCCACTCCAATCTTGGAAAACCAGGTCTTTATGGACCTTACTTTGTGCACAGGGCTGAAGACAGACTGTAATGCCACAGCAGGCAAGACATCTTATACTATTATCTGCTTCCAACTTTGTGGCTACTATTTTGGTGAAGACCCTTTATGGGTGTGATGGTCAGGTGTCCACAAACCTTTGGCCATATAGTGTAGTATCTTGGAGCCCCTAGTACACCTCTCTCACTCTCTCTCTCTTTTCACACTACCCAGATCGAAAACTCAGAAATCCAAAATAAAATAGAAATTCCTGAACCTTACCTCTACTTTGTAGAAGTGTTCATCACAGTAAAAGCCTCTAAACTGCCCCGTCATCAACCCTGAGACTGTGCAATTGACCTCTTGGCTGACTCATCGCCTCCTAGAAGCAGAGCATACCCTCTGTCTGTTCCAAAGACAAAAGCTATGGAGCAGTATATCAAAGAGGTACCCAAGCTGAGTTACATCCGTCCTTCGACATCCCCAGCAAGTCGGAGACCTTCATCCATGCATTGATTACAGGGGTCTTAAAGGCATTACAGTCAAGTATAGGTACCATTTCCCAATCATACCTTCAGCCCTGGAACAGGTAAGAGGAGCAAACATTTTTACCAAACTTTATTTGCATAGTGCATACAACCTCATTTGTATTTGAGAAGGACATGAATGGAATGGAGAAGACTGCATTCATAATGACCTCTGGCCACTATGAATGCTTGGTCATGTCATATGGGCTAGTTAATGTGCCCTCTGTCTTCCACACATTCGTAAACTTAGTGCTCAGAGAATTCTTGAATCAGTTCTTAGTTGTCTACATTGATGACATTTTGATATTTTCACCCTCAGAGAAAGAGCTTGTCTGAAAGGTGCTAGAGAAGCTGCTAGAAAATCACCTATTCATCAAATTGGAAAAGTGTGAGTTCTGTAATCCCTCAGTCAAGTTCTTGGGCTATATCCTAGACAAGTTCTTGGGCTATATCCTAGAGTGGAGATGAACAAACCCAAGGTGGATGCAGTAACATCATGGCCACTGCTTTGCACTGCCAAAGACCTGCAGAGATTCCTGGGATTTACAGATTTCTACAGGAGATTTTTCCAAGGTATCAGCTCAGTGGCCACTCCCCTGACCTCTATTCTGAAGGGATAATTCAGTATTCTGATACTGCTCTATATTGAGGGTGAGGATAGATTACTCACCATACAGCACATGGGCTGCTATGAATAAACATTCAGTCTAGTGAAGGTAGACAGTGAATTCCATGTGAGCAAGTGACACTCCACTTAGTGCCACCCAGGAGGTAGCCATAGCACATGTCAAATTGCTTTTCATGGAAGCTGGCGCCTCCTGACCTCTATTCAAGTATGCTTGTGCAATCACTTCCCTTATTTACTAGGCTAACCTGTCTTTAGACTGTGTAGGCCATTTATAGTGCCCCACATTCACATTTATAGAACTGAAAGTATAGAGAGAATGTCAATATATGCTGTGTAGTGGCTCGGTGTTATAGAGTATGTAAAAAAAACAAGTTTAGCAAATGAGTGAGAGCAGATTTGTGATAGTCATCGAGTGTTGGAATGTATTTATTTTTTCATGCTAAAACAGTATGCTTGTGCAGTCAAGAACCCCTGGAAGTAACTTATATGGCCAGCTTTGCATACAGCAAAAATACCAGTGCAGGACAATGCTGTGTCTGCATGTCTGTGTCAGCAAGAGCAGTCTGTTAACGATTACACAGAGAGGGATATTATAGTAGGATTGCAGTACATAAACCCCTCATTACAAAGATGAATTCACATTTAAGTGTTCAGTGGTGCTATAGGCACTGGTGTACAATGAGGTGGAAAAAAAGTAACATGTTCAGGTGAGTCATCCTTCACCATATTGAACTCTGTCCTGCAACTCTGTGATGCTGTGGAGGGTGGTTTTTTTTGCTATGGTTTGGGTCTCCCTTAGAAGGAAGTGTCATTTTTTATCATATAATAGAACATTTCTATTATGATGGGAGGGGTCTCTTCCAGGATGACAACGCCCCCATCCACAGGGCAGGGGTGGCCGAATGGTTTGACGAATATGAAAATGATGAAAGTCATATGCCATGGAGTCCAAGTGTATTATGTCTTTATTCAGAACATGATGGAAATGGTACTATCACTCATTGCTGTAGTTAGTGAATAATACACAGGCCATATTTCAAGTTATCTTCCATCCATGACTAGCTGCTGCAGGTTGTTGTTTTTTTTCCTGCCTGCAATCTGGGACTTGGATGTTTTGCATATCTTAGTGTAACTCTATTAATATTTTGCATGCCAAATAGATAAGCTGGAGTTTTTTTTTTTTTAGAGAAAACAGTATTTGTATAGGCAGCACGGTGGTGCAGTGGGTAGCATTGTTGCCTCACAGCTCCAGGGTCTGGGGTTTGATCCTGTGTGGAGTTTTGCATGTTCTCCCTGTGTTTGCATGGGTTTCCTCCAGGTTCTCCAGTTTAATGCCACTGTCTAAATACACTATATGGCAAAATATATGTGTCTAGAATGTCTTTGTATGCTGTAGCATTAACATTTCCTTTCACTGGAACTAAGGGGCCTAGCCCAAGCCTGTTCCAGCATGACAATCCCCCGTGCACAAAGTGAGGTCCATAAAGACATGATTTGCCAAGGATGGTGTGGAAGAACTCAAATGGCGTGCACAGAGCCCTGACTTCATCCCCACTGAACACTTTTGTGATGAACTGGAATACAGACTGCACCCCAGACCTCCTCACCCAACATCAGCTTGACCTCACTAATGCTGTTGTGGCTGAATGGGCAAATCACCACAGCCATGTTCCATAATCTAGTGGAAAGCCTTCTCAGAAGATTGGAGGTTGTTATAAGAACAAAGTGGGGACTAAATCTAGAATGGGATGCCCAACAATCACATGGGTGTGATTGATCAGGTGTCCACATATTTGTGGCCATATAGTGTACATGCAGGTAGGCAGATTTGGCTGTGCTAAATTGTTCCTAGACGTGAAGGTGTGTGTTTGTGTGCACGCGTGGTGCCCTGCAATGGATTGGTGTCCCATCCGGCGTGAACTCTCCTGCCTTGTGCCCAGTGTTACCGGGCTGGGCTGTGGATCCACTGCAACCCTGATCATGATAAAGTGCTTACTGAAAGTGAGTGGGTCAGTGTTTGTATAGTCTATTAAGTATGCATGTGGGCTGTGTTTATTAACAATGTCAATTAACAGGTGAAATTGTGTATAAGTAGAAATAAAATCTAACTATATTAAATGCATATGAAATACTAGACTACTTTCACTGAATAAATGTGTTTGTGTGATTCAAGGAATTATTCTGATTCTCATATACATTCTTTCTTAATTACAAGATATACACTCAGCAATCAAAAACATTTTGGTGCCTTTTCTATTTTTTTCATTCTTTTTTTATTATGTCTTGTGTTTGTATGTTTTATGTTTTCTTTTGACATCTTTCTTAGTGTTGCTGGTTGGAACAGAGCACCAGACCTAATTTTGAGGTGCTGATTTCCTAGGTCTCCCCCATACATTGTTTTTGGACTGAGTGTATTGATGGCAGGGAGTCTGATGTTGTTTTGGGGGAAAAAATAGAGAAAAAATGTTCTTCCCCATGCTGATGTTTGATGTAATAATAATAATAATAATAATAATAATAATAATAATAATAATGAAGTTTTAATTTATACAGTGCCTTTCTCATAGCCACGGTTGCTTTACAATGACAATAGAAACAGATGATAACACAAATAATGATAAACAAAATATTATCAAACAAACAGTTTGAAGAGCTCTCTAAAAGTTTGGAACTGTCTAATTTCATTGGCATAGCTGCTCACTGTCCCACCGAAAGCCTACGCTGTTACAGCCCACAGCACGCACAGCTGCAGCACCACTGGGCACCACCGCTCTGAACGCCGTGCCAAGGTGCCGCAGAGTTGCACACAAAGTAAGCACAGACACATTGCTGATTAGAGGTCCAAGCAGCCCTGGTTATGCTTGGAACAACACCAAACTCCCAATCGGCAACCAACAGACAAATTCAACCACGTAAACATGTAAATGTACATGTAGACATTACCAGAAGGTCTTTACCCGTGTCCACAGGGACAGGTGATCCCAATAAAGTGGTTGGTGAGTGTACATACAGTATCAAAAACATTTTGGGGCCTTGATATTTAGAAAAAACGGCATACTTTTAATCAATGTTCCCTCTATTTTTTTTCTTGTTGAGCAAAACCTATTTCTGTTATAGACCCCTCTGCCATTTGAGCAGAAATGGATGACTGTCAAAGGTGTTGAATGTTGAACATTTAAAATGGCCTGCTAAGCCCACAGTTAATGTATCTAGCTAGTGTTATGTGAGATTAGGACTGAATTTGGGTGGTAGCAGGACTATCTCTGTTTTGACATGCATTCCTGTTTGGGTTTTCAAAAAAATAAGAAAAACTCAATGCTGTTATGAGAGTCAGGTGTACCTGTGGCTGGTTCAGACTCCTCTGCAATCATCTGTCAGTTGCTCCAATTGACTAACATATTTTCTGTTGCTCTCCTATGCTGATTTTATTTTTTCTGCACAGGAGCATCATCAGAAGTGTGCAACCTCACAAACCCGCATGCAGCTTAAACGGAACAGTGGTTGTAATACTGCTTCATTTTAAAATCATTATTTTACAAAGTTACAATCTATTTACTAATCATGATTAAGGAGTTTATTGCTGGGTTTGGAAGGGTCTGACAATTTAGTTAGATTCGGACTAGATTTGAATAGCAATTGGCCTAATTTCATAACACAGACCTGGCATCCCTGGCAGTGATGCATATGATCATAATTCTTATAAGCATATCGGTCGCTTCCAAGCACTCTTCTAGAGTGGAAGAATGAAAACTCTCACCAAGCTTGATTCTGCTGTGCTAGAAGATTCACCCTGTGGATTGGCTAGAGAAAGCGTAAATTTTGATGTAGATGAAAGCCAAAAGATAACTAGAGATGGGCGAACAATTCTTACTTGACAGTTTTGGAGGGGTGAGCCTAGTTTTTCATTGATTATGTCATTTTTTCCCCAAGTGTGTGCATGATTTTGCAAATGTGATATTTTGTAATGAGATAGCTCTGAGAATCAAGCGTCGGCAGTTGAGAAACGCTGCCATGTATGCTGTTACTCAGAGGTCTATCTATTGCTGACCTTTAGGTTTTTCACTTACACAGCACTACTACTGACATGTACTCAGTGTTAGCGCAGTGTCCACTAAAGGAACTTTTTTTTTCTTGGAATATTTTATGATTTTTTTTTTGTAATGATTAAATGATGAATTTTCAGTTTAATTATAAAAAATGCAGTTTAATTCTATAAATATATTGCACTAAACTGCTATGCATTCTTGTTTTGATATGTGCATTTCCCCGTTGCTGTGTTGTCTCAAATTATAGACCCTTTTCCCTTTCCCATGTTCCACCCTTTGTAAATTGTGGCTAGATAATTGCACAAAAACATGATGACTGATGACCAGATGAGCCCAGATGAAGCTATAGACGCTCTCACATCAAATGGTACAAAAAAGCAAAGCAATCAAAACATAAATAGACAGATTACAGGACTGATGAATTGATAGATCTTTGAGAGAAGGTCAAACTTCTTTGCTCACACTCTCAAACCATTGTGAAAAGAAGAGAAATTGATTACCACTCACAAAAGGGCTGAAATGACCAAGAAATTATTTTTCTGGGCAACGAACATTGTGTGAGTGAGAGAGTGCAAAAGTGTGAGCGGGGAAAATGAACCACCAAACCTCTCTTTGTACAAAGTGTCTCAAAAGTAACCACTATCATCTTCAGGTGTTTCTGGTGTTCCAGTAAAATGGCTACTCTACTAAAACAGAAAAGATCAAAGTAGAGACTTTTGCACGCTTGACCAACACTCTCACTTCCTGTTTGTCCCTGAGCACTGTGCATAACCTGTACATTCTCCCCGAGGAAATACCTATTGCTGCTGTGATCTCATCATTTCACCTTTCAAGATAATTTCAAGTACGGATTTAATACACTGGGTGTCCGTGGATAAAGCCGCAATGTGGCACCATTGTGGTTTTCTATTTAATGACATCTTGTTCCTCTGATAATGAACATCTCAAAGCTACATTTCTCCTTCTCTCTCACATACAAATATTAGAAATAAAGATGTCTTGAAAAAAAAATGAAGGCTTCTCTAATCACATGATGTCTGTGTGCAGCAGGCTCTTTAAATGAACCGCCACTAATGCCCCGGTGATGAATAGACAGACAAAACAGCCATCCACAACGAGCAGAACAAATAGGCCTCAGACGCAAATGGAGATGGGCGCGATCGTCACTTGCTCAGGGCCGGATATGTAGATAGAGTTTGAGATGATCGCACCACAGAGACAGAGACGAATTGAGGCGAACAAACGAGTAAACACATTGCGTCTGATTGGGAGTGCACCGAAGCCTGCGCTAATCATAATTAATCACTTACTTATTAAGCGTTAATTACACTTTGCAAATATATCCTCACTATGCAGGCCCCTGTGATTGAAGTTGTTGGGGGTAGATGAGACAGTATTAATCTATTCTTACTTATTAATTTTACTAATTAAAACAACAAGACGCAGATATAAGTGGTTTTGGTGATAGTGTTCCTGGGATAGGCTCCAGGTCCACTGCAGCCCAGACCCAGATAAAGCAGCTACTGAAGATTCTGAAGAATGAATGAATGAATGAATGAATGAAGGAGGGCTTTTAAAAAGCAATAGCGTTGGTGTACAGCCAGTAAATCATCTGAACTGTTGGGGGATGGGGTTGTCTGTTTCTGTGAGATTCATCTTAACCAGATAACACCCCAAGTCATTATAATTAGACACATCCTTTAAAAAAAAGATCTCGTTTGCTGAAGCTTAATCATCTATCTTACTAATACAACTACCACAATTGCTGCCATGGTATTTTTTATGCTTTAGATCATTTGTATTAGGTAGAATTTCTAGCCGCCTAACTTTTTTTGTGTGTGTGTGTGTGTGTGAATCTTGATCTAAATACAGCCAAAACATTTAAGAACGTTTTTGATTGTATTACTAATTGCCTCAAGGGTATAATCGTTTTGTACCCATGGTTTACCCAATTGTCTTCATTCTCAGGTTGTCTAGACCCTACCAGAAACATGTTATTAGGTTCCCCATTTATTTCTCACTCCTCTTTGAAAATGGCCCACCTGAGCGGGCTGATCGAGGGCGGGGCTCCGTAAAGACGCTAATGCCCAGTAATACGGGCCAGATATTATAATCTAAGCGCTGTCACAATGCGTTAGCTCACTCAGACTGACGTTTCAATGCGAGCACGCACAGGTGACGCGACGGGCCAGGAATCGTCAAAAACAGACAAGTCTATTATATCATTCTCTCTCTCTCTCTCTCTCTCACACACACACACACACACACACGAGAGCGCGCGCACACACAATTTGGGTGTCTATCAGAGGCTAACGATCCGTGCGCGCTCCTGTGGTCACGGTGCCGCGCGCTCCTCGTTGGTGATTTATGCGCAGGTGTAATTGAGTGTTAATAAAAGTGTGTCCGGAGCGCGTGTAATTGTGTGCTCTAGCCTTTCTGTGCGCAAGGGCGAGCATAATCGTGTGTAATCGATGATGTGAGTGTTTGTGCGTCTCAGAGAAGGGTGGATTTTCACAGAGACGCATTCAGTCTTTGCTACGCGCAGTAGATTGTCTAAGACGCAAAAGAGATAGTGAGCAATAGAAATGAACAACCATAAAAAAAAAAAAAAATCACCTGGGCATAATTGTGAGGTTAATACAATGAAGCTAAAATGTTAATGAAAACATGTTTGAGCTTTAAAAAGTTTCTTTGCTCAGTTGCTCAGTGCTAGGATATGAATACACAATACTATTTATAAGGTACATTACAGAAAATGACAGCATGTATTTTAGTTGCTGTTGGTAGTGGTGTGTGTGTGTGTGTGTGTGTGTGTGTGTGTGTGTGTGTTAGACATGGTATATATGCAGGCACTTGGTAGATAGGCCCTGTTTAATTGATGCAGGCTGAGAATCGATCCCCCCGCCTGGCCTAATGAAGGCCTGATTGGTTTGTGAGAGCTGGCTGGTTCTGCTCAACTGCCCAACTACTCAACTAATCCACAGTGCAGCGCATTAACAAACACACACACACACACACACACACACACGCAAACTCAATTTACCATCTCTCTTTCACTTGCACTCTAACATTCCCTACTCATGAGCACTAGCTCTCCTTTGTCGGTCTTATCTCTTTGTCCAACACCTCTGTACCTACTTCTCATACATCCTATTCAGCCATCTCCTTTTAGTCTCTTAGTGTACCTAATAACATTAAACTTTGTCCTGACTTGATCAATGGTACCTCCAAGTGGCCTATTTTGGAGGCTCTATCACTACACAAATGTACAATGTCATCAAGGATATTTGATGGAAGCCGAGACATGAAATAAAAGTAAAGATTTTCAAGATCAATATGTAGATTCTTGGATATATGAGATAAAGGGAAAGTCTATTATAAAACCATAACTCAGTAACTTACCTTACAGGGTGAAGATCTCGAAAGTTGTTTATATTGTGCATGGATTGTTGTATTACATTGTTGTTCTCCCCTCTTCATGTAACAATTTATTTTCTACCATATTGCTATTTGTCAGGTAAACATCTGCTCTCATTAATCTCATTCTGTGTTGAAACTGTTAAATGATGTGATAGGCTTTCCACAAAAAAAAAAAAAAGTGGCTTTTATGTTGTTTCTAGGGATATTAGAATTATATCTTGGGACATTTCTAGTCTAGTTGCACTTGCAAAAAGCTATGGCCTGAAGTTAAAAGTTAAAAGATGGCTACTGCCTCTATGCAAACATCATTGGGGGCCTTCAATTTAAAAGTAAGGCATTTTTAATACAACAACTTCTTTATGAGCTTTCAATAATATTAATAGAAAGTAAAATGCAAAGATTAAGGCCAAAAGTATGTGGACACCTGGCCATCACGTCCATATGTGCTTTTTGAACACTCCTTTCCATATGTAGTCTCCACTTTGCTGTTATAATAACCTCCACTCTTCTGGGAAGTCTTGTCATGGTGTCTGGACAACATATCTGGGCCCCTTAATTTCAGTGAAAATTTAATGCTACAGTATACAGAGACATCATTTACAATTATGTGCTTCCAGCTTTGTGGCAACAGTTTGGTGTAGGCCCACATATGGTCAGGTTTCCACATGCTTTTGGCCATCTAGTGTATGTAAATGAGTTTTGTTCAATATGATTATTACCACTTTAGCATTTGAGAAAGTTTTTACCAAAGTTTTTGTAGCAAATATTTCTTTTACTTCTTTGACTCACTTTCAATAACATGCTAGCAGCTATAGTATTTTTTTTATTCAGTCATTAATTCACCTTCAACAGCCATGTTATCCTGGTCAAGGTCATGGTAGAGTCTCAGCCTATCCTATTTAAAATAATTTAATCCCAAAGCTCTACTCTCTCAACTCTAAAATGCTAGCTTTAAAGCATGGGGTTTGTGGAATAATTCTGTATGGGTCGAAGTACATCAATTAAAAGAGCATTACACAACTAGGAACATTATAGCTAACTCATTCAAATCTAAATATGGCTAATTATGAAAAATTACTTAAATCCAAAAGCATTGAAAAAATGTTCAACAACTGAAAATTGCATAGGAATTCATAAGAAAGCCCACTCATATTGTGATTAAGTTAAGGTTAACAGACAGTCATCGCTTCTAATGGTTGATTTTACTTATTATAATTCCTACAAATTTTGGGTTGCTTTTAGTTATTAATCTTTAACAACAAAGCTAAAAAAAGTGCTTGGAATCAGCTGGTCATTGCTATGTTGAACAAAAGTGCGCATAAACACATCTGTCTTAGTTGATATAAAACAATTGTATGCAGTTAGCTAAACAGTAAAATCAATTTCTCAGTTCTTAATTTCTAGATATGCAGGATAGGTTACCTACCTAAAGTCTTACATAATCTAAATAAGAAGATACAAACAGAAGCTAGAGAACATTTAGAGAAATAACATGTTTAGCCAATTGGCTTTTGGGTAATTCATTCCCACTAATAAACACTACTTTGAGAACCCTGTCAGTGTAGTTTAAAGGTCACGTTAAGACCTGATCTTCTTGTATTTTGTAGTGATTGTTCTTAAATTGTCACATATATATTGGAAATTGTCACTCCCTGACTAAACCCCCAATGGCGTATGGGGCATCCGTCAGCCATTAATAGCTTATGTGTAGCTGTAACTGAATGGCAGCCTTCAAGAGTGACATGCCACCCATGTAACTGTTCTAGTCGACATATTGGCCAAGCAGTGCACTAGCCACCTCTGCTGTTATCTGTCACTCTGTCACTCAGTGCTTGGGCAGGAGTTCTTTGGATTTAGGCCCCACATCTGTTTGCCCTTTTAGCTCATGACTGTTAAGATCAGCCCTGTTCAGTAAAACCTGACTACAGACTAGAACATTCAGAAAACTTCTTGATAAACATGATAAACATGAAACTTGATTAACCACCCACCTCCACCCAAAGTGATTGATTTTAGAAAATTGATATGCTTAGTTTTCAAGCCAGAGGTGACAGGGTGAAGGAAAACTCTCTGAGACAACATGAGGAAGAACTCTTGAGAGGAACTAGACTCTAAAGATTCTAAACTCATTAGACTGACACCAGATAGTGTGATTATAAATCATTTCTCTTCTATAAATATATACAATAAAGTCAAACAGTACTAAGTGATTTAAAAGGACGTTCAATATGAGCATAATGTGAATAAAAGTCCTGGAATAAGCACAGGAAAGTATGTATGATTATAGCAGTACTTCCTCTGTATAAGTCAACAGTATCCAGGCAAGATTAGCCACTCAAGCATCACGTACCGGGGGTACACTAACAGCTCAACTGAAAGAGAGAACTTTATTACGTATGCTCTGATCATAAAGTGGTTTAAAAGGGTGTATATTGTGATCAGAATGCTATGACAGCAGCTAAAGGGAGAATCAGAAGGTTACACGGGCATGGGAGTACCCTGGGACGACCTTTACCTAAGAGGAAATCAATCTAGTACTGTGGGCCGAGTCCATGCGCTACTTTATCAACCATCGATAGTATTTTATAATCACTGTGCAAATATACTGGGATATAATCAAACATTGTGGTTCTAGGCCCGTGGCTGCTGCATTCTAGACTAAGTGGAGCCTATTTATGCATCGACTGAATAATCCAGGAATTACATTAGTCCAATCTAGTGGTAACAAAAGCATGAACTAGTTTTCTGCATCACGTATCAACATCGTATTTCTTACCTTAGCAATGTTTCTGACATAAAAAGACTGTCTTATTAATATTATCTATGAGAGCTTCAAATGAGGGACTGAAGTCAATAATCACACCAAGGTCACTGCTGCACATAATGTAACTGAAAGGTCATCAAGCGTTACTTCGTAATCAGAAAACTTATTTCTAGCTGATGTGGCCCTAGCAGAAGTACTTCGGTCTTGTTATAATAAAGTAGGAGGCACTTACTCAGCGTCCAGTGTCTGATGTCCTTTACGCATTTCTCTTTATTTATTAACCTGGTGTCTGTCATCTGGCTTTTCAGAAACATACAGCTGTGTGTCAACAGCATAGCAATGGAAGCTAAGACCATGTTTATGAATAATCATACCCAGACATATCATATCTAGGGGAAACAACCGTGGTCATAAAAACAGTAGCCTTGTAGAATTCTTAGTCAGGTGTTGTCAAGAAACCAAAAAGGTCTGACCAAAAAGGTCTGAACAAGAAGATGCTATGTAGCATATTTGTAATGATGGCCTTCATGAGTAAAGAAATGTGTGGGCCATTAAACTGGTGGCTCAACTCATGTTCTGGTTACCTAATGCAGAGTTCTCCACTAACTACCTTCGGCACACACACACACACACGCACACACAGTTAAGTGGTGTGTGTTTACAGCTTGTTCATTTCCACTCTGCAACTCTTGGCTAAGGCAAGACGAGGGAGTAAGGGCAAGAGAGGGAGAGAAAAAGAGGGCAATCGGAAGAGAGAGGGGGGCAGTGTTTTTGTCCAGGAAAGAAATAGCCCTCTAGGTTGTAATTGGAGGCAGAGAAAGAGAGAAAGTGGGAGGGAGCGACAGCAGAAATTGCTTGGCTGTGGCTGTGTGGGATGATAGTGTTTTTGACAGGTAAATAAGCCTGTGATTGTCGACAGTTACACTGCACCTTTCTGACCCCGACACACACTGGCCTCCTCCATCTATATTTCACTCTGACACACGTGCTGACTCTCTCTATCTTTCTTTCTTTCTTTCTTTAATTCTGACCTTCTCTATCCGTTCTTTCTCCCATCACTTAATTCCTCCCATTCCTCTGAATCCTCAGATCCTTCTGAATGCTGAATGCATCACAGTATGTATACAAGTGTATGATCACATGCTATCATGCTGATGCAAGACACATTAAAATTATAGTATCAAGACAAACAGACAGACAGACAGACAGATAGATAGATAGATAGATAGATAGATAGATAGATAGATAGATGGCACACTCTAGGCGTATCTCTCCTTCTTCCTTCCTCTTTTCCCTTCCTTCTATCTTCCTATCCTCTTTTATCAAGTCAACAACCGTCTCTCCCCCTCCCCTCCTTTTCCCCACTTGCCTCCTTCCCTCCCTCTCTCTGCCTCTCTCACTTCAATCTCAAGTGTTTTCAATTTTATTCTAGAGTGGAATTAACTACCCCCGATGTCAAATTGCCGACGAAATCGATAATAATATCTTTACAAAAGAGGATATTCCAGTCTCTCGCGTCGGCTTTTGAAAAATGGAAAATTTAGCCGAGATTGATTCATTAGTTGACACGTTATAGGACGGTATAAGTATTGATCGCGGCCTGTCATGTCCCATCTCGGCTAATCGAAGCTGAGGCGCTCTGTCGATGGGCGCATTTTTCATAATTCCAACGCCGGGGAGAGAGACTAGCCGATGGAGGCGACTGCAAGGCACTGAGAGAAAAGGAGAGAGTGTATGAGGGGAAGAAAGATAGACGGGGGAGAGATGACTGGGGGGAAACAGGCAGGGGGCAAAGAGTGGAGGACCAAGAAATAGAGTGAAAAGAGGTATGGGGTAAAAGGGAGACAGGGGAGGGTGGAATGGAGGGGACTTTTCGTGTCCAGAAAAGTCTCCAGTGTCGAATGGAGGGCGGTTAGTGGGGAAAGGTAGGCTATGTTTATAGTGCAGGTATGGCCAGTGGGGCGTAAATAATTAATGCATTATCTAATTAAATACAAATGATGAATAAACGAGATGGATGGGGAGAAGAGCATAGGAAAGGGACCTGGCTGGGAGACTGAGGAGGGGGGGAGGAAGGGCAGCAGGGCAGGAGGGAAGAAGAATGGGGTTTAATAGCGTGCGTTGAGGGCAGGAGGCTGTGAAAATGGGGAGATCGGATGAGGAGAGTGAGTGAACGGTGGGGTGGATGGGGGGCGGTAAATAGAAATCGAATGGCTCTGGTGCAAGAAGGAAAGAAGCTCTGAGGGTTAAAAAAAAAATCAAGTGAAGAGGCAATGACGGTGATGGAGAAACTTTTGATAGTTGTGATGTTCGCTTGAAAAGTTATCTTTTGGCTTAAGTGTAAGGCCTTCAATCTCCTTCAACATGTCATGCTCGCACATCACCTCGGACCTATTACCTAACACAGGCTACTCATCAGAGACTCGCTTCTCAGGTTACTGGGCTTATCAGTTACAGCAAGATCCATTCAGTGGCAAGATGTGTACAAATGTCTCTCTGGTAGCCTATATGCCTATGCGTTTTTAATCCTAAATCAACATTAGAAGCAACGCAGCAGCAGTCCATCAGATGAATGGATGGCATAAAACAAGGCTATATAGTGAAATAGTATATAGTAAAATGAGCATAAACAAATCTTAAAGTAAGCAAATCTATATAGGCTATTCATTTTATGTAATTATGCCATTTCATTACTCAGTTATGATCTGTAGACAAACCCTGGTCTGGATCCTATGCTGGATGTGGATTGGACTCATTTCAGACATGCGCATATGCCAAAATAATGTAGATTGCACTCTAATTAAGACATGCACTTATTATAAAGAAGCTCAGTCCATAGTGGTGGTATAGATAGGTAGACAAATTTCTAAAAAAAAAAAAAAATTTTACAGGTAGTTGTTACAGGTAGCTGATTTCAGATATAGTAGGCCTGCATGTACAGTCTGCATGTACAGTATGTAAACTTTGTTCATTCTGGTCATCTGTATACAGATCCCCTGTCTGTGGACAAAACACAGGGCCACAGATGGACATCAGATTTTTATTCTTCTAATGCATCACAGTTACATCTGAATAAATCAGGCGAAGAATCAAGTGGAGCTGATGAGTACATGAATTAGGAAGGAATTAGATGGATTCAGATTACATGTGAACAGCGGAGAGAGGGATGAAAAAAAGAAGGGAACGTGGATGTGTATGTGAGATGGAGAAATACGGGGAGGGGGGAGCGGGGGTATCAGTACTTGGCAGTCTCTGAGTATCTCAGGTTCTCTCCGGCCTGGAAAAGCGGTCGATATTTAATTGTTATTGCTAGCATGGAACGCACGGAAGCGGTGCCTGTACGAAAATTTCTCATTTATTTGGTATTCTTGTGTTCTCTCCTTCTCTCTGCACCCCCTCTCCGGTTTAGAAGAGCACTAGAAATGTTGGTTGGGGGTATTTAGGCACTTTGAGGTGGAAAGAAAGAGGGGGTAGGTGATAGGGACAGCAGGGGAACAAAAAAAAAAAAAAAATGCAAGTTTTCATCCTTAGACACATCGTGTCCCCCTTAAGCACGTCCCCAACAGCCCTCCCTCACCCCAACCTGTATATCCCCCCACCTGTCCAAAATGAAAAATCCGTCATTTTCCATCAAACGTCCAACCAAATATTATCTACACTCCATTTCTAGAGATCGAACCTTATTTAGTTCGAAGGGATTCGCCATCTGTTTTCAAATTTCATTCCTCCGCGAACTTTATTTTCTCTGACTTTGGACAAAATTATAACCCGATCGATCCGCAATCTGCCCACCGTCTACATATATTTTCCGCGGCGGATTCCCTTTTTTTGCTGTCAGTCGCTGGTCAATTTGTTTCTGCCTCTGGCACGAGATCAGCGCACTTGGTAGCTTCGTGCAAGAGACTGAAAGTTGGGCGCCAGCAGTTTGATGCAGAGGGGGTCGTACCCCACACCGACTGCTACTCCACTTTCTCCTTCCTTCAGCTCCCCCTTTCACACTTTTTTTCCCCCCCTCTCCTCGGCTCTCACTGATATGTTTCCTATTCTCCTCCTCCGCTCCGCTTGCTCTGTGCGCTCTTGCGCGTGACTCGCCACGTGCGCGCTCAGTGCGTCCCGAGATTAACACGCCGCGGTCAGACTTCGCAAACCTGTGGGGTAGGCGACCTGTCTTTTTACTCTCAAAGTTATGCTTTTAAAGGTCACGTTCTCAGTGCTTTTGGTAAAGATTTGGTTTAGCCTGCATTTGTATCTTTTGCCATCTGCAAGATAGCGCCAAGTGTTTATATCCTTTATGCGTTGCATGAGATATACTGACAGCGGATTCCAGTTCAAGGTTGTGCGTCAGATGATTTTCTGTGGTTTCTAGTTGGTTTTGGGGGCTGAAGACCTCGGGACCCCGGAAATCCGAGTGCAAAAAGACAGAGCCAATGTGAGGACGCAGCGTCAGGTGAGTGTTTCCCTCTACTACTTCCCACGGGACCCCGAAAATCTAACAGTTGGCGCGCGCTGGATCATATAGTGCAGTCTAAAAGCACGGCTGTTGTCCTGCTTTCTTGCACAACGCATTTGGCTTGATAGTGCATTTTGTTGACACATTTCAAGGATGTATCTAGTTTTTCAAACTGGGCAGCTTTACCAATTTACTTTGCCTCGGGATGAATCTGAAAACACTGTGCCATTCTGCAACTGGACGGCGCGCAAAGGGCGCGCGGCAGTGAAGTAAACGGAGCTGGAGATGTTGGGTGATAGATGGTGCACTTGTCCTTGTTTTGTCTGTAGCTAATTGTCGTGGCAGATAGATAGTCTGCCCGTAGGTCTCTGGCATCAAATACAGTATGCGTGCATGTACTTGAAATTCGGAGAGTGATAGTCTTTGCTTGTCTAGTCTGAAGTTCTGGTTGGACGCAAAGAATAAAATGTTTGCAAGTGCATTTAAATACGTTGAGCTGGACAGCCACTTTATTCAAACATTCATATTTACCCATCAGAAAGCATCCCGTAGGCTAGGCATGGTCTCATATAGGAATCAAAGATGCTGGTCCTGTAGTTCAGTTACATCAGTGTTCCTAATTTTTTTTTAGTTAATCACCAAAATGAAACTTTGTAAGAAAATAATCAGCTACTAGTAAGCATACTTTACTGAATACTACTAATGTATTCTACATTATAGTATTTACAGGATGTGATACAAGTTGCCTGCATTATAGTTTAGCCTGTCACTTAATTGAACTTGGGCACCTAAAGATGCCTTTTTTTTTCTTCTAGGCACATGAGGCTTATTATTATTATAAAAGCCCTGCCCCATTGAGACCCAAACACACAGACATCATGCCTGATTATCCCATCCACATCCACTGCCAAAGTGATGTGGCACTCCAGTCAATCAGTAATTAATTCATTATTCTCTTATGGTTGGTTTTTTTTTTTTTTTTGGACTTTCTAAAGTTCCAAGTAAAAGGAACTAATACTGAAAATTACACAGTAGCCTTAGTCAGTAGTGTATGTAATGATTAAGAGGCTTCCTCAGAATCTGGCTCATTGATTTAAATGGACTGAGCGTGTCCTGCACTTTGGGACTCATAAACTAAGCCTTGCTGTCTGAGGCTCACGCACTAAGCACTGCTCAGCACCTAGTCTGTGGAAAGATTCATATTGTCAAGCTTGAAACAAGATTGCATTTATGTTAGAACTTTCAAAAGTTTTCAACGCCACTGCAAGTGAGGATAAGAAGTATTAAGCTCACTGAATATAGATATGTAGATGGTACCGAAAATGATAATCTAATGCCATCTTAGTGAATTAAATCTGTTCTAGATTTGGATGAATATGAATGAAACCAATATGTTGGTTTTTCGTTGCTACGTCCATATGCTATGCTCTTGTGGCAACCTCTATTAACCCTGCATTTCACAACTGAACTGAAGTTAATTTAGCCACATTAAGCCACACTCTGCTCCCTAAAGTGCAGAAGTATGCTTAATTACCCACAATTAAATGCCTGCGCTAACGTGAAAATGACTCTGATATGGAATAAAGTGACATGGGCGAGTGGAAAGCAGATTCATATGAAGTAAGTTCTTAGGTCACTGATGTTGGTTAACATGGATGACGGATTACTTTGTCAGCACCAAAACATGTAGGTTAAAGTCTATGACCCTTTTGAAAGCACAGAATGCCTTGACAATTTTCCCTAAATTCCCAAGGCTGTATTGTTTTAGCAGATATATCATTTGGAAATAAAGATATGAAAGCAAATATGTTTTGTTCTGGTATGTTTGGTTGACGCCTTTCTAGAAAAAAAAAAAAGAAATTGTCAGCCGCTGCTGAATGCTATACTGAATATAGACGCTTTAGGTGTTGACTCTGCAGTCAGTGAACCTTTTGTGCAGATGTGTATCTTTAGTTTGACTGTCATAAAAACAACACAAGTAGCCTGTAAATCAGACGTAGTTCTGTAGGACACTGATCATGTGAAATAAAATTCCTCGTTTTGCTGTGCGATTTTGTAAATAGAATCACCCAATTCCTGGCCTCTTGCGTGAAATCAGTGATTTCAACAGTCCTCCATAATGAAAATAGGTTTTCCTGGAATTTAACCTTTGACGAATGTTTATGGTATCTGAATAGGCCTTCAATGCAAAACCAGATATATTTTAGGTTATCAACAGAAGTCATCAGTCTCGTGGACCACTGAAAAATATATATATTTTTTGAATATTATTTTGTCCTAGAATGAAAACTATAGCTCTGTATAGCACACTGCGCTGTAAAACATGCTATTTAATTTTACTCAATCTATACACTCGACAATTTTAATCGTAATGACAAGCATACTTTATGCCGCATCTCTGGAGTAGGAGTCTAACTTGGACGAGACTAGTCAGTTAGAGATAATTGTAAACAGTGGTAGTAATAACACCAGGCCCAACAGTGATAACAATTAGATTTGATTTCATTTGAGGATGCCTCCACAGCTGCTACCCCTGCCCCCTTTAGTGCCCCTAACCCCTCTTAGAGACCACACTACCCCCCACCCCAAGGGGCCCGTCTCCCCCTCAGATTAAAGTGGGTGTGTTAATTCGGTGGTGTAGCGATCGAAGAGCTCTGGCAACAATGGGAAATGGGCTATTGATCAGACCTGCTCAGATTAAGACCGGGGAGTGGAGCTCTTTCTCGCTCCCTTTGCCTCTCCTTTCCTCTCCATTTCCCACTTCTCTCTTTGGTCCCTTGCCCTCTCATTGCTCGTTCTTCCTGTCTCTGTGTCCTTCTATCTATCTATCTATCTATCTATCCATCTCTTTCTCCTTTCTTCTTTAGCCGAACTTCAGTTTCTGTTTATCTCTTCCTCGTTCTTTCAGGTTTGTATGCTCCATCTGTTTCAGTGCTCCTTTTTTGTTTTGCTCTTTTTCCCACCTGCGTGTGTTGCTTTCTTTGCAACAAATAGAATTATCGTTATAAAATAGCACGTTTCATTTTATAGTTTTGCGAGTTTAAGGAGACAACGTGCATTTTGGAACCGGCATGAAATTTGAATATAGGAAATACATCTCATGTTAAGTTGATGAGGCTGTGACATTATGGAAAAAAAAACCCTGCAGCAATATTGTTTAATAAGAAACCATTAAAAAAAAATCCCTGTCCACTTATTAATTACTTAAATCTATAATGGTGGAGGAGTATAACCTTCTGCCTCCCATGTACTGGAGGTATCAGCAATGGTTGCAGTTGTCACTAATGAAGAAGACCAATTACAATTACTAAGTCTGCTTACTTATGTCTACATTGTCCAGAAGTGATATTGGGCAGATAACAGACCTTGAGAGTTGCTTGCCTCTTTTGGGCATGAAATATAAAGAGACATTTTTTTACATTTCTCTTTGTTTTTGCTTGCCATAACCTGCTTCCCCTATAAGGCAGGACATATTTGAACAGATTGGACAGGCTGCCAAATTGAAAACATTGACCATGCTCTTATACCATCGAATATATACCAGCAGTATTTGTATTTCAGCCACGTGAGTGTCTCTGTCCCTGGCAGTGGTAATTTTGAGTGTTTCCATTCTTTCTGGAAATCATTCTCCTGTCTTATAGCAGCTTGCTCCTCTTCTGAGTCCTAACACCTCCAAACACAAGTGAATTCCACAGGTTTAGCTAATGGATTATTAAGTAGCTGATTGCGGATCAATTAAGTACTTAAAGTTTGTTAGGCAGAGTCAATGTCTGTGAGGGCTTTCCGAGGTGGTGGGGTTCTCATCTCTGAGAGTTAAAACCTTGCATGAGGCAAAACCCCAGTACTGAATGAACATATACATTTAGCTGCACTCAGAAGTACATAATAAAAGTATATTGTCCAAAAGCAGCTTTACAAAATGAGCAAACCAGTGGGAGTTCGCTGTATAGTGTGTTCTGTCGAGGTTTTGATCCTAGCAGTTTTTGACCTGCAGCATTCTACTTGCTTTACTGTGTGATGTGGTGTAAGGTTGCGGCATTCGTTTTTTTTTTAATTGTTATTATTAATGCAAGTTGTGACACGTAATTCAGTGATCCATTGAGTTATTTTAGGACTGAGTTTTAAATTATTCTCAGAAACAGGTTCTTAAATATTTGTGGGTTTTGGGGCTGAGATTGTGGAGTAGGTGCACTGCCCGGGTTAAAAAAAATATTAATCGCCCGCCTGGAATACATCTGTACCTGAAGAAGTCCACTGTACTTACTGCAAAAGAAAATCCTAAGATTAATTTTATAGATCTGGGTTATTAGAGGTGAGTTATAGAGTTATAAAACTAAACAAAGGCACTGGAAATGGGTGAAGAAGCGAAGGAGAGAGTGGTTATAATGAGAAAAACTGTGTTCTGTTGTGAAGAAAACAATACGAGAGAGAGGGAGGGTAGACACGCCCACGCCACACACACACACACACACACACACACACACACATATATATATATATATATATATATATATATATATATATATATA
>CM075024.1:7279056-7296556 GCA_037576675.1 Pangasius sanitwongsei | reverse complement strand
AAATTGGATTTACGAAAAAATTACAAAATATATATACAAAATGATACCAAGTGCAAGTAAATAATGCGAATGAACCTAAAATATATATCAAATATATTTCTGTCAGCTCAAACTGAATATATTAACAGAATGACTGTGTAAGCGCATCAATTCAGGGTGCGTAAATATATTACTTATGATCTGTTACACTGCATATACATTTGCTCATCTGTTTAAAAACGAAATGACTGAGTTACGAGTTATTATGGAAGAATTGACGGCTTCACTTCTCATTCTGGCATGTGGACTTGTTGCATCGTTACGCGGTGGTTGTGGAGGGGAAACGTGGGTTTGAGAGCCAGGACTGCGCAGGACTTTGAGCTTGCCAAGTCTTTTCTGGAGCTAGTTCGTATTTCTCTCCCGCGCGGAGCATACGATGAAGGGAGGACCGTGGTGTTTATGTGTTTGTTTGCATTTCCGTTGCAGCCTACGCCTCGTGTGCGCGCGACGGAGCTTCCTTTGCAATTCCACCGAGTCGACTGACGCGCAGCAAGTCTCAGGCCGGTTCAGGACGCGCTCGCGCTCCGGGCTTCGGCCCGCTGTTTCCTTCACGGGGAGTTACGGTAAGAGCCTCTGACTCTTCACTCTACACATGTATCATTCTGTCATTCTAACAAGTCTTATCACGGAAGAATTAGGGCTGGGGTTCAGAATTTGTTCAGTTCTGCTCGAGACTTGCATCAAACATGATTCAGGTTATTTGATACATACATACATGCATACATACACACACACACACACAAACATATATATATATATATTTGTGCATTCATATCAATTCGGAAATCTTGTCATTAGTCTGTAAAATATCTGTGGCTTGCACGGTGCTTTAAATTTCAATTAAATTACAATTAAAGCTGGTTGCACACAATATAAAATCAGATTAATATTCAGGGATCTCTTTAACTGTAAAATAAAATCCATGGACCCCCCCTCAGTACAGATGGATTTACTATTCAAATATCAGGCTCATTAGGTAAATCTGTACAATATGCTGGGACCATTTGCTGGAACCATTACATTTTTTCCCCCACTCTTTCCACACACAGAACAACTGACAAAAAACAAACAAACAAAAAAAGATTATACGTGTTTCAAGTTGGCATTATTTATTGGTCTGCATGTTATTTTGTTATTGAGGTCTGGATTACACCAATTAAATACAGTTCATCAGTAAAACAAGCTAATATCTATAAGAACTCAGTAATAAATGTAATAACTCTTATGATGGCAGGCTGTGGTTTACACCATTTTAATAAAATGTAAACTTCCAGAGCCATGCATGTTTAAACGTTTGGTGTTTGAAAGCCAGCAGTACATTTAATTAAGGAAATTGAACTCTGGAGAGCTTTTGCATTACGTAGTATTGTATCTTCTTTCTTTCTTTCTTTCTTTCTTTCTTTCTTTCTTTCTTTTCTGTTTTTAACATTTGAAGCAGTTACATTCACAGACATATTCAACAAACAAACACAGACCTATTCAAAATGTGGGCCGTTCAAATGTGGGTTAGTTCGGTGTTCAATGCTCAAGAAATTTATTATGAATGATTAATGATTATTGATATTCACACTACTACTCTCTCATTCAGGCCCGTAACCAGGATAAAAATTTTAGTGAGGTCCACACTGCGGAAAATGTGACCCATTTCATTGTTAATATACCACAATGCCAGATGTGTACTACACCGGTTGCTAATTTCCAATTGCCATATCTTATACTTCCATTCTTCCATAAACGACTTTGACTTATGTTAGGCTATTTAATGCTGTTAATAGCTATTTAATAATGCTGTGAAATAGTTTTAATAGTTATAAATAGCATTTTCGGTCTGCAGTTATCTCTCTTTCCCTTTCCCTGTGTGTGGTCTTGTCCTGCTTTTCTTGCTCGCTTCTTATGACTAATTATGAAAATAATGCACACATTAAAAATAGCAACTGGCAAGCTGACAGTCATTTCAGATGTTCTCGCATAACCTGAGGGTATATCACAGCTATGTCAGATACTAACCTGTTATATGTGTGTTGCATAGCTCTGAGCTCTGAACAAGAAGTTAAAGTCTGCAGTATAGTGTTTCTTGAGAGTTAAACATTAAGTCTATGGTCCAACCTAACGTGTTTTCCTCGGCTGCTCTGAGGTCAGTTGAGGACCAGTCGTCACTGCTGATTGGGTAGTTTCGGAAAGTAGACTACAATCTGCTACCACATTAGTAGGATGTTGCTATTTCCACATTGAATTTGACAACTGAATACGGGCTCTGTGAGAAGTAAAAAAAAAAAAAAAAAAAAAAACCTAACCATTCTGAAACTACTCAGGTCCAGACCTTGGTGTCCTCTTAGCTTCTCAGTCATGCACATACACTGTGGATTAGCAGTGCTGCAGTAATTATGGACTAAACAAACCCTTGGTCATCCTTAGACATCAACAGAACATTTACTCGCCCTGTCACGTTCTGTTTTCTCATTTTCTTTCTCTCTTTCTTTGCCCTCTGTTTTTCACAGTTAATAACTATAACACTGTATACAGTTAGCATGCACACACACACACACACACACACACACATACACACACCTATCTCCTGATCTAGCTTGTTGGCCATGTGGAGAGTAGCTGGGAGACAGCAAGTAAGGAAAGGTCAGTTGATCGATGGGGACCAATTTGACAAATCCCTGTGACTCTTAGGAGGAGGAGTAGCAGAGAAATGTTATATGGAGATTAGGAGATTCAGGGAAAATAGAGATTTGGAGAAAACAGAGATGTGAAATGACAGATTAAGGCGAGAACTTCTGGAAGACTTTATATACAGACTTGAGAGCTTTTTTTTATTACAATATACTTAGCAATAATTCAGTATTCTACCTTTTGGTTATCAGTATAATTATTATTGTGAACATATAAATATACTGGCAGTAGAGGTGACATTATAATGACTTTATACATTTGTTGATGAAATTATAATCGTCATCCAATTTTGCAAGATTTGCACTACTGTAGTTGGCCGCTCTATTTTAGTCTCATGGACCATGCAGTTGTCATTTGACTTCCCATATAGACTGATATGTTTCTTAATTTGCAATTTTCAAATGGTAATCATCTTACATTTTATTTAATTTGAAAAAAAAAGTTTAATGAGGTACTGAATAGTTTAAGAGTTTTAAATATTTGTTTTAATAGCCTCTATGTAGAATGCTACAATTTCTTCGTATGTAATTTTTTTTTATTATTAAAGTTAGATTAGACAATTATAGGGATATGAAAATGCAATATTGGACAAGTTGTTTGTGAAGTGGTCGCTGCAACTCACATATGTACAGTTAGACATCTGCCACTGACATGGGTATCTGTGTGTGTGTGTGTGTGTGGGTGGGTGTGTGTGTCTTCAGGCAATCTCATCTAAAATATCCACAAGATGGGGAAAAATAAATCCACATGTTTGGATTTAGTCTTGAAGAAAGACTGACGACCAACACAAAGACACACAAAAGCCATGAAAACAGATGAAGGCTCTTGTCCTCTCTGTTGCTCTTAAGTATAAACTCAATGCAATTCGATTGAGATTAGTTGCACTGGCATGACAGGAAGCACTTAGGAAGCAAAGACAGAATCTGGCTGACTATGTGCTAATAGAACACTCCACGAGTGACCATGCATCACGACTGCAGCATTTATCCACTCACACACACACACACACACACACACACACATAGGGATGACTTTGTGCTCATACGTTAGTATGAGACAGATTTAGGTATAAAAAATATAAATGAATAGAAACTTCAGTAAAACAGAGATCGTGATACTGAGGTGTGAAAGAAAATAGAAGAAACGTTAAAAGGCAAAGATGGCGATAAAAATGAAAGACAGATGGAGTCCATTTTTAAAGACAAGTCTCATGGCTTTGCTATAACATAGAGTGTATTTACAAGAGCAGAGATTAAGTCAGCATGTCCATGTCAGTCAACAGGTCAGCTGTTAATCTGATTTACGAGCAATTAAGGTGTGTGTATGTGTGTGTGTGTGTGTGTGCGTGCGTGTGTATAGTAGGAGGAATAAGTAATACACCTTAATACAGAGATGTCAGATGGCAGAGACGTGTTTGTATTTAGCACACAAGCAAGCAAGCAATTAAGTTTATCAACTAATTACTATTAGTTTAATACCCTTACTGTTTGAATTTGATGTCTTAGAAGATAAAAAGCAATTTCTATGTGATGGTGACTATCCAGGACCTAGGTCTGATGTTCCTACTTTATTGTGATCCTCCAAATTTACATACTTATGTGATTTTTTTTTGTATCTTCAGTAGAGTTAGACCCAACTAATAAATAGATTATGAAAGTCATGATTACATTTTCAGAACAATTCAGTTGTATTTTTGTCTTTAATTAGTTTAATTCTTTTAAAGTGCTTTGAGGTGGGGACAAGACTGGGACAAAATATGACTAATATAGTATACCATAATAATTACATATGAACTAATTATGTACAGCATTATCACTATGCTGTACTGCAATATACTGTGCACACCCGCAAATACACACACACACACACACACACATGTATTTCTAGATGCGACAAGTCATCTTAATTATGCACATTATTTTTAGAGTTATACACGCCTGATTGCTATAGATGTATATCTATAATATAACGTTCTTATAATTTTTGGGAATTGAAGATTGGGATTTTTATTTCAGTTCATCATCTATACTGTATTTTAATAGCTTTTTTTTTGTCAATGGTATTCAGTATCTTTTTCTTTTAAACCGTTCTCTGTTTTATGGATTTTTGGATTGATCTCTTTGGACTGCATAAATAAGGGAAAATAAAATGAAACACAACATGCTGTAAAAGTGAAAAAAGGCACATAAATACAGTCTAAGCTTGATTTTTGTTTTGCCCCGAATGATAAGGTTTCTCCTTATTCCACACTCCTTCACCATTGTGCTTGTTTTTGGTCAGTGATGCCCTAGATCCATATCTCAGGCCACCGGGCAACACAAGGCCCCAGCGAGTGTGTAATGCTTCTGATTGTACTGGGAGATTGTGGTTGTGATAGCTATACTGATTGACTTGTACACAACAGAACATAAATCAAACACAAACACAAACAGAGAGAGAGAGAGAGAGAGAGAGAGAGAGAGAGAGAGGGGTATAGCTACACATTAACCTTATTATACACACATACACGCTGTGTTTTGTCTTTTGGTTATGGTTATGGATATGGTCAGTGGAGAATTCTATAATTTGATTTAATTATGATATAACACTTAATAAAAGTATTGCAGAATTCTTCTAGTTAGATTACAATTTCTTTAACTGCACACAATTTTTTTTTTTTTTTAAAAAAACCACATTCATTTGCTTTGTTTAATAGCTTTTTTCAGAGTATAGTCCTGTCATGCTCTCAGTGGTATGTATTTACCATGTGGTCCTCCTCAATCCTAAATGTCACAAACCCTAAAAGAATACATAAGTGGCACCTCAGATTGAGTGGAGTGTTGCTGATTGGTGACCAAGATGAAGCACTATTGACTGGTAACTCCTGCCGAAGGATAACCGTGCAGTCCTGAGGCCAAACCCACTGTGGCATTTAATACACTACCATAGCAGTTGCTCCACATACTGCGTGCGTGTAAGAGTGGACACCCGCACACTACCTCTCAAGTACACACACACACACTCTCGAGCTGTATCCTAGATCAATATAAAATGACTCTTGAGTGGAAAAGAACATCAGGAATCAAAAAGGAAGCAGAGACATCAGGGGAGAAAATGTTAGACCGGTAGGGGGAGAGAGAGGAGCTAGCAAAACAGCAGCAACACACAGATTATACGTAAAAAGAATGGAGGCAGAAAGGGATGCAGAAAGGGGGGTTACAGAGACCAAAGGGGGACAGAAAGAGAGATAGAGAGAGACCTCAAAGGCATTTTATAAGTAGGATATAATTTGTAAAAAAAAAAAAAAAAAAAAAAAAAAAAGGTGGGGGGTTGCACTACACTAAAGAAGATCTACACAGGGGAGACATAAGAGACAAATAAGAAAAAGGCAAAGACAATCTAAAAGGAACAAGGGGGACTGAAAACAGTAGAAGGGTGGGGGGCAAAATTTCCATCAGGTTTTCAATTGGGGAGGATCAATAGTGTATTAGAGCTCACCTTGACCCCTCAGCTCCCCCTTCTTCTGGTCCTGCCTCACAGGCCAAACCACTCGCACGACACGGCAGGGGGCTGCATAAGGGAGCGACTGCATTACTGATTCCCTCTCTGTGACCAAAGTGGCAGAAAATGGCAGAATAAAAATTGTGAAAGTGAAAAGTGAGACAGAGAGGAGACAGGAACACATCGTGTACATGCACCGCTGTAACAAAATGTACAGTTCTATTCATCTGGGTGTGCCTTTATCGACAGAAAATCATAGTTAAGTAAAGTTTAAACAGAAAAATGAAGGACATTTACATGTGTCTTATGGCTCTGTAGAACAGTTCATTGGACGTGAGAGAAAAGGGTTTTGTGCTGCATGCAGTGTTCAAAGTGAGATGCAGTGAGATACAGAAGCCTTGCTGATAATTAGCTATCAATCATTTGTAACCTTCTTCTCTTCTAAATTAATTAAGTTTCATGTTCAAATTAATATAAGCATTTTACATAACATGGATACACAGAGGGCAAAAAAAAAAGGCAATCGGGAAAACTTTAGAGTGATAAAGGACAATAGGACAGAGACAGGAGATGATTGGAAAATTGGAAAAAATTTGTATGGTTCAGGAAATTGGTATTCAAACAAAGAAACAAGAAAGAAGGAAGCTCATAAAGAAGAGGAAGAGAGGGGCCTAACCCTCAATTTTATGCCATTCCTCATGTCACCTCAGTATATAATAGTCAGTGATGTCTGATATAATTTTGGACACATTAAAAGATCCTGTTCAATAACTTGGACGATTATTTCTCGATTCTATTCCCGAGCTAACGTTGGCGTCTCTCTCTCTCTCTCACACACACACACACACAAACACAGAGAGAGAGAGAGAGAGAGAGGGAGAGAGTGAGTGCCTGACACCAGAACGTGGCATGCAAGCAATGTCCCTTGCTGAGGGGAGAAAAGAAGAAAAGGGAGGAAAAAAAGGAATCGATCGCCAGGGACAGTGGTGCGCGTCGGAGGATCGTATCTTGTCAAAATAATATATTACCCTCATCCCCGGCTGATCGATGCGGTGGATTAGGAACGGAGGGCTCTCTCCCTCTCTCTCTCTCTCTCTCTCGCTTTCTCTACTGGTGCCTAGTGCAGTTTAATATTTACCTCCGTCAAGGAACAGCCGCGCTCTACTAATTGATTCCGACACCGGGGGCTCGTTTTTCCGACACTGCGGGAAGAAGAGTGTACAGTGTGCAAGAGGGAAAAAAATGGTAAAAGTGAGAGCAAAAGGAGAAAATAACTCACCATATGAGATACAGTGCTAACAGGGTATCCATCAGAGCTTGACCAAAAATGCACAGATGTAAGTTGTACTAAAAACTGGACAAGAAGTTAATGCCAAGACATAGAAGAAAATATATAACAATTTAGAAAATAACTGGATAACAATGAAGGCAAAGTTTAGGCTCTAAACTGTACATTTCCTTGTCACTGGGCTGGTAATCCTTTGTATCTTTAGTGCATTACATGGTAATGTGAATGCAGTTTACCTTTAAATATGATTTAAGGTACATTATTGGATCTTAAGGAGCACTCTTGAAGCCTTTAAAGCAATACTTGTACCTTTCCACCTAGTAAATGATATACTATATGGAAAAACTTTTGTGGACACCTGACTATCACACCCATATGGTTCCTGCCCAGAGTGTTGCCTCAAAGTTGGAGGCACATAACTGTATAGAATGTATTTGAAACTAAGGGGCAAAAACCTGTTCCAGCATGACAATGCCCTTGTGCATGGAGTGAGCTCCATGAAGACATGGTTTGCCAAGGTTGGAGTGAAAGAACTCATGTGGCCTGCACAGAGCCCTGACTTCAACCCCACGGAACACACTTGAGATGAACTGAAATGCTGAATACATGCCAGGCCACCTCGCCTGACATCACTAAGGCTCTTTGGCTGAATGGGCAAATCCCCACAGCCACGTTCCAAAGTGTAGAAAGCCTTCCCAGAAGAATGAAGGTTATTGTAACAGCAAAGCAGGGACTAAATCTGGAATGGGATGTTCAGAAAAGCACACATGGGTCTGAAGGTCAGATGTCTCCAAACATTTGTCCATATAGTGTACATAAGGTATAAAAGATGTACCCTTGAGGGTACCACACCAGTGACAAGTAAAGGTACAATTTAGTACCCTTTTTTTCAGCAATAACTAAAGAATGAGAACTGAATGTAGGAAGTGGTATGCATACTGTGAATACACTCTCAGGGAAAAATTGTTTAAATGTAGAATTCATGAGCTGTCTTTGGTTGTCCTTCTGGAGGAACCCCTAAAGGTTCTAGGTAGAACCTTTGTTTCAGGAATGGTTCATGTAAAACCCCTTTAGGAAGATTTAGGAACTAGCCTAAGAAGCCTTGAAGATTTCTTCTTTCTAAGAGTGTACACCTTCAGAAATCAATGTACCTTTTCCTTGTCGCTGGTGTGGTACCATTAAGGGTACATCTTTTGTATTTTTTACCTGGGAGAGTGCATGTGGTGTACTGTTAATTAGCTTTTAAAGAGTAAAGCTTTAAAGGTGCACCAGTGGTCCCTAAGGTCCAATTATGTGCCATAAATAAATAAATAAACAATTTGGAAAGTAATAGATACATACTGAAGGTGCAAAAGATGTCCCGTTGCTGTTACCACCCCAGTGACAAGGAGAGATCAGTTTGGTACCTTTATTTTTGAGAGTCTAGAGAAAGATGGAAGGCAAGGGTTGACGATCCAGAAGAGAGAATGAGGGTGCATTAAGGCAAGTGACATAAAGATAACCAGCAAAAGACAAGAAACATGGCAAGGGAACAGATGACAACAATAAAAAAAGAAAAAGGAGAGCTAAACAGCAGGGAAGAAAACGGAGGTGACAGTGACATAGAGGCGGGAGAGACAGAACACACAAGAAAGGAGGGAGAGGGAGTGAGCCAAAGAAGGACCATATTTTCTGTTGAAGGAAAGTGGCTGTCACCTTGTTCCGCCAGTAAAGAGTGTAGCTATAAAATACAAAACACGGGCAGGCTACAGTGGATGACGTATGTGTATATCTAGGCTTTGTCAATATTTCCTTCTTTCTCTGTCTCTCTCTGTCTCTCTCTCTCTCTCTCTCTCTCTCTCTGTCTCTGTCACATACACTCATGCACAAAAGTTTCAGTGGATGTGGAAGCTCTTACTGCAAAAACACAGCAGACAAAACCATTTTGCAAAATAGAGGAAGTATTAATCTGATGAGTTGTCATCTGATTAGTTGCAAACAATGCAAAGACCTACATCATAGTTATCAAACTGATGTATTTCACACCTATTCTCTATGTAAATGGACTGCTAAACCCTCCTGGGCCCCCATCTGGTCAGGGCCTGGGACTGCTTCCTTGGTTGTTCGCCCATGACACTGGGCTGCATATGACTTGACCTCAACCAAACAAGCCACAAATTATCCTCAGTAACCACATAAGAAAGTGTCAGATTATTATTTTTCATTTAAATTATGTACTTTGTCTCATGGGAGCTGACATTTAACTAAGGATCAATAGATAGATAGATACATGGAAAAATGGAGAAATCTGCAACTGCAATTTTTTTTTTACACTAGTATTCTGCTGCCATCTTTCTGCCCTGTACTGTCTATCTCCCTCAGGGCCTTCCTTCGGTGTGTGCCTCTTTTGTATAATCTTAATATTTAATCAATCTTTATTATCAATCTTTCTCTAGTCGCTGAATCAATCATTCATCAAAGCATGCAAATGTCTATGTCTTATCTAAAGAACTGACGTAAAATCGTTGCTGTTTTGTTGGACAAATGGACTTGATAAACTTTTGAACAAAAGAAAGATGCCTAGACAAAGAGATAATAATACTACTACTACTACTACTACTAATAATAATAATAATAAAAAGCTTAGTACATGAAGATTTCTTCCAGAATCCTTATGCCTAGTTTTGTCTGCAAGCCTTCAAGATGAAACCCATCACATCTAATTCATAAAATCAAATCTGAAAAGGAAATGTTTTTTTTTTTTTAATTTAATGTTTTGGTCTGTAAAATAGTCCTTTTGCCCAAACAATTGCATTAAAATGATCTTTCAGTTGTACCCAGCTCATACAATGTATCATTCTTGACTAAGGCTTCATAATCCAAACAATTCTTTGTATTTACAATTCTAGTGTCACAGTGCTGTAAAGCAATTGACCAGGAAAACCTGCTGATAGGTCTAACCTATCTGAAGAGATATAGCCATTTGTTCCAAGAAGTGCCATTGTGTTGGCAAGCAAGAGTTTCTCTCAATTATAGCCTTCTAAAAATGTTTCAAGCAGGTTTTCATTGGTTTGCTTTAGGCTTTCTGCAATGTATGATGCAGCTGATAAGCCACATGCAGTTTTTTGCATGATTTCCATCACCTTGGCTAAGTCTCTGGCAGTTTATGCGGTGAGATGTGTTCCTCTGCTTGATGCAGTTGACAAAGTGAAACCCTCCATACCCATTACGTGTGCCGTGCCATATGCTGCCCTTCATTATGGGTGTAATACAATAAATCCCATAATGATGAAGCCACTTGAGCAGGCCCTTGTCCAATTAGGTTCCTCTTGGGCAGACAGACTTTTCTTTTGCTCCGTCAGTGATTTAGCAGGGGCATGTTCGTTGGTGGGAGGCACAGTGGAATAGCGGGTAGTGTTGCCACCTTACAGCTCCAGGGCCCATGGTTCAGTCCTAAGCCCAGGTTTCTGTCTGTGCAGAGTTTCACATGTTCTCCTCTTGTCCAAGTGGGTTTCTTCCGAGTTCTCCAATTTCCTCCTAGCTCTCCAAAAGCATAGGTGGATTGGCTGTTTTAAATTGCCCCTAAATTTGACTGAGTGTGTGAAAGTGCATGTGTGGTACCTGGGATGGACTGTCTGATCCAGGGCGTGTACCCGCTCAGTGTTCCTGTGATCAACTCCGGATTCACTGCAACCCTGACCAGGATAAAGTGGTTACTATCATTCCATATGTCTTTGTTGAGCACTTTTATGGTCAAACGGTTTGGTGTATGTTGTGGCAGAGATGGGCATAGGACTGGTATGCCATCTATGGAGCTAGGGGGAGTGGGAGGTAGTGTATGAATGTGTGATTCCACACTGACCTCCATCACAAATGGTGGAGAAAGAAAAATGTTGAAAGCATCATTAGGAAAACAGAAGCAGTATTTGACATCTGGCTGCAATCTCAGCTGTTTGCATTTACATTTACTCAATTGGCAGAATCTTTTATACAAAGCAACTTGCAATAGAGCAGAGGAGGGTTAAGGACTTTGCTCAAGGGTCCAACAGTGATAGCTTGGTATCAGAATTCAAACTCATTATCTCCCAATCAGTAGTCCAGAACCCTAACTACTGAGCCACCCCGTCCTTGTTTGCTTTGACAGGGCACTTGAAGTGATAATCCACTGCTTTATGCACACAAACAGCAAAGCCAGTCTGATAGACTTTACTATGAGTAACTCCATCTACAGTGGCAGATACTACATTAGAGATTACAGTAGCATAACACTATACACAATAGACAATTCACCATCATAGGCTATTGTCCTTAAGAGAACCAATCTGGGTCCCTTGCTATTAGATCCTTGACTGCATATTAGATACACGACTATTACCACCCTGCAGCAAAGGCATTATGGGTGTGTATGGCGTGTGCATGATTATCATTTCAAATCCAATTATATAAATGTTTTACAGCCCAGTGAGTTGTGACTAGATGTCTTGCATTAGCATCATAGTTTTTCCACGGCACACATACAACACCAGGCACAATTTCCCTTGTCACTACTTGCCACCACGTCGAGCACAAAGGCAACTCACTACAGGAGTTCTTGAAGGTAGGAATGGTACTGAGCACAGTCTTAAGGCTTTTCTAAAAATGATAATGCCTCACTGTATAACACAAGGCTATCTACACCCAGTCAGCAGACCATACAAAGGTATATCATTTTCACACAGTTTTTACTGACGTTTCAACAGAAACCAGTTACGCCCAAAAATGATCTCAGAGACAGAATTCTGATTTCTTCCACATTGCATTGGTCAGATACTTTCCCGACTTCTGACATGATGGAATGTTGGTTTCCACAAATGTTAGGCTTTGTTTGCAGTAGACCAGAAAAACATTAACCTGGTCTAAAATATGTTTTTTTAAATAAAAAAAAAAAATCTATTGAAGGGGTGGGAGAAGAGACCCTTGTGGCAATTTATTTACTTGTTCTATGTGTCCTGATTTATTTACTTGTTCTATGTGTGGCAAATATAAAAGCAAACTTGTATCTGGGAGTCTGGGAGTAAAGTATAAATACGCTATATGTAGACAAAAATTTTACTGAGTGGACAAGAGTGGACATTCATTGGACAAGAGGTTCTTGGCCTTTTGAATAGGTGACTTGCCTTTTGAATATCCTACATTATTTTCCACCAAAGGTACTACTGGATTTTGGATTCAAGCAGAATCATTTTCTGTTATTCTTCTCATTCAGACTTGCATGATGACATAATAAGACATCGGGCTTTGTGTTCTATTAACAGGCCTTGTAGGTGAATTTAAAAAGATAAAAAGTAGCTAGTGGGCAAAGGTTTAAATGCTTGTCAGCATTCACAATAGCTTTTTCAGGTCGTTGGACACAACCAAAATAGGGCTGTCATGCTTGCGTCATTATCAAGTATCTCACTAGTTCTTAGTGTTTAGCATCCTGCGGTTTTCCTATTGGTCTTGGACTGTCTGTCTGGTTTGTTGATGACTTCATTCTGTTTTTGCCAATCTGTGTGTTGATGTACCAAGTCTGATTCTTGAAATGAACTCTATAAATACGCTTCAAGTATGCACGTCACTAACACACCTACACACATGTGCACAGGTTTACATGTTACACATCACTAACACACTTGTGCATTACACCTCTCGAGTGGTTTATAAAATTAACAGTTGTAGATGCGGTGGTAATGCTGTAATACACTGTAATACTTTGCAGATAATGGTTTTTGGAATTAGCGTGACCTTATGAATAGCATATATTTAGATATTTTCACAAACTTACTTAAGCTTAAACAGACATACATTACTTACTCTCATAACTACATACCTAATAATTAATAGCAGGTAGAATTGTTTGGTTGTTTTTGAGATTAGATTCATTTGACCTACATTTCGCCTACATAATTTAATTTCATTTGAGAAATCTGTAAAAAAAAAAAAAAAAAAAAGGACTTTTGAAGCTGCTTCAGAATCAATGATGATACATATTCAATATATATAATGATATTGGTGATACTACTAAATATTACACTACTACAGGGTTTAGCACTGTACCATGTGTAACACACCTCATTCAACACAGCAGCTATGTACTGAGATGTAGCCCAGTTCCACATGCTTGCCTTATAGTCGAACTCTTTGGACTCTGTAATGTCCTATAATGCAAATGCAAACTAAAGCATAAGACCATGACTTTAGTGCAATTGGGAGTGGCAGATATATTATTTTTTTGCCTTTTTTTTTTTTTTTGATAATCTGTGTAGTGAGTAGCCTGGTAAAGGGCACAATTTTAAAAAGATGTAGATATAAAATCAATACATACTAATTGTGTGTAATAACTAATGAACTGTCTGATTTTCATATAGTAGCCACACTTGTGTAGCTTCTTCCTATTTTAATGGGTAAAATAATTTATTGTGTTTAGATAGCAGCTATATGAAATAGTATTTTCATACTGAAATGGGGTTACATGAATAGTGTACATAAATAAATCTGACTTTTAGGAAAAGGGAAAGGATTGCATAAAGTTGCACTCCTGATGGTTAGGAAAATATAGTTTAATATGAAAAGACTTTTCATCTAGATGCATTTTTTAAAAAATAATTGAATGCACTTTTTCTGTAGGCTAGATCCTGTTGCCATCACAACTGTCACATGTCACATGTATGTCATAAATTTGAAGCCCCTCTGAAGTCACATTGAAATATGTCTTGATTGTTTTTGAGCAAACAGGCAAAGTCATTCTGGGATTTTCCCAAACACAACTGAGCGGGCAAATAACGTGGCTTTCATCTATCAGTGCGGCTCGATGATGTATTTGTATTTTTTTTTTGTTTTGTTTTGGTTCACTCCGCCTTGTGTTTTCCTTTCTCCAAATCTCTATTCGCGTGTGCACCCGTTCTCCACCTCCATCTATCCATCCATCCATCCCTCTCACCCATTTTTCTCTTCAAGTGTGTCTGTCTGTATTTTCCCATCTATAGTCTTTATTTAGCGCTGGCGGTGGGAGCTCAGGGAGCGGTAACAGAAGTGTCAGGTGTCATTATTCGTCTAATTCCGTAATCCGTCATCGCGCACTCCCGGCGCACGCGGCGTGTTATGGCGCGGACAAGGCGCGTGCAGTTAGGCGCCTGGCTAGAGATTCGATTTGACACGCGCAGAGGTGGGCTCGCGCTGGAGGGGTTCAGGGGTGTACAAGAGTGGAAATGAGGTCTTGAGTTGGCTGGAGACAAAGAGGGCATCGAGATAAGAGTGCATAGAGAGAGGGGCCGATTTGAGCACTTTTTCACATTTGAGATACACACTAGGACTATAGTTGACTATCATATGTGAGTTTATAGTGCCTCTAGCTACAAATCTACAAATACACTGCACCAGGTTTGCAGAAGTGAGGCCTTAATCCTATTTAATAAAAGATGCAAACTGCTCTTAGTTACTGTACGTACATGGACTAGATTCATTAACAAATGATAGTTATTTTCGGCACGTGCTTGTACACAGCCCTGAGAGTCCTTCTCAACCATGCATTCTTCATTCTGCACTTCCAAATAGGCAAAAAAGAAATAAACCTAACATAGAGTTAAGTGTAAACTAACAATGGGCTCACATGTCAGGTACTGGATTCTGTCTGAATAGTTAGTTTCAGGTGGATATGTAGTTAGTGAGAGTTATTTCCTCTCGTTCCCTCACATTGTCAGTGGCAATTTGTATGGGAACTCTCAAGTCTCAGTTCCAAAAGGGATTAACACGCTCAGGCTAAACGAGATCTTAAATCCAATTACCACTGCAAAACCACACCATACCACAATTGCACATCTTTAGGGATGAAGAGTTGGAGTTATAGGTCGTGGCTCTTCTTTGTCATTCGTTCACACCGTGGAAGCACGTGCACAGTTGATAGTCACGTGTAAACACTTTGAATGACGTCAAGGTCACATTAGTTGTTTTTTCTGTTTTTCCTCCGATTTCTTTTAATGTGTAAATTTGAAGCAGACTGTTACATCAAATGAATATAGCCTAGACAAACATCATGGCTTGTTCATTACCATCACTGTAAAAATGACAGAGGCTATTTATCTGATTACGAACCAACTTTTAACCGAATGCTTGTGTGATAGTTTGGTTTGGTTTGGATTGTGTCTTAACTGATGTCATTTAAGATGTATTTTACCCAAAAATCAAAGATCTCTATTTTAAGAAGGAAAACTGTTTTTTCCCCAAATATATTGTGCGTCACTACTTCTAGCTTAACAGACTTACTACAAATGCTATAATAATAATAATAATAATAATAATAATAATAATAATACAAGAACTACATATATTGTCAAAGTTATTGTCAACTACTTCTAGTCCCACAGGCATGTTTCAAATACTATTACATATAACACAACAACAACAACAACAACAATACTAATAATAATAATTATTATTATTATTAAAATTAAAATTTATAATAATAACTACAAAGCAGTTTTTCAGAAATCCAGATGTCGATTTAGATCCCCAATGAGCAAGCCAGAGGCGACAATGGTAAGGAAAATCTCCCTATAGGACGACGTGCAGAAGAAACCTTGAGAGGAACCAGACTCAAAGGGGAACCCACTGACACTTCTTCCAAGTGTCTGTTTAATTTCTTTTAAATAAAGTTTTACTTTTATTCGCATTGTATTTTCCAAAGACAAAGTAGGAGACACTGGCTGAAGACAAATTGCCGGGAAAGGCAATGGAGTGGAGCGCAGACCTACAGTATTCTAAAGCACGACGAGGTTAAGGTAAAAATAACCTAGGCTAGAAAAGTATGGGACCGATAAGAGGATGAAGACGATGGGGAAGATAGACAGAGATAACAAGTGAGATAAAACTAAAGACAGCGGGAGACACAAGGCAGTAAGATAGCCAAGGTGAGGCGGCTGCAAGATTGATAGTGTGTGTTGAGTTTGGGTCAGGGCAGTCACTGCTTCAGCCCTCCGGAGTAATTCTACACTTAATCACCATCATTATGGCAGACAGAGTAAGGAAGGGAGGAAAAGGAGCAAAAAAAGAGAGAAGGGTTAAGTGGATGTAGATTTGCTTGAGTTATTAGCATATGGTTGAAGAGAGGAGAGAGAGAGTGTGTGTGTGTGTGTGTGTGTGTGTGTGTGTCATACGCTTGAATAGATAGGGAGAGGAAGGCTTAAGGATGAACTGAGGAAATTCATTTAGATGATATGTCGCATTCACTGAAGGCCTGACTGGCAAAAATTAGTTACAGAACAAGACGAGAGTTAAAAATGTAAAAGAAAGTTGAAAAGTTATTTCAAGTTTATGTGTGTTCTGTTTTATAAAGTTCTGAGCGAAACATTTGAACCTGGACACTTAAAACCTGTTAGGCTTAGATGTGTAAATTAGCTACAAACTGAACTGAATTTGAGCAGCTGCATATTATTATATCGCGATAATTCCTCAGGGTATAGTATCGAAAGGGTACTGGGAAAAGTAAGTCTTGGTTTGCCTGAAATCTAGTGTATGAGTGGCTGTAATTAAGAGTCCAGTTGTTACAAAATCAAGAGATTTTTTTTAAAAATATGGGACCCTGATGATATCCTATGGTGTATATCCAATAAAGTCCCCTGTGTTAAAATAACTACAAGACAAAGTACAAAAGCTAGACGACTCATCGCCGTTTCACCGCTTTCACAGTTTGTCTCTGTTTCATGGCTTGAATTGCTGCAATAACATTGTGGGCCATGTAAGCATACTGGTTCCATTCATTCATTCATTCATTCATTATCCATGTATTTGCCTAATCCGGCCATATCCTCCTCTCCTTTTTTCATCTCCCTTCCTTCACCTATTATTCTCCCATCTAATTAAAAATCGATAGTGTAAGGCCGGCGGGTATTGCAGTGTATTTGTGAATGTTGAAAACAGGTCTCCAGACAAAGAGGTCAGAAAGAAAAGCAAAAAAGACCTCTCTCTCTCTCTCTCTCTCTCTCTCTTTTACTAACTAAAGTTAAAGAATATACCACTAGC
>CM075024.1:7261556-7276556 GCA_037576675.1 Pangasius sanitwongsei | reverse complement strand
AATTCGGGAAGTGAGAGCGATAGAGTAACTCTCACTGGCCAGGGGGGGCGGAGGGATGAAGAGAAAGATGGATAAAGAGAAAAGCTTGAGAGCAATTGGTGCCAGCAATGTGATGTGTATGCAACTGCATGAAGGAAAATGTTAATATACAACAGCCATTATACCATTTTCAACCACTGCATGATACAATTAAGCAATTAACATCCTACCATACTATGTGACAGGTATAAAAACTATTGTCCAGGCCCAGCTGACCTCGATTTTGGATCGAGATGGCAAGAGAAGAAGATCTAGGTTACTGTGAGAGAGAAGAAGTAAACAGTCCTTATTGTCACATATCCTATATATAGGAAGCTGGGGTCAGAGCGCAGGGTCAGCCATGATATAAGACATGCCTGGGACAGAGAGGGCCTTGGTAAAGGGCCCCACAGTTGCAGCATGAACTTGCAGTGCCAAGGCTTGCTCTCACGACCTTTTCATCACCAGAGCCTTAACCCCTGAGGCACCACACCATTATTGCTAGAGGATTCATTATTGGGACATGGAAAGCAGGAGCTTCGTTCACAAAGACTGCCCAACTGGCTGCGTTTGAATAGTGGCTAAAGTGATATCTTTAGCTAAGACATCAGTAAATAGGGTTGGAAATAGGAACAGGAGTAGATCGGATACTTGTGCACTAGTGGGATATGTCAGGCAAAAAAAAAATAAAGCCATCATTGCAAAGATGAATATTCATTTGAGAGTTCAGTGGTGCAAAAATCTACATGGAGAAAATTAATATAGTCACCAGATTTTTAACATCAGGATAGCATACAGGTCTGAATACTTGCCACTTAGACTGAGGGGGTTCAGTGGTTCAGTTTTGCTGGAACAGCCCAGCAGAAATGTTTTTGTTTTTATATTTTATACATGCATGAAATACATGCATACATTTGTATTTGTGTATTAGTTTTTGTGTATATATATATATATATATATATATATATATATATATATATATATATATATATATATATTAATGTCACTGTCCCATTGAAGAAGGTTGGAGGTTGGGATGCTAGCTTGAGTATAACTACACAAACCATTTTATCGAGAAGGTTCAGAGCCTCCATTTGATGCATTTGATGAATCTCACAGTTTTTTATATATATATAAAAAAATCAACAGCTGTACTGAATGTAATGCATAACCTACATGTATATACAAAACGCCAGACAATTAGCCCTGGAGTATATCAGGTGATGATACTGATACTGATACTGATATCCATAATAAGAGACCTTCAAATGCGTCATGTCACATCTCGACACGACGTGTTGGTGCGCGTGGGTGTGAAGTTTAAGGTCCGCTCGCCCGGCGCAGCCTGTTCCTTTTTCGCTTCCCCTCTCTCTTCCCTCTCGCGCGGGTTTTTGATCTCTCAGTCGCGAGATCAAAGGCGCTCTCTGGCTATTAGTCAGCGCAAGCCATTGATCCCGCATCGATCGGCGCGAGACACAGCCGCCCCGTGAACAACGCGCGAGCCTCCCCAAAGCTCTCCCGCGCGGAAAGATAGAGCGAGGAGAGGGTGTGTGTGTGTGTGTGTGTGTGTGTGGTGGGGGTGCGACTGGCTGGTGTGTGTGTATGTGCGTGTGTGTGCGTGCGTGCATGCGTGTGCGCGCGCGCGCGTGCGCGCGTGCGTGTGTATGTGTGTTTTTCTCTGACTCTGGTCGAACCAAGCTCGAGCTTTCTCTTTGCCGCGGGACATGAAACAATGAGGCTCGAGCCAGTTTTAATAAAGCGCGCTTTCCCCGCTTTCAACTCGGGCGCAAGGCGGACGAACCGGCAGCGGAGAGCGATCGATAATTAATGACGATGAATAATTTAACCCTATCGATTGATACTTTTTCTTCCTCTTTCCCCCTTCTTTTCCTTATATCTTAAGGCCCATGTTCTGTAAGATAGACTACTGGTACCGCATGCTCGCGCGCTCCATCAGCGCCTGGTTAATTTGAGCTTCGCTCCATCTTTCTCAGCAGCTCTGCAGAACTTCACTTTTACTTGCACTGTCAAGCTTATAATTTAATTACTCACTCATTTTTAAAATGAGGTTTTAGCGTATAGGGCTACATCATTTGAAAAGTTCGAAACACTGCATAGTTTAGGGCCCTAACTATAAGTCCATGCACTGTAGACTACTTTTCCCTGTCTCTGGAGTGGTAGCATCAGGGGTACATCTTTTGTACCTTTAGTATGTATACCTTTAAAATAGTTTAAGGTGCATAATTCAACCTTAAGGAGCAAAGGAAAGCTTTACTCTAAAATGAATCTGAGAAATGAAGGGTATAGGGTGCAATCCCGAGTCCGTCTTTTTCCCTCTGAGGGTGCATGTGGTGTAACTTTAATGAGCTAACTTTAAATAACTGATTAAAGTTACAGCACATGCACCTTCCCAGGTAAAAAGATGTACGCCTGATGGTACCATCCTATCGACAAGGAAAAGTAGAGTCTGGTAACTTCATTTCTGAGAGCGTAACTCTATAGGATCCAAACCAATACTATGATTCTCAGTCAGTCAAAGTTAAACTTGGATTAGAACCGACATGACCCTACTCTAAACCCTAGTTTAGGGTGAGAGGCTACTTTCTTTACACGGACACTCTAGCAGCACGCACTGATTATATGAACTACGTGTTTATGTGTGTCGCAGTATGTCCTGCTGAAGTCCTGGGATACTATTCCGATACTCTTTCATTTATCTTATGACAGATAAAACAGATGTTTTATGGGCTCGACATTTATTTTTGAGACCTTTTGAACTCTTTTAAAAGTCTCTTATTCCTCCACGTTTTCAAATGGTTAAAATGGTTGCAAATAATAAATGCTAAATAAACTGAGTTTTTGCAACTGTTAGGCTTAATATGCATTTTTTGCAGTTGTAAGTTCACTTTTTTAAAAAAAATTCTTGTTACAGAAGGGTACATCTTTACACAAGTACCTGTTGTAAATACATATATAAATATATGCATTTACAACAGTGAATGCATATATTGTAAATATATATTGGTGTAAAAAAAAAAAAAAAATATATATATATATATATATATATATATATATATATATATATAGAGAGAGAGAGAGAGAGAGAGAGAGAGACACCCTGTACACAATACACAAATCAAAATATATGTTTGTTTACAAACTGTCAGCAAAAAAGTAATATTGTATTTTTTAAATAATTCAGGAAACAAACTTCAGTTCATTTCAATGTTACTTTCGTGTAATATCTACAAAATACAAAACAGTAACAACTACTCAGGATAATGATGATAGTGATGATTAGCTCAAAAACCCAGTCAATATAAATACATTCAGAAATTACTTGTTATTAAAAAATTTAAAAAATACATATAAAAGTACATAAGATAACACTTCTCATCTGTGAAAAGCTGTTATCACTATGCATAACATTCTCTAATTGCTAGCTGGAATGGTTCATGTTAGCAGATTGTGTTAACATATATACTAGGCCTGCCAAATTTGTTTAAAAATGCATTAGAAATGTAAAAATCTATTATAAATTACTTTAGGGAATGTAACAGACTACATGTAGGGCATTACTAGCCACTTCTGGTTATAATTCAGCCCACATACTTACTAACATCTATAAGTGCTGTGATTTGGGAAAAAAATGTGTGTAATATCTGACTCTCTCAGCTGGATGAATGGAAATGAAAGTGGTGTTCATTTTTTTTTTTTACATTTCACAGCCCTATTTCTGCCTTTCATGCTTGTTTTTTCAGGGATGAACATCCACAGCCCCAGAGTGTGCGAGTGTACGGAATCTGACTCAGCTCTGTGTGGGGAGTCCGGCCTCGGCTCCACCGTGGATCTTATCAGCAGCTGTTCTCACACACAATGTAGCCGAAACCATTGTCCTGCCCACAAAACCTGGCTCCCGAAAGTCCAAGGTGTGTGTGAGTACATGTGTATCATCCCTTAGCTGTACAAAGTTTTTGACTCCTCCAGTAATATGAACTTATTTTAGAAAATTGTACTTTCTCCTCGGGCAGTGCCGACTGAGGATCCCAGAGAAGGGAGGGAGAGAATGAAGTCAGTCTTCATCAGTGTGCTGAAGATTCCGCTCCTCTTCTTCCTCCTCTACTGCTTCGTTTGTTCCTTGGACACCTTGAGCTCTGCTTTTCAGTTGGCGGGGGGTAAGTTCTTCCCCCTAACTACCCCCTGCAAGAGCAGGTTTTAGACCTAAATGCCTGTCAGAGTCCTTCTTTAGGCTATCTAAAGGAATACTTTAATATATTTCAACCCAATCTCTATTTGCTGCATTGGGACTGTATATGTCAGTGGTGTCCGATCTTATCCAGATCAACTGATTAAACATGTGGAATCAGGTGTCCTGCTTGAGTAGAATGAAAACCTGCACCCACACCAGCCCTTTCTGGATAAAATTGGACAACCCTAGTATATGTGACTACAACTGGAAAAGAAACACCTATTGTCCCTGTGCTGTGAAAAGATCAGATCACATTTTAATGTACATCTAATGGCACTTATTGAATTCTGACAATAAGCATTTATGCAAAACATATGAATGCATTTGTGTGGAAGATTTTATTGAATCCGTGCGCTCTAAATCTGTAAAAACTATTCTCTTTCTGCAATGTTTTTTCCACATGGATTTAGATAGATTTTGTGATTATGTGTTATCAGTGTAGTTATGTGAGTCTGACGGATACCACAAAACCTGGCTGAGGTGATGTTATGATTGGGGTGGCATTTGTTTTTATGCTTTCATACATTTACACACATGTATGTAAAGTCAAAGTAAATGACGTTTTAAACCACTATAACCACAGACCACTATGCCTACACTTTACTAAATATAATCATTAAATTCAGTCAGTCCTGTTACCTGAACACATTCACCCTGATGAAACATCTGTAATATTTCATAAGTCACAAGTTCACATATCCACAAGTCATTAGCATAGATGCTAGTTAACCGCATACTTTATACTTTAGGCTTTGTCACATCACAGTTTACACAGTTTACCCTGGATAAAAAGGATAAAGCCTCACTTAGTGTATTTGGTAATTCTATGATTATTAGTTAGTTTGTTTGTAATTTAACGCCATGCCAGCTACCATGGCTATTTTCATGGTTGGGGAACAAGTTAAAATGTAGCAAAATATTGTTATAAAAATGTTATTGTGGAGAGGTGTGAATTGTTTGCCCGGCAAGGGGATCACTCTCCTCCCCTTACCCATCGCCCTGCTCACCAGCAGCTAAACACACAGTCACGATACTCTACACACAGAAACCCAACAGTATCCTGACTAATCTTATAACAGACTTGCAGCAATAAAATAATTCATTTGTTTATACTGATCGAAAATGTCCGATAAGTCGATTTCCATTCCGCTGGCAGTGTACTGTGAGAAAGGGTCAACAACTGTCATTAGACTTATAAGCCATTACAAGTGAGTTTAGCGAAAACGGGTTTTGTGTTCTTTTCTCAAACATGTCAAATTTCTTCTCTGTGGTAATCAGACATACACAACAAATGCTGTAGATAGAGATAAGGCTGAAGAACACAGTAGTACTTCTTTAAAGACACCTATACAGCAAGTGCTGTGGAATAATTTTGCCCATTAAAGAATGGTTTTAATTCAATCATTAAAGAATGGTTTTGGGCTCTCAAATAGTGCTATTGTCAGGAGAGTTCAAATCCCAACAATGCCACAGCTTTCTGAGTGGGGTGGACGGTGTTGCTCTTTTTTCTGTCATTCACAGTGACACTAGCAAATCTTGGGCATCTGTGAGCTCATGTATGTGGAAGACGGTAGATAGCACTTTCATCCGAGTGTGTTACACTGCCATGTGATAAAGCAGTTCGAAAATATGCAGTGGCTGGCTTCATGTGTCTTGGCATGTGTTAGCCTTCACCCTTCCTCGTTGGTAGTTTGACAGGGGAGATCTGAATGGTGGGTAGGAACTGGCAGGTGATGAAAATGGGAAAAAAAGAAAGGTTTTAAAAATTTATTTAGTCCTCCACCGTTAAACAATTCTGTGCTGAACTTAGTCTGAACCTGTAACTAAACCTCCTATAAATCTCTTAACTGTGTGCAGGTAAGGTGGCTGGAAATATCTTTCAGGACAATGCGATCCTGTCGAACCCGGTGGCTGGCTTGGTGGTTGGCATTCTGGTCACAGTACTGGTGCAGAGCTCGAGCACCTCCACTTCCATCATCGTCAGCCTCGTCTCATCCGGCCGTGAGTATTATAGCCCGAACAGAATGCATTTTTGAAGCCCTTGTGCAAATAGCATCCATGCTACGCCCTGAGAGATAAGAGCTCTTCATTCCTGTCTGGCTTTCTGACACAAATATTGAGAACACTCTGACCAGAATCAATAAATTCTTAATCTAGCATTTATTCATTGATTCTTGTCACTGTGTGCTCTAGGTTGTGTCCGAAGCCTGGACTGGACTAGAATGAAGAGCTCTTATCTTCCGTAATACTGCAAGGATCCTATTTACTTAACATGACATCAAATTATTGAGTAAATAGAAGTGTTTTTGGATAACTTTGTGCATCCTACACTAATTCAGGCCTCAAGAAGCCAATATTTTGGCCTCACTTACGCTGTATTAATGCTCAGATAATAATAGTAAACAGAACAGAGCTATTTTCTTTAAACAATATCTATACTTATGAATGAAATAGTGTACAGAACTCTCCAAGTTATGCATTAACAGTAACAAATCATGATTTTCAGAATTAACAAATCATAATTAGGCTTGTATTTTTTAATTAATTAACCAAATAGGCCAAACAACAACCACCTGCAATACCAAATGCTTATTCCATCCATGAGTAAAAATAAGTCTACATTGACAAATGGCAGTTATGATCTAATGCTTTAACCCTTTGCAGTCAAACATATTTTTGAATGTATGGCCAAAACCCATTAAATCACAAATCATCTGAATAAATGCATAGTTCATATCCCGCAGATATGAACTGTGAGAGCTTTTTTTTAGTTTGGTAAAAATTTGCTGAAGACATGCATAGAAACATTCCTTTACTTCCTAAAGTAACAGGTACACAACAAGCAAATGGTTTAGTAGAATTTTCCAAAACAGATATTTCTGCTTCCTCTTGGTATACAGACATCATAACAAAGCACTTTCACATGGTCTCTTTTTCTCTGTTTCCAGCTGCCATGGTCTTGGAGTTATTTGTGAGAATATGATTTGGCATCATTTGGATTCAGCGATGCGTCTGTCAATTCCAGGGGGTTAATTAACATTTGCGGTGGTTAACTGGGAAAAAAAATCATAATTGAGGTTGAATGGCAGTGCCAATATTTATATCAGTATGTCTCAGTTTATTAGATCAACATTTAGTCACATGCTTTAAATTAATTCATGCTAATTTACATGGAATTATTTTTACGCATGTCTTAACATTTTAACAATTTAACAATATCAGTTAATACACGTTAAGATGTTACAGAGCTCATATTCTCAAATCTGATTGGACAGTTCCAGCTACAAGGCAAATCACAGGTTTATATTAATGCGCTCTTTTTAAAATGTTATTGTCTTATATGGCAGATGCTCCAAGTAAAAACATATGGAATTGTTAATATCATGAAATTTTCTCCAAGCAGATATTTATTTAACATTTTTAGAAGGAGTCTCCAGTGCCAGTGCTTTGTAACAGTCAGAGGTAAAGCTTTAAGGTGAAGTGTTTCAACACAGGAAAGTTTTCAGGACTGAGGGGTTTCACAGTAGCATGAGAAGCTGCATTTTTTTATTATCTTTCAGGACACAGGGATTTCACAGTAGCATGATAACAGGAACTAATGTGTTTCATGGACCGTCCACAACATTAGACATAACCATATAGGAATATAATGTATGATGTGTCATTCTTTAACAGATTAAATAAATGTTGGAGTGGAGATAAAGGATTCTTCAGGGTATGTTGTTATTGGAAAACAATCAGCTTCAATGCGGTAACAGTAACTTAACCACTTGCGTAATTCTGAAGTTTATGGCTTTTTAATGCAAAAGTGATTATTATAAATTTTATGTTATTTAAGGGAATCTTAATGCTAAGCATTATTGAAATCTCCGTTATATTGGAAAAAGCAGCCCTTTTATCATTCAACCTTTGCATTGCCTGCTTTTTTGCCTTAAAAAATAAATATAAAATAAGTATGACTCTCTGATGAACACAAAGCAGATGGTGTCCTGGCATGAAAATCCACAAAGCAGTTGGAGTACAACAGGGGATAGAAGTTCAATACAAATAGTTTTTCCTTTTTGTTTCAAATTAAACGCTTGCTAGTCATGCTTGACAGAAAGCTACATTTTAATGCACTAGTTGTCACATAAACATGTGAGCATTAAAAGCTGTCAAAATAAAAAGGCACAATAACAATTTCAGATTTTATTGGAGGAACTGGCATGGGATTACGTCTACAGAGTGCCAGCAAAAGTTTTCAATGACATATTCACAGTAGAGAAATTCTGAATAGCTTAATGTCATGTAACGCTTTCACGTGTGTTATCCAGGGTTTGTTCTTTTCCAGGGCTGTGAACTGTAGCTAATAGGTGGCTTGGTTGATCGTTAGCATTTTCACACTGTGCTGGGTTAAAATGCTAACGCTGCCCCTGATTGAGTAGCAGAAAAAAGAGTAATTACAGGAAATTACTGATGCTGAAGCTGCCGCTGGTGAGTTCAGGGGCAGGTACAGTCCGGGTGGTGTTACAGCTCCAGGGCAGCAGTACAAACAGATTGTCTAGGAAAATCATCAGCCTCTAATTTAATTGTCGTATAAGCGGAAAGAGCAAGAATGAGATTTGTACTCGAAATGCTGAAGTTCTTGAATTGCCTGGTTTTTATCCTGTCATTATTCTGACTATTTCAGAGGCTATAATCACTCTGTCTATCATAGACCGTTCAATTATGTTCATTTTTCAATTGAGTAAATGCTCTCAGCTCTTGAATAGACTTATTTGTGTGTGTGTGTGTGTGTGTGTGTATTGTAGTGTTGGAAGTGAAGTCTGCCGTCTCTATAATAATGGGCTCGAACATTGGTACATCTGTCACCAACACCATTGTTGCTCTGATGCAGGCTGGGGAGAGGACTGAATTTAAACGGTATGGATGCGAGGCAAAAATCTCCAACTCAGTATAATGCCATGATTCACTGGTCTTTATCTTCATTATCATCACTATGATCACGATCAGCACCACCGTCATCACCATCCACGTCACCATGTTTACACTGGTGGAGGAAGAAATAGCTCTAATTACAATTGCACAGTTATGAATGTGACGTCTCAGCTACAGACCGATATTCAGGTTCTACAATTATCTGCTACAAACTAAACTTTTTAGAACTGTCTGCTAGAAACAAACCTGAATTGTGAGCTATGAAACAACACTGGGGATCCAGAGCTCTTAGCTACAAAACAACAGTTGCATTCAAGAATATTCAGACACAGTACCATTATCAGGGTTCTGGAGTTCCCTGGTAATCCCAATACACAGGTTTTAGATACAGATCTCTGATACAGAAATGTACTGTAGTTCTCAAATTCTCAGCTAGCAAACAACACTGGGGTTATGGAACTCTTATACGGACATTTTCTCGTACAGACCAGCACTCAAGTTCTAAAATTCTGTGCTACAGACCAATAGGCACGTTCTAGAATTGTCAGCTATGGACCCACACTGGGGTTATAAAACTCTTTTGTGGGTACAGAACAATAAAAAGGGTTCACAATTTTTCAGATACAGACCAATACTCAAGTTCTAGATTTCTCAGCTACCAGCCAATACATAGTTTATAGAGTTCTTATCCACAGACCAATAAGAAGATTCTACAAATGTGAGCTATGGCACAACACTTATAGAATAAGGCAGTGGTAGCTCAGTGGTTAGGTCTTTGGGCTACTGATCGGAAGGTCATGGGTTCGATCCCAAAGCACCGCCAAGCTGCCACTGCTGGGCCCTTGAGCAAGGCCCTTAACCCTCAACTGCTCAGTTGTATAAATAAGATAAATGTAAGTCGCTCTGGAAAAGGGCGTCTGCCAAATGCCATAAATGTAAATAGAACTTATAGCAGGTACACAACAATAATTGGGTTCTAAAATTTTGAAATATGAACCAATAAAGTTCTAGAATTCTCAGCCATGAAACAAGCTGGGGTTCTAGAATTCTTAGCTGTAATAATATTGGTTGATAAATATGAGCTGTGGAAAAACACTAGAATTTTAGAACTCTCAAAAAAGTTACAAAACAATTCTCAAGTTATAGAATTTTCAGGTTTAGACAAACGCCCTTGGCAAAAGAACTCCAGAACAATACTGAAGTTCTAGAATTTTTTGAGAAATGCTAATATTTGGGTTCTAGAATTCGCAGCTATAAAACTATACTAAGGTTCTAGAATTCTTAGCTGTAATTATCCTTAGCTGTAGATTTTGTAACTTAGAGCTGCAGTACGGAGCTTCTAGAAAAGTCATGTTCAGAGATTTACTCCAATGTTAGGACTCTCAACTCCAGAACAATACTGCAGTTCTAGAAATTTCAGATACAGGTCAATACTCATATTCTAGAATAGCCGAGACTATGTTTGTGAATTCGTTTTGGGGGTGTGGCTTTGGAGGAAACTAGAAGGAGGGGCTTGTTTTCTGAATTTTGAGTTTCAAAACAGAGAGTTTCAGTTAACGTCCACTAAAACCACATACTATGCTACCTACTATTCCTACTACTTTCTCTCTGTTCATGTCTTCCCCTTTTTCCCCTCCTGCCCCGGTGTGTGTGCAGGGCGTTTGCGGGAGCTACGATCCACGACTGCTTTAACTGGCTCTCGGTGCTGGTGTTGCTGCCCCTGGAGGTAGCTACAGGTTTGCTCAGCTATCTGGCCCGAGCCACTGTATCCAGCTTCCACATGCAGAGTGGAGAGGAAGCCCCGGAGCTACTCAAGGTCATCACCGACCCTGTCACTAAGCTCATCATACAGGTGGGTGGGAAGGACTGTGAGCAGGTAATCACAGCTGTGCTGATATTCAGTATAGCAGCACAACTGTGAGTGCGATGTTGATTTTATACAGCAGTTCTATAAACAATAAATTAATATACATACAGTAACTGACATTTTACTTATTTTTGCTCAGTCAATGAAAATAATTCCCAAAGAAGCCACAGCTGGATAAAGCATGGCTTGTTGCAAGACACGCATGGACTGACTGACAGCTCATAGAAAGTGTAGTTATGGTTTCACTGTCTTGAACTATTGCTAGATAGTAGCGAACATGGGCAAGGGAAGCGATACACACTGTGAAACATTCCAGTGCTGTTCATTCTTGGAACGTCGCTGGTCCAATCAAATTAGTGGACTGGAACTAACTTTTGTATGGGCAGGAGGTCAGAAGGTGTTGATTAAATTTCCATAACAGCAGCTCTGGTTCTGGCTGTAATTCAAATCACAGGTTTATATTTATGCACTTGCTCTAATAAAGTATTTTGGTAACAGCTAATTCACAGGGACTTATATGGTGGGCACTCCACAAAATCTAGTGATAAACGGATGACTACAACGTGTAGTTGTTTGAAAAGTAAGAGTGTCTAATCATTGATATGGTGAAGCTATCTCTAATTTTATGTTATTTATGTTTATAGATGTTTATTTAACATTTATAGAAGGAGTCTCCAGTACTAGTGCTTTGTTAAAGGTAAAGTTTTCCACCATGGGAAAGCCTTCAGGACAGAGCGCTTCGCAGTTTCTCAGTAACATGACCAATTACATTTTTGCATCATTAACTTAAAAAGAGAGATGGAAAAAAGAGTGGCTGGTGAAGGAATGATTCTTTACTGCTGGAATTCCGGAGCGCTGTAGTATAACTCACAGTCGCACTCATTGCTACAGTTGAGATCATGCCTCGGTTCAGTCTGAAAGTAACTCCTGCTGACCTGTTCCATCTAGCTGGATAAATCTGTGATAACTGGCATCGCTATGGGAGATGAGAGCATGAGGAACCGCAGTCTGGTCAAAGTGTGGTGCAGCACGGTAAAGTCCCATTTTTACTTTTACTCTGCCTGCAACCTCCTAGCTACGTCAAAATGATGTCAATGGAATTATTTCTTCCATCCACTCCTCATTCACCATCTATGCATACCACCTGATATTTTAATTTACTCAATCCATTCCTCATTCAGTGCATCCATTCCATATTTACATATTTACTTTGTCTATTCTATTCGCCCTGAATGTATTCCTCGTTTACCAGTTCACTCCATCTTTTCCTTATTTTCTCCACATACTTTGTATTTACTCCATCTAATACTCCTTATCAATATCTCAGCACACTCCTCATGTATTCAACTTACTCCTCATTTACTCAGTCTATTATTTGTTTAACTCATCTTCTCCATGTACTACGCCATGTACCCAACAACTTCATTTCTTATTTGCTTCACCCTTACATTTTATTTACTCGTATACTATTTCCTAAATATATTTCTTTACTTATGGCATCTATTCTTGATTTATTTGATCTATTTCTCATTTATATGTTCATTATTCATTCACTCTTCCTCATTTATTCTTATTTGCTCTATCTATTTCTCAGATATTTATCTAGTCCTCCTTTTCTCCATCCTAAGCCACTCCAATTTTTTTTGCATTTGTTTTAAAAATCTTATCAGTGGTTCGCATTCCCAGCCCTGCTATTACATGTATTAACATTGTGATTTATCTGATAATGTCAAACATGGAGCAATGAAATAACTGGAATTTGGGAGGAATACAATGCCTGAAGCTCCACCTTCTTTGTAGTTATTCCCATCTCTCACTTTTTCTACTAGAGACAAAGTTTCAGCTCCCACCATCTCCTCCCTGCTATTCAACAACTCCTACCCAAGAGTCTTTAGTGGTGTGTCTGGCTGTCTAGCACAAGTTCTCAGCATTCTCCTTACTTTTGACAGTTTCACAATCAATCCTAATGTCATTTAGTTGAAGGCGTGGTCTGCACTCACGAATGAAAGCTTTGGTGTTTAACGAATATATTTAAGAATCATTAGTACGCTAGAAATAGCCCATGGAAGTTCTGTATATATGGAGTCCAGCACAGTTTAGTGATCATCCTGCTTTAACACACTTGACTGAACTCTTCAGGCAGTGACCAGGTCTATTAGGCTGGTTCAGGACCAACGTCTGTCTCCTATGACTTTACCTAGGATATGACTTTTAGCATGCCCATAATCCTTTTAATATTTAAATACTTCTTCCAATAATTGCGAAAGTTCCTCTATGTGTGCTATGCTAATATCTGTCAAGTATTGATTCATGAAACTCCTTTGTTGGAGTGTTGTCTCAGCAGTTATTTTCAGTGCAGGTCTGTAGTTCAGACAAAAGAGGAGAATGAGAGCCGTCTCTGAAGGTGAAGCTCTGTCAATCATGACTGCTGCTGTTCATTTTGTAGAAATCCTGGAAAGGATTATTTATATAGGCTACTTATTTCCTGTTCATGAGTCACTCTGTACTGACACTACAAAATAGAATATAAATACAATATGCTGCATTTATCTCTATCCACTTGTCTTTCATCATGGTCCAATAAATGCATTACATACATTAAGAATAATTTGCCACCTTCTTCATCCTAAAAATTTCAGGACTCAAATATCTCAACTAAAGCACCATTTCTGAATGCACTTTGGTAACTTTGGACGCTTAATTTAACTCGAAATGATGACTGCCTGATATTTACAGTCCCTTATGTGTGCTGAGCTGTGCTGTAACATGATGCCCTTTGATATGAAGCTGCTGTTTTATATAATCTTTAGACAATTTTACTAGTTGAATTTGGACTTGATCTTGGATTTAAGTCCATTTTTCTTGCATGATATCGGCTTGAACGAGGAGCAGTAGTAAGGCACTGTCTGGCAATTTTATATCACCACAATTTGTCATGCTGAGATTTATATTTTGGGCACACACACACACACACTTTAATTGAGGCCAATATTAAATGCATAAATACGCCATTATTTTTTAATTATCCTTCAAACCCTGGTCATGTCTTCTGTAAAGAAATAACAAACAACAGTGGAGTTAATGTAATTATTTCAACAACTCAAATTACGAATTAAAAGTATGATGAAATAATCTAGTAAAAAGAATATTAAAAATATATTAAAAGAATATTAAAAAACAACAACAACTAAAATGAAAAAAAAATAACAGGATGTGCTGGATCAGGTGTTTTATAAGCTGATGAATGATGAATGTGGAAACTGTATTGTTAATGTGATTCAAACACTTTACTACTAGCACTATTTATGAAGCTATGTACTGACAATATGCTAGACTCCTGGTAGATATTATTTCAATACTTCTGATTCATATATCATCTATTTGGTATTTTTTTTACTTTTAATTTTTTTTTTTTAAAAACATTGGTCTTTTGCATTTATGTTACTGTAGATCATATTCCATTTGACAAAACAAACAAACAAACAAACAAAACAAAACAAAACAAAAACTGCGTCTTCATTCCACATTTTCAATTCCCCAACTGAAGAATTCAATTCAATTCAATTTTATTTGTATAGCGCTTTTAAGAATGAACATTGCTACAAAGCAGCTTTACAGAAATAAATGGATTAAAAAATGATATTGTAAATATGTGAAATTTATCCCTAATGAGCAAGCCAGAGGCAACAGTGGCAAGGAAAAACTCCCTGAGACAGTATGAGGAAGAAACCTTGAGAGGAACCAGACTCAAAAGGGAACCCATCCTCATCTGGGTGCAATGGATAGTGCAGTTATAAATAAATCCCTTCTATTATTGTGTACTATAAGGACAAAGAGTGCAAATGTGCAACCAGTAAATTCATCACAGTTTTCGCAAGAAGTCCGGTTGGTTAAAATCTATGCACTGTCCACTGATGGAGTCCTGAGTACGAAGGTGCTCGTGGCAACT
>CM075024.1:7222360-7254160 GCA_037576675.1 Pangasius sanitwongsei | reverse complement strand
TATTACTCACCATTATCTCTATATCTATATCTATATATATATATATATATATATATATATATATATATATATATATATATATATATATATATCAGATTGGATTTTTTCACTAAAGTATAATATGGACACAGCACATGAACGCAAAACAACTTAAAGGCTGCCGCCTCTGACAAACAAAAGTTTGCTGACAGTTGTCTCCATTACTAATAGGATATCAGAATTGAAAAAGGAAAAAGTGTATCTTTACATAAAAGCTGCATTTGTAATTGTAGCAAGGCAGTAAGGATGGAGACGAGCGTTTTTCTCAAACATTATTAGTGATAACAAAGGGAACCTTTGTTCTTTGCTGTCAAGTCAATTTTTTAAATTCACTGACTGGTTCACTGAAATTTTGCACATACACCTATGATCATTTCTATCAGAACAACTAGGTTTTTAATCAGTACAACACCCTTGCTTGCTAGAGAAAAAACACATTATACAAAAATGATAAAATAATCTCCCATGAACTGTATCTGGTTCCAGCATCACGGTTCAGTCATTCTCAGGTTTATTAATAGCTTTATAAAAAACATACATCCTTCCATAGATATTTAGTATCTGGTTTATCTTTTTATATTGTCGAATGGTATTTTACTTTATTAAAGGTTCTTAATGGAAGGTCCTTACATAAAGACAAGCAAAGAAAGAACTGGATGGATAGATAACTGCTTCCGTAGTTATTTCCCCAGGACAGCGGGCTGCATATGACTTGACCTGTATCAAGCAAGCAACAAATTATCCTCAGTAACAACAAAAGAAAGTTTCAATTTAAGTTCAGTACTTTGTCTCACGGGAGTTAACCATTAACTAAGGATAGATCCTTAATTAGTTTCCTTTTTCATTCACCAAGAAACAGATTTGCTCACTAGCAGCTATTACCTCTTAGCAGTAAGGTATGGAAAATTTAACTATTATTTCTAACCCGTAAACACGTATAGCAATGTTCCTTTTTTTTGGGACGTTACAGTTCAATCTCAGCAGAATTGGATATGTCTGGAGAAATAACAGCTATTGCTAAGCTACTCATAGTAAAATATGATAAAAAATGACAATAAAATACCCAAATTAAGGTCATCTTTGGTGATAAAAGATGTAACAGGAAGTTCAGAAATGGAGTTAAAATTTCCACTGTATTAGTGGAACACAAATCAAGGGCCCAAATGGCAGTCATCAGTCTGCTTACAACATCACGTGATAACTTTATACCATGTAACACTGTACTACGGTGTAAGGGTTTAATTCTGGCAAATCGCTATAATATTTTAATTACATTTTTAAGAAGATTGAGCTCCTTAATTTGAACTTAACCTAGGTGTCCAACACTTTCCTTATGTATAGAAGAAAGCCTTTGCTTGGATATTTATTTCAAAATGTGCTACTTTCCAAAGAATGCATGTATTTTAAATAGCTTTGGCAAAAGAATATGTCAGTAGGAATACGTAGTATGTCAGACTGAGCCTTATAGCGTGTTTATTGTTTGTTCTGTAAACCTTTAATACACAAAACCAAAATGCTGATGGGCTTGGAGCATTGAATGATGAAGTATTTTGCATATCAAACCAACCCCAGTCTTTTTCTTGCATATTTAAATGGTTTCCCAGATAATTCCATCTTTCGGCCATCTTTCTTCCTATTCTCTCCCCCTAAGCCCCCCCACACACACACCCCACCCCCCCCCACCCCTCCCTCTGCTCTGTCTTTAATAGACACTGTCATGGCTGCTAATGGTTATGAATTGGTGCAGGCCATAATTGGCCTCTTTGATTAGCCTATTCTAATTGCTCAATTAAGGGACAGTGCTCAATTGCCATGCAAGCAAAGCGTACAAATCACTGGTGTGGCAGGTTGCATTATGTGCACATGTGTAGTCTACTGAGCTGAATAGAAGGAACCCAACCATAAATTGCTTTGAAATTTGAGAAGGGATATAGCAGGGCAAGGTAGCTGAAACCAAAGACGTGAACTTTTTTTTTTTTTTTTGTAATATACGGCATATGCAACTTGAATATACCTGAATATATTATTCGAAATATATATTATATGTTATATGTATTACTCTCTTTGGCAGGAAGTTGTGTCACAGTATTTTAGACCTGGCCTACTTTCTCAAAAGGACTATAAGGTTTATATTTTCTAGAGAGCATGATTAAGATGGTTACTGTATGTTTAAAAATCTCCAAAAAAGTACTGTATGTTTAAAAACCTCCATTCATTGAAACAAACAGGATTCTGAAATCCCATGGTTCATCATTAAATCATACATTATATCATATATAATATTGGTCATGTATGCCAAAAATTAACCCATTCCTCAGAGTAAAACTGAAAATGTATTTTCCTGCCTGGTCATTTTTTTTTAGGTAAAGCTGTTATTTTTGAAAAGTCAACAGTATGTTTAGCTCGTATAGAAAACATTTTGATCCTAGGCTTATTGGTTCACTTTTTTTAAAAAAAATTTTTTATTACTAGCATTTTTTCTGCTTTTTTTTTTTTTTCTCTTGCTATGTAATAAAGGTTACAGTATTCTACATTCTACAATTTTTCTGTTTTCGTTTATTTCACTAACCTCGCTCGCCCTCTTCCCCTTTGCTCTCCTCTCATTTTCCTGATAATTATCTCTCTTAATTCCGTGCTCTGTTTACTCTCTGTCATGCTCCAGGTACTACTACAACAAGCGCATTTTGCACAAAACTAAAGGAAAGCGGTTCACCTACAAATTTAACTTCAGTAAGGTGGTTCTAGTGAACTACCCGCTGTTAGACATGGCCAGCTCTCCTTTCCTGCTAGCGCAGAACCACTTCAACGGAGGGGCAGCTTCAGCAGACTGCAGCCCCATGACCCCGGAGGTATGTGAGAATTGGTGGATGACCTATACTTCCCTGTGTACCTAAAATAAGTACTGTATATGTGAATGGGAATTTAATCAAGGTACAATTCTTATCCATGTGCTGTATTTGTACAGAGGTGTATTTGCATGTTGTAATGACTATACAGTGTATAGAGTAATCTACATATAGTGCAGTATGGGGATTAAAGAGTGTTATAGAAAATAAAACCAAACTCTTATAGGGTCGCTTTATTGACTGATAATCATCAGTAATTGATCATAACCATATGATGGATCACTGAACATCCAAAAAAAAAAACACTTAGGAACATCTTAGAAACTCAGCACACCACCTATAGACTTCGCAAACAGAATTGGCCAAATATAAGGTGTAAGTAATTGGGTCATAAAGAGCTTAGAGAGAGACATAGGTGAGTGGCTAGGCCGGTGATGCCAAACACTGATAGCAGGGGCAGTGACCAGAGATATATCAACCTATCAGAATATTACACAGCTAAACTGTTAGGTGATTTTAAAATTTTAACTTCAAACCGACTTTAATTATGTTTTTTCATGACTCATCAACTATATCACATTATGAGGCTGTATGCAGTCATGTAATGTGCAGCTAACAATGCATACGACTTTTTGAATAGGGACATTGTGTGAAAGTGATCTAGAAAATGGAGTCAGATAGAGAGAGCGGGGGAGCGCTGAAGTAAGGTGAAGGAGAAAGAAGAGAGAAAAGTCAAAGAGGGAGTTAAGGGGCCTTAAAACCAAAGAAGATATTATCCCTGCCATCTCTTTCTCACCTTGGCTGGTGTATTCATTGATGGTATTGATTTAAAAAAAAAAAAAAAGAATATAAGAAATTAAAGAAGAAAGAGAATATTAGATCGATTCGCCAGTGAATACGGGATAGTCGCGCCGAAGTGCGAAGTGACAGATCGTGACTTGATCACTGGATGGTGGTGTTAAAAAAAAAAAGAAAGTTTCTGCCGTGACTCCAACTAACAGCTGCGAACTAAGAACTGTGGAAGAGTTAATGAAGAAAAGAACTCTGCTACATTTGATTTCTTCCTTTTCTTCCTTTCCTGGCTTTCCTTCACCTGTTCTCATGTGTCCTTTTTGTTCATTCCTCTTTACTTTTAACCTCTCAGGCCTTGCAGTCTTTATTCCCTCGGTTGCCTGATTCTGGCCGCGGAACTGCTCTGTTTGACCGTGCCACAGGAGCCCCAGAGGGCGATAAGCTCCGACTGGACACTTTTCCATTCCTTGGTTCAGGTGAGTGAGAAACACGCAAGAAGAAAATGATGAACAGTGGACAGAAGAGTGGGACAGACTAGAATTTTTTTAACACTACGAAGCCTGTATCATTGTGAACATACAAATACATAAACTTACAAATCATTATGAATATACATATAATATTTTTTGTAATTAGTTAATGCATTTATAGCAGTTTTACAATCTCTAATAACATTTTATAGAGTAATAATAATAATAATAATAATAATTATATGCTAAATTTATACTGTGCCTTTCTCAAACACTAGGCTGCTTTGCAATTTAGGAGAAAAAAGTACCAATATATCTTTATTTATGTACATATCCTGTTATTAAATATATCTACAATATAATTTATAAAAAATTAAGTTTAAAGAATTTTACAATTTATAATCATGAGTAACCTAAAAAAATCAATCGCCCTAATTATAGTATTCAGTTATTACATTATAAATATTATTAATAGAATCTAATTCTTCTAAATATTAAGTTAATTATAGAGTTACAGTAATTATAGTACAGTTTTTCTAAAGAAAGTTTATAAAATGCCTACAAAGCACAGGCACCAAAGCATATTTACACAAGTAGCATAAAATCATTACAAGTGTAAGAGACACTTATGATCACAATTATAACGACTGTGTCAGATTTTGTTCTTCCAGAAAAAAATAAATAAATAAATAAAATCATAGCTGAGGAATCACAAAGGCTAAATTAAAATCAGCTTCTTCAATTCAAGTTCAAATTCCAGTGGTGGTCTGTCTGATCAGAGATCTTTTCCTTTCCCCAATGTTCAGAGGTGAGTCGGTCTGTGTGTCCGATCTCCTCCTTCTCCCCACTTCCTCACAGAAGCTCTAATTTATACACATTTGATTAGATGAAACATGCTGGACATCAACTTACTTAATTCATTATAAACTAAAATAATTGATTATAATTGATTCATATGAACAGCAATTTTAATTACTTATTTCTCAGTCTTATGTAAGCACAGGTATAAAACCTCATATGGGTGTAATAGAATTTTTATCTTTATCCTTTAAATATATGGCTTAGAAATGAACGGAAATATGTGGAGGGATTTTGCCTTTCTCTTTAAGCTGACCTGATAACCGATGCAAAGTGTAAAGGAATTTCACTGGAGAAGTTGTAAGAAATGCTACCACTTCAAACCGCACTTCTCATTTCAGCCTGTAACTTTTCATACGATATGGCTTGTGCAATTTTTTATGTTGTTCTGTGAGGTGTGGGAATCAGAGCTAAAAATCTAAAATAAATGTGTGCTGGAAGAGGAGGCGCTGTCTTATGTTTCAGTCATTAAGCAGAATCATATCGTGATTCGATCCAAGGCATTCGTTTGTCATGTTAATGTTAGTTTACATTTGCATTTTAGTAGACACATTTGAATTTCAAAGGATACGTTTCAGCATATCCTCTGTGAGAGGTCATAAAACTGTACACTCCTTTGTCTCTAGTCTATATGTGCTTTAAAGTATCAGTGCATCAGAATGTGTGTGTTGGTGTGGAGCACGTGTGTGTTTTTGTGTGTATGTGTACATACCTCTCCACCCCAACTTGCCCCCCCCCCCCCCCCTACTTTGTTTGTCCTCAGGTCCTATTCCTTCCTCCTCCCCTTTTTTACCCTGATCTCACTCCCATGTGTCCTCCCTGTCCTAATCCCTTCCCAGGCAGGAAGGTCCTAATTGAGGGTGCAGGCTTCAGTTTGTGGCCTGTGGGCGTCCATTACTGTGTTTTCATAAGCAAGCGAGGCCTGCCTGACTGATTCAATATTCATGTGTCTGCAAGCTACTCCTGGCCCAGAACACAGAGAGACTCTAGCACTGTCAAATTAGGCCTGCATAGCAAATAACAGGAGAGAGAGAGAGAGAGAGAGAGAGAGAGAAGTCAGGAAGGGTGTGAGGATGCAGAAAGTGTAAAGGGAAAGAAGACATGAGGGTGTGAGGAAAATGTGGAGGAAGGAAAAAGAAGGTTTTGCCAATGTGAAGTAATTTATCCAACAAGTGTTTTAATTAATGCAGCTGTGTAAATACTTTTCCAACCTTTCCAGCTGATAGATTTTCTTAGAATTTTTTTTTTATTCTTTCATTTATGTGTTTTGGAACATTGTGTTTTAAAAAAAAAAAACAACAACAATGTTTGTTAAATGTTAACCCTACTTAATCCCACTTCTCCTCATCTCTTTCCCCAACAGGAGCCCCCTGCTACTCCAAACCTCCATCCATGTTGGGTCCTTACCCCCGTAACCCTGCATTTGACTACTCTTGGGGCTTCAACCCGTATCTCCCTGGGGCTTTATCCCTCAACAACTGCCCTAAACTGCCCCCAGGCTCGATCTACCCCTCACACTTCTATCCAAATCCACTTCAGTCTGGCCTGGCACAGCTCCCTCATCCGTTTTCCTCACTCCTGCCTCCTGGGGACACAGCAGGAACAGAACGGGCTCAAACCGGAGGAGCCAACGGCTCAGTGGGTGGACAGGCACCACGACTCTGCATCCCGTCATACCCAGGTAGTTTACTTCAAGGCCGGACTGAGCTGGGTATTTTGGGTCCTGGCATGGGTGAGAGGGAAAGAGGAGAGAACGCTAACATTACAGGGGTAGGTGGAGGTGGGATTGGGGTGGGATTAGGTTTAGGCTTGGGACAACTGGGGTTAGGGAGTGGAGGAGGTGTCCAGAGTCCATCAGATCGGCGCGCAGGAATGAAACAAGACCCAGGGTCGGATTCTGAGTTGGAAATCACAGACCTGAGTGACTGCAGCTCGGAGAACGAAAACGAGCCAGACTTCCATGCCAGCCAAGGGAAGGAGAGTAGGATGGGAGGCCGACCTCACATTCCCGAAGCCAAGACCGCAGGTCTGGGCGGAACCTTACCTCAGCTCTCTTCTCTTCCTCCTTCTATATCCCCTCATCCTCTCAAAAGCCTGGTGCCCCTGTCTCCTCCACCACCATCTCTTCCTACGTCTCTTTCTCCTTCCCTTATCCTGGTTGAGCAGCACAGAGAAACAGAGACACTCAAACTTACTCACAGTTAAGATGCTTTGTTCAGATGCTGGTTATATTGAGCACTCTCTGCCTCTATCTCTTTGTCAATATACAGTATATTCTCACCTTTTCAATTTATTCTTTATTTATAGTTCATTTTATTCTGAATGATCATAACTCATTTTTAGTTTTTGTTCTTTTCTGTCGCACTTGGACAATTCATTTTAAATTAGAAAAGCCATTTAAGTTGAACAAAAACCTTTAATAAATATCCATTCCTTATTTATAAACACTACAACTAAATAGCATTACATCTAAATATTTCAGTTTATAAGTATTTAAATATATTTCTCTACTTGAAATTGAAAAAAAAAATTGAAACCTGTCATGCACACCCAGAATCAGAACTACAGTTCATGTGCTAAATTACTAAGAACCGCCAAAAAATTGCATTCTTTTTGCCCTGGTTTCAAATCACGGATATAAATTACCTTTGAGAGATCAACTAAAAAAAAAAAAAATCGTCTCTCAAATGTCATTTTCTCCAAAAAAAAAAAAAAAAAAAAAAGATTTTGTGTAAATTCATTGTATAGATAAATATTGGCTCATGAACTTATAAGATAATAACATTTATTATGAATGACATGTTCAATTTTCCATATATTTCTAATACCATTTCTAAAACCACTGTGGTTGAATATGAAATATGATCATTTTTGTTTTGTTCATTCTGTCGTTATTCTCCTCCTTTCATTTCACATACACATGTTCATACTGGATAATTTGACTGATGAAAATAGCGGTCTGATCTAGTAGGTGTATTGCATAAATTCTACATAAATTTTACTATAATTGTGAAGCATTATCTCTGCAGCACAATATTCAAGCAGCATAATGCAAAGCTAACTGCGACAGTGGCAACTGTTTAAAACAATTTGAATAGCAATTTAGCTGTGTTGCAATAAAGCACTTAACTGCGTTTGTTTGTGCTGTGCTTGACAGCTTGCAATGGAAACACTATCAAACACAGACATCTAGTGGTGAGATGTGATGTCTACAGATAAGGTGATTGTATATGAATGTAAGTTTGCTAATTTGTCTTTTCAAGGAATGATATCTGCCCCCAAACACCCCCAAATATCTGTGTGATTTTACCTATTTGTTCCCTTGTACATTTGTCATGTTCATGCTGTGCTAAAATGTCTTATTTTAAATAGCTATAATACGTTCTTTGCGCTATAAAAAAAAAAAAAAAATTGAGAGATTGAGTAAGAAAGTGCTTAAATTTGCATCTATATATTTTATTATTGTATATAAAACATTTAATTTGTATTATTATCATTATTATATGAGATCGATGTACTGGTGGGATTTAATTCTGTATTTAAATGATAGATGCTGGGACAACTGTAGTTGCATAAGAACTATTTAAAAAAAAAAAAAAAAAAAAAAAAAAAGCACTTGTTTCCTGTGGTTTATATGTGAACAGAGATGAGAAAATTATAAAACGCAAAATATCTCACCTCTCACTAGTTATACTCTTCAGTCATTTTTGCAGGTATCTGAGAATGACGCTATAGAGAAAAGTTAGTATTCCACCAGTACTTTTTAATAGTTTATATTCACCAAATGATAGTTTGCAGTAACGTTAGTAATATTGGGGTTTTGCACTTTTTTTGGGAGAAATATTTTGACTAATGTTTATTTGTACTGATAGTTGCAGATGAGAACTTGAAAATCAGTAATTAAATCAAACCTTTTGAACGTCAGCGCTTTGAATGGCAGGAAAAACGACTCGTTTAAGCAGACCATGCAATATGTAAAAAAAAGACTAGATCATAAAGTCACAGCAAACGTTTTCTCAGAAGACAAATTCTATATCCATAGTTTACACAAAAGTAAATTGCCTAGTCGCATTTCAGATCTTACGTCAGTGTATTATATGAAATGACCAGTGTACATAGACTTTCCTTTGTATATTTGTGTGTACACATCAAAAACTAAAAAAAAAGAGACATTTTCTTTGCAGTAAGGTTTATTTGTTGTTTGTATATTGTAAAACTGAAAAAAAAGAAAAGAATGGGAAGAAAACAGAGGTTAAAAAAAATATCTTTAAAAGCAATAAACATTATTCTGGAGGTGTGACTGAGATGTGATTGTGAGAGAGTCCAGATTTGTCTTATGTACAGTTTAATATTGTATGAAATCGGGCATGTGGTAATAATACAGTCCAAGATTACCACATGCCATTATTTTGTATTTCTTTCATTCTGCCACTTCTATATATATGCTTAAAACATTATGACACCCTTCAAGCTGTTTGTTTTGTGTGTATGTTGGCCGCATACAGAAAAGAGCTCTCTATCTTCCACACCTCACAGTGTCTCAGTGTTCAGAAAGACTGGTTTTATTGTGATGCCTCTAGTTACACAGTGTAAATGTCAGTTAATCAATACGCATATGAGACCTTTCAATTATTGAGAACATTTTCACAACAGTCACCAGCTGATCTTTGGTGAAACAGATTTCTGCGAACATTTCGCATGGTCAAAATGACTCAGACACTATGGCTATGACATTTTTCAGAAGAAACTATGTTTTGATAAATGGCCATTCTTCAATAAACCAAGTCACTGAGATTTGTAAAATAACAAAGTCACCAAGAGGACATTTAAGTATATGACGTGTGTGTGTGTGTGTGTGTGTGAGAGAAAGAGAGAGAAATCTTTCATCCAACTTGTTGCTGCACAATTGCATGAAGCATATTATCATTGGATATCAAATTAAACGTAGCTATAAACCAGACTTTACTGTTACACAAACCACGCCAAAGTAAATAATGCATTGTCAAAACCTTTTCCCACCCACACCTGTCCTAAGTTATCACGTGGTGATGTCACACAATTTTTGTGTGTGCTCAGCTTAGACATGCTTGCATATTTTCAGTTCGATTCAATTTTATTTGTATAGTACATTTAACAACAGACATTGACAACAGACGTTGTCACAAAGCAGCTCTACGGAAATCTTTACAGACTGGATTTATATTTATCTTTTCATCCATAATGAGCAGAAGTGAAAGTGGCTATTAAAAACTCCTGGAGATGGCATGAGGAAGAAACCATTTTTGTTTAAAAACCATTTGAAAGACAACACAAAAATGCGATCCCACCACTGAAATTGTATTTATAGGTAATAAACAAGTGATCTAAGACAATGACCTAACGCTTTTTCTTTTCGTAAACACAACACAATAAAGTCATTTTGGTCTGCTCAAAACTCAGATAGCACACATGTACCTGTTTTTACATCTCATTGCAAGTCAGTTCCTATTTGGGAAGGCATGAGGACATTGTTGTTGTTGTTTTTGCCATTTGCTAGTTTCAGCCCTCCTTGAGTACGGTCTACTGTGTGAGCTAAGACAGTCACTGTTGTAAGACTTTACATGGTGAAGATTTCCAAAGGCTCTACCTTTCAGAGTAAGAGCTCTGAAGGTTCCCCTCTGTGGGGGTCGAAATAAATGGTCATTTGGACTGAAGCTGCCATTTTATTTGTCGCACAATCACTGACACTTATGTAAACAAGAACACCCATACAAACCGCTGCTGTGGGTGATCCCCCTGCCAAGTAGCCCTGTATAGGATTAATCACTTCAAAATAAACCACAGATTCAGCTCAAGTTCATTTCGTGCAACATTCTGCTCATGACTATCACCATAATATACATTTCTGGAGCATTGTTTAGGTAACAGGTAGCACACTACTGCCTGCAATCTGCAACTGAATAAATTTTCAAAACTTGTCAAAATTGGGTTGGAAACAGCCGCTGGGGCGTTGGTGCACAATGACACCCAGGTAACAGCAGTGAGACTTCATGGAGCAGTACACCTCTAGGTAATACCCATGAGGAAGAGACACTCTATAGCACAGGAATCACATTTATAAATATTTCAGTCAGGATTTAGGGCTTATCACACCACTGAGACAGCGCTGATTAAAGTAGTAAATGACGTACTACTGGTCTCTGATCAGAGATCGCGATTCCTTTCTTGTTTTACTGGAATTCAGTGCTGCTTTTAATAACACAGATCATAATATTCTTCTAGACAGTCTAGAAAACTTTGTTGGACTTAAGGGAACAACTCATGTCATATATGCGACATGCGTCAGGTTGTAAATTTTAATGATGACCACTCTATTCATGCAGTTTGGTGTTCCACAAGGCTCTATTCTAGTCCTACTGTTTTTCACTAAATATCCGATCTCTGGCTACTATTCATAAACATGGTATTAGCTTCCACTGCTATGCTGATGGAACTGCTACACAGCTGTATGTTTCAGCAAAAACCAGATGACAGACCCATGCCTAATAAACCTGAGCAATACTAGAGGCTGAGTAATTTCCTCTTAATTAATTATGACAAGACAGAAACTATTTTACTAGGGCCAGTAAGCTTTCTGATTAAGTAGTAGCTCTCAATTTCCTTTCCGTTGCATCATCCACAGCAGTGAAAGACCTTCTGTGATTATTGACTCCAGTCTGCCATTTGAAGCTCATATACAGTACTGTGCAGAAGTCTTAGCCACATGTTAAGAAATGCCTTCTAAAATAATTAAATTAAACATTTTCTACAAAAAAAAAAAACAACTTACTATAAAGTTCAGTAAGAGTAACAAATGAAACAAAGTCAATATTTGATAATGACAGCTGTTTGCTTTTTAAAAATGCATCGGCCATCACAGTAAACTTTATGCGGTTTTATAAGAAAATTGGCTGTTTTTTCGAACCATCTTGGATAAGCTGTCACAGTTCCTCTGAAGACTTTGACTGTCACACTTGCTTCTGTTTTTGCAGCAATATTTGGATGGCCTTCATTATGTTTTTTTTTTTTTTCCCTTTTTGTCTGAAAAGTGGTCCTTAACCTTAAATTTCTATAAGGTTGTAATTTCGTGAATTGTGATTTCAGCATATAATATTTCACTACTGCAGCATACCTTTGATCAGGTGAGGATTACCCTTTTTAGAAAGTCGTGATATTACAGGTTGTGGTCAATTGTTGTTGAGGTTAAAGATGTTTTAACTTCCTAAACAGTGGTCAGAACACTGATTCCTATGGGGAAGTCACTATTTTTATACAATAACGTATGGCATTTTTAGGGTGAAGATTCTTATGGATAGTGGTGAAATTTTAGTGGCCCCAAAAGTTTTAACTGTTCAAACACGGTATGAACATTGACTCCTAGTAGGCATTTTATACATTACATTTACATTTTACAGCATTTAATAGATGCTCTTATCCAGAGAGACTTACAAAAGTGCTTTGTATTCTCAGAAAATATATTCTCTTGCTAGTTCATCATCATGCTAGGTTAGGGACTAAGAGTTGGAGGAGGTTAGTACAGCATGAAAGAAAACACACAAGACAATTTAAAAAAATTAGACATGTTAAGTGATATACAACATATTATGACACTTTTAAGAGTGAAGACTTTGGACAAGACTGGAACCAAGATATGAATTTTAAAAGTTACATTCTTATAGATTGTGGTGAATTAGTGGCCCAATATCTTTGAAGTATATTGTTTGTAACCATATTTTTAACCAAACAGTGGACTGAATATTGAATACCATAGTATTATGACACTTTAAAGAGTGAAAATGATTCAAACATGAAGTATTTTTACCCGGCTAAAATACATTTGTGCAAGTGGTATTCAATGCCCTATTGCAATACACCATGCAGGTTTTAAAAAGGGTGATGAGTGCCCTCTACAGGAGTAATATCATATCTGCAATCGTTTAAAGTACAAGTTCCTTTGAGTGTTTTGCCTGCTCCCAACACACCTGATACCATTAATCAGCTAATACCAGCCCCTTCTTGAGTTGAAGTGGATGTGATAGAGCAGGAAAACATTCAAATATTGCAGTACTCCAGGGGTAAGGGGTACAGGGTTGAGAACCTGTGACTTAAAGGACAACGGTGTCATTAAGAGAGATGCTGTAAAACAAGAGTGGGTAGAAACTCTTAGGCTTGTGAGGGAGCCAAAATGGCTGAGAAAGGATTGGAAACCTTAGTGAGGGTGTGAATGTGTGTATGTGTACATGGCATTGTGCCCAGTGTTCCCAGGATAGGTTCCAGATCCATTTTCACCTTTGAACAGGAAAAAAAAAAGCAGTTACTGAAGATGAATAAAAAAAAAGGAATGAATACAAGGACAAAATGATGTACTTCATCCCCAGACATATGGTTCAGAAGTGAAGCTGTCACTTGCTTCCTATTCCACCAGTTCACCATTTCATTCATGATTCATTTCAAACTGATCATTCTACACATTGAAATTTTTTGCTGAGGGTGAAGTATTGCATGCTCAGCTGGGAAGATGGACAGATGCTGAGCCCTCAAGAGACACAGAAGACCAGTTAGATCTGGACACACGCTAATGTACTAAAAAAAAAAAAAACACTGCCAAGTCTGAAGCTCTGTACTTCTTAAAGGTGCTTTGTTGCCGTGATGCATCATTGTTGTGGAAAAGGCTTCTTTTTTTTTGGTTATTTATTTGATATAAACTGATATAATTTATTTTGTATAAACAGGATATTGATTTTTTATCCTCTCCTCCTCTCCCATCACATCTACATGTATATTTAAAAGTCTTGTAATATTTAGTAATAAAAATGCACAATAATTCATCAGAAAAATTAATAAATACAACAACTCAATAATACAAATATATTTTAAAAATAGCTTAATTATACTTCAAAACCATGGACTTATTAATAAATTAGAGAAAGTGAGTGCTACAGATCTGCACTAGTTTTTGCACTAGTTCCAGAGAGCCAGTAATACCTAGCTGTGTGTGCTTATAATACCACTCTCCCTTATTTGGGAGTCACTTTGGATGAATAATTTTGAAATATAGCTTAGCGACACTGTTTTAGTAAACTCTGAGCTGGGTCTTGAGCAGCAGCTCCTGGTGAGAGCTCGTACAGATTTGTCTCTAGTAGAATACGGTATAGTCCTGGTCATGAGAAAGTCACAGAAGAAGTCCTCCTCTTTCGGTTGTATTCACCAGCAAAAGCAACTGTATCCACCTTTTAGAGAATATTACGTGACTTGTAGAGACAAGTCTCTATAGGTTTATAAAGCCCTTTACGAACAGATGCTTGAGTGATCAAGTGATCATGAAATCATGCAACTCTTTAACCCTGCAAGACTTGGTAAATGATAAAAAAAAAAAAAAAAAGCAATACAGTGACAGCCAGTGAAAAGATAAAGTGCTGCTACAGTAGGGATGTAACCAAATTCAAATACATTATTCAGATTGAATAGATAAGTCCTAAACGAATACAAATACAGATACTAATTGTAGGCAGACTATTCAGTTTTGTTGTACTGTAGGTGTATGCATAGGGACTCTGATCCCACAGGACAAAACAAAAAAAAAAGTTGTATGAGCTCACTTCTGTAAAACTACAATTCAAAAACTACTCAAAAAGACTTGAAACTAGCCCAAAATGTTCAGGCTTAGGAAAAGGTAAATACATTTTTCACCTTAGTCTTTGCCTGGGAAACAAGATAATGCTGGTGCACACGCATTTCTAATTTGCAGTATCTGCGATATGCGGATTTATACACTGAAGCTGGCAACCCTGCTTGCAGGACAAAAAACATGTTCATTAACATGATATGATTAAGGGATGCACTATAAATTTTTTTGGGCTGCTCCTGTAGCCTGACCTAAACACTGCCTTACTAAGCTCCAAAACAAAATCATTTTTCTACCATATATCTGGACAAACAAAAAAAATATGCTTTAATTTATTGAGCTGCCACTTCATGTCGCTCATCTCTCCTGGGGTCTCCAAAAAAATTTTTTTAATGAATTCATTTTTAAAATATGAACTTGTACATTCATTGCATGTTTTGCATCATTCATAAATGATTGTTCTCCATCATTATTAAAAGTAAAATCCTTGAAAATCATACAGACACTGCATCCCAGTTTTATAATATACCCAGTCAACAATTTGATCTCACAGTGATCTCACCATGAGCTCCCAAGATATTCATGATGTGGTCACAATGTGAGGTCACAGCGAGCTAAAAGTGTAACCGCACAGCGCACTCACTGTGTGCTCAAACTGTGAGCTCACCATCTGAGACCACCGCCATATCACCGTGTTAAACTCATTCTCTTAGTTTAGTGTGAGTTCACTGTGATCTAAAAGTTCTCTAATATTTGTAAGTGATATCACAAACATCATGTAGAAGTTAATCGTTTATTTCATTCAACGTATTTATACAATTCAGTTTACTTGTTTATTTTGATTTCTTTTCAGTCTGGTGTTTGCATTTGACACAAAAATGTCAATTTGACGGACACATTCTGCTTCTACTGTTGTTTTGGTGACTCCTTTTCGATTCTTAACTTGTATTTCTTTTTCCCCTTGTAAATTCTTGACAGATCCTGAAACACAGAACAATATGTCATTGCAATGAGTCGTTAACAACTACTGGTCTTGACATTACATTTAAACATTGTAAGACTGAACTGAACACGCTTATGATTTTAAATGCTGACTGTAAACACCGACTGAATGCAGCTGGCTCTAATGCGTTTGGGTGTGATCAGGTGTAAGTATCAAATTACATTCATAATCAGCCTTACAGTCGTGTAGTATGTTCCTGGCTTAACTAATTCTACATCTGAGCTGGCAAGATGGCTGGTTCACATGTACCTGGCTAACACGTGTACCTGGCTAATTTGCTAACATGGGGCCAGGCTACAGTGCATATAGGCATTATAATATCAGCGTATGTGAATAGCAATTAAACGAAAAAGCACTCACCATTTCTCCAGAACAAAACAGCAATTCCACGGTTGAAAGTCACAAACGTAAATCACAATAGTGACGTTCGATTCCGGAAAGAATCGTTCTTTAAGCCTGTTCATAGGAAGTAACCAAACTGAATCAGACTTTACGTATGGGCTGATGATGCAGGACGCACAGCCGAAGTTTGCTGACGGTCGAACTGTCGAAGTTTGCTGAGGACTTTCCCTATTTAAAAAAAAAAAACCTGCAAAATCCTTTCTGTAGAGAAATGTAAATAAATTGTATTATAGTTTATTGTGCATGCAGGTTATATTTTAAGTTGTTACACGAAATCAAGGAGCTTATAAGGAGTTTATAAGGTTTATCTCTCTATATACTTTAGACATGCAGAACATATCCGCGTTTCTGCATCAATGTATGTAATGTGTGCTGTAGGTGCGAAACTTTTAGGAATCTTATCCAAGATGTAGATGATCTTATCCCCGGTGAACGATATTTAAACTACTTCCTCACAACCTGCTCAAAATTTTGAATTTATAATGACCTCACGTATTACTAACACTGTGAGGATCACAGCAGGAGGATCGTTTGAATTCACAATGACCTCACGTGTGAATATCTCGCGTGTTGACTGGATATTCTCATAGAGTATACAGCAACCTTTTCTGATCTTTCTGGAATGTAACAAACCCAAAATTTGAGTTTATCCGATAAAATATTATTAAATGGCTATTGTTGTCAACTATAAATAACAGTTCATGGGAAAGCCATTACTCTGAAATATAGTAACTCGCTCACAGTGAGTATGTTGGTAGGAGAATGTTGGACATGGAGCTGCCAGGCAGGAGGAGAAGAGGAAGGCCAAAGAGGAGGTATATGGAGGTAATAAATGAGGATATGAAGCTAGTGGGTGCAAGTGTTGAGGATGCAGAAGATAGGGATAGGTGGAGAGTGATGATTCGCTGTGGCGACCCCTGAAGGGAAAAGCCGAAAGAAGAAGAAGAAGATAGTAACTTGCTCACACAGTGTAATGTCTTTCCCATGAACTGTTCTTTTTAAAAAAACCTTTATATAAAATTATTTTTTAGGAGCATATAGTAACATATAATAAGTATTGTAACATACGTATGTATAACACGTTATTCAACAGTTCTGGTCCACTAATCTGATTGGACAAGCGTTGTTCCAAGAGTGCTAATATTTAGTATAACAACACTGGGACATTTCACTGTTTGTATCACTCTGCCTGTCTGGGTTCACTACATTTAATTCCAATCCCACTTACTATGGGATGTCAGTCAGTCTGTGCTGGCATGTCAACACGCAAACCTCTATCCAGCTGTGGCTTCTTTTGGGACTATTTTTGTTGAGGGAGCAAAAATAAACAAAATATTTGGTCATATTGTGTACAGTTATTCTATATTCATTTCTTGTTTATAGAATCATTGTACAAAAGCAATATCATACTTGCAATTTTATTGTTTAATTGAATAGCACGGTTGTGATTACTTGTGGGACTCGGCCTACAGCCTCGTACCTACAGCCGAATCACAGCTGTGCTGAAATTCACTACAACAGCACTCTTGCTGGAGCAACACTGCTTAAGTTAGCTACTCGCTCATTTAGGTTTGCAAAACTGGGCAGTTGAAGATTGTAAAAATATCACCTGTTTTATTTATTTATTTTTCTACTGTACAGTTTTGGTGGGCCTATGTCTTCAGATTCCTGTTCTTGACTGACAGGAGTGGAACCCAGTATGCTCTTTGGCTGTTGAAGCCCATCCGCCTCAGGGCTCGGAGTTTTGTGCTTTCTGAGATGCTTTTCAGCTCACCATGGTTGCAGAAAGTGGTTGTCTGAGTTACCATAGCCTTCCTGTCACCTCGAACCAGTCTCACTAATCTCCTCTGAGCTCGCTCATCAACAAGGCATTTCTGGCCACAGAACTTCTGCTCAGTGGCTGTTTGTTCTCTCACACTTATGTGCAAACACCAGAGACTGTTGTGTGTGAAACTCCCAGGAAATCAGCTGTTTCTGAAATACTCAAACCAGCCCAACAACAACCATACCACAGTCAAAGTCACTGAGATCACGTTTTTTTTTTTTTTTTGCTCATTCTGATGTTTGAATGCAAATATTAACTGTAGCTCTTGTCCTGGATCTGTATCATTTTATGCATTGTGCAGCTGCAACATGACTTGGCTGACTGAATAATTACATAAATGAGATACAGGTGTTCCTATTAAAGTGGCCAGTGAATAGATGCACGCATGATGTAGAATGGAGAATGAAGAAATGCTGCTAGTACGTTAATGTTGTGCTGTAATGTGCTGTTATGCATGTGTGCTCCGCCAGGCTAACATGAGTGGAACGGAACACATTTATTGTAACACAGATAGGAACTCAATGATAGCAATGGAGATTTCAAGCTCGGGGTTTTCGGACTGAAAACAAACAGGAAGCGACGGAATGCAGAGAGATTAAGTTTGTAAAAAACATAGTGCCAGTCTTTCAAATGGGGCAAAATACAACTGTAAACACATACTACGTGTAACAGGTTAATAAATGACTGCGTATTTGGAATGACAAACTATCTCCGGGTTTTAACACATATGTAGCCAGCTAGCGTTAGGTTCCTTCCACTTCCGTGTACAGTGCATTTTCCTCCCATCGACCTACTCTTAACTTTTGAACAGGACATCTTAATTGGCGTCCGTTATTTTTTTTTCCCCCCACCAGTTTTAAGGTAAGTTTTTCTTAAAATCACTTTGGTACAGAATGCTAATGTAGGCAGGTTATATTTTTCACTCTTTGTCTGTGTTACTGTATTTGTCGGAATGTTTTATTTGCTCGGGTAAGTGGAGCGATTAGCCTGCGACTAGCGCGAGGAATGTTAGGCTACAATGTAGTTTCTAAAAGGAGTGCATAGTTCAGTCTTTTCACTTCATACACACGGGTTTTCAGTCTAATAGTCATTACTGAGGTATACAAACTGTTACAAAGCGAATATTTGGGCTTATGGTAAGATGGGGAAAGGCTGCAAGTCGGCGCAGTTGCAGAAGAAGATGAAAAATATCAACATGCGAAAAAAAAGCCCATTGAAGTCAGTTAGCAAAATACCATTGACCTCCATTAACTGCATACATACAAATCTTTGCTTTTTTTTCTGTTCTGTGCTTAAACTATACTTTAGATGAACTTTCATGTGATTAATTAATATGAACCAGACACTAGTGTTCATCAAAAAAAGCGGCATACTTCTATTTTTTTTTTAATCTTTACTATCAAACATTTCACTTTTATTTCCCAAAACTCTGCGCATATATCACATCTGTACATTTTATATCCAGAATGACTCACAACTAGGCAATACCATGACCATGTCTTAAAAATAAACTCATCTTATTCAAGCATCAGTGTTCGATTCCTTCTAACAACTTAAAAACACCAAGATGTGGTGACGTTGCACTGGATGTGGTACTTCATTGTAAAAACATCGCCTGTTTTTTAAAATCTTTTTTTTCTCCTCTTTCGTCTATTGTACAGTTTTGTTGGGCCTGTGTTTTCAGATTCCTGTTCTTGGCTGACAGGAGTGGAACCCAATGTGCTCTTTGGCTGTTGTTCTGTGATTTGTGCTTTCTGAGATGCTTTTCTGCGCGGCATGGCTGCAGAAAGTGGTTATCTGAGTTACCGTAGCCTTCCTGTCAACAAACGGCTCGAACCAGTCTCACCAATCTCCTCTGAGCTCTCTCATCAGCAAGGCATTCCTCGCCACGGAACTACTGCTCAGTGGCTGTTTTTTTTTTTGTTTTTGTTTTTTTTCCCTCACAATTCTGTGTAAACTCCAGAGATTGTTGTTTGTGTGAAAATCCCAGGAAACCCGCCATTTCAGCCAAAGTCACTGAGATCACGTTTTTGCTCGTTCTGATGTTTGAATGCAAATATTAACTGTAGCTCTTGTCCTGGATCTGTATGATTTTATGCATTTTGCAGCTGCAGCCTGACTTCTCTGCTGAGTGAATAATTGCATAACTGAGATACAGTATTGGCGACTAGCCAGTACCATGAACCTATCTAAAAATAATCTCATCCTATTTGAGCGTCAGTGTTAGATTCCTCCCAACAACAACTTTAAAACACCAAGAACTGGTGACGTTGCACTGGACGTGGTATTTCATATCAATCTGTAGAAGTAGTAGCAGCAGCAAAAATATTTCTATATCTGATAATATGGATGGTGATCATAAATGTATCTTTATTTATGGGGTTAAAGGAAAGAAAAGAAAAGCCACCATCTTTTGATGTGACTGCATGAGGATGGTGAAATGCTTTACCTGCTGTCTTAGCTGTGTCCATGCTTCAGACACACGCATTTCAACTATCAGGCCCATCTAAAATATTATAGCCCAGTTTAGGGTTTCCTGTTACAATCCATTTGGATGATACTAGTAATTAGCTCTTTGGGACATCCCTGCACACCCACTGTGGCCTTTTTTCTATCTATAATCGAACTGCAGTTATTTACTCCTAGTTCCATGCTGCCCGCTTGCTTTTGAAATGGACTTTTGCAGATATTTGTACAAGCAATGAAAGGCTTATTCACTGTTTGCTCCATATAGAGGACTGTTGTGTTGACAGTGAAATGAGTCTTGAAAAAAGTGAATCCTGAGCTGGAAAATGTGACGTGTATAAGAGTTAAGTAGGGAATGTCGGCGAAACAGAGAACACTAGTCAGGTTCGGGCCAACAGTAGCAATATTAATGTATTTAATAGGGAAATTGGAAAGCATGGATTTCAATGCTCTGGAAAAGGCGTGGTGTTTTCTGTGTTAATACGTGTGATGCTACTAGCTCTGCAGTCAGTATACGAGTTAAAATAGTTACAGAACTTAATGAACAGTTTGTCGAGATATTTGGAGGAGGCACGCCTTTAACACTAATTCGGCAGATAGGAGCTGCAACATGCGAATAGAAGATGCCGTCACTTCCTTTTTCCTGTATGATACCGACACGTTTTTTTTTTCTTCTCTCTTTCTTTCTCCCTTCCCCCCAGCTTCCCTCTGTACCTCCCTCTGTTTCTCACATACACACACACACACACACACACACACACATGCAGATATATATATATGCGCACACACACACACACACACACACACACACTCAAGGGCAAGCATAGGCTTGTTGTCCCTAAAGCTAACAAGTCCTTGTTTTGTTAGGAATGTGTAGCTTTTTCGTTATACCACACACAGTTTGACCTGTTTTTCTTGTTCTGTCCAATAAATCGTCCAAAGTTTTTTCGCAAAATTTGTGCAAACCGTTTTCCTGAAGCTTTCAATTTCTATTTCTGCCTAAGTCTTCCCACCTATCAGCCATATTCTGTAGATAAAATCTGTCGAGTTGGAAGTTTTGAAATGCTTCGTGTTAATAATCAGTACAAGGGAGACCATGAATTCCTCAAGAGAGTCTGTTTTAATCACTGCTGCATAGCTGTTCATGTTCGAGCCAGAGGAGACAAGGAAGGGTGTAAATGATGACTGAGACAAACAATAAATCATTAGAGAACTAGCGGCTCATATTAAAATGGTCTTCCCCAAGTAAACTGAGCCAAAAAAAAAAAAAGCAGGATACAAACCTTAGCTGCAAGGATGACGACCAAAAAAAAAAAAAAAAAAAAGCTACTCACCAGTGGCATTTGGTTTTAGATGCTCTGGTTTTAGTGGATATGCAAAAAAAAAAATTCAGTTTCCTGAATTTTTCGCTTAGTCCTTTGGTCTGTAGTCCTGGATGCACACTTGTAATTACAGCTGACCGTCCAGTGAGAAGGATCTTTAGCTCTCACCTTTGTATATTTAGTGTCCATAAGTATACTGTACTTTACTTCTCGCAGCATCCTTTAATTTAATTAATATATATGATAGTTAAAGTGTTATCCTGGGCTCAGTATGAGGGGAAATATTTGAAGTATTGCTAGCTACCAGTCGGAAATGTGGTGTGCGTTCCCACTGATGTTATGTCGCACCTGCATAACGCGCATACCGCAGTGATAGTACAACAGTATAAATTTGTGAATTCGGCCAGAGCTTTATGTCTGCTAACGGCAATACTACAATACAGAATACTTCCTAATACATAAAAATCGAAAGCCGTAATGCTTCTTTTCATGCTTGGGCCATGGAACCGTCATCTTTCTACAGACTGCAAAATGACTAGGGGTGGGATAAAAATAGAATAAGCCTCCTTGCATATTTGGCTTTGAGGCAGAAACGTTTCAAATCCAGTGCACAAGGAGTCCATTGAACGTTTTTATCTAGCCTACTGTATTGTTGCTATTTTGAAGCAAGCGGGATGACTCATGCTTATTAAGAGTTAAAGTGGCCAAGCAGCTTTGGGTTGGACGGAGCGCTGGATTTTCCTGTTACGCTCTCCCTCTCCCTCTCCAGAGTTCTTCCACTGTACTCAAACGGGACATGATGTAATGCTTTTAAAACACTCCACTCTCCACTATTTCCAGTCTGGCTAGAAGGAGTGTTGTCACCCAGCTCTTGTGTGAACATTTCACTTTTTTTTTCTTTCTTTTTTTTTTTTTTTTTTTTTTTGCCATGCTATCTACATACCCATATTTAATAAGCAAATATTGTGGCTCCTGGATCATGGTGCAGGGACATTGTACATGGGATTACAGAGGAAAAAGGCAAATGGAGCCATATACAATAAATTTTCAGAACATATACAGGTAACTACACGTATACATATATACAGGTGTGTATGTATGTATGTATATACACATAGAATGCACTAACTACACTGAACAGTAGGAAGGGCATCAGTATTAACCAGATGGAACCATTGTGCAGAGCTCCACACACAAGCCGTGGGCATGTTCACTGGAAAAACACTGCAACAACACATGGTAAGTGAACTGGGTGGAGGTGCAGGTCTGCGTGGCAGAAAGCAGGTATGTGTTCAGTAAAAAGGCCCTGTGTTTGAAGGCAGGGAAACCACTCCTGTTTGAAAGAGTGAAGAGGGAGAACTTCAGTCAGACTTAATATGTGCATGTGACTCTGAAAGGCTCTCGGTTGCCTCGCATCCCAGTGACTCATTTGGCCCTCTACATAGACAGAGAAAGAAAAGCACTGGACATTCACTGACTTTTTAGGATTGCCTTTTCTGTTCATAAGTGGAGGTGGGGGGGGAGAAAAAAAATCCACTCCAACAACTGTTCGTAATCACCCTCAGAAATCCTCTCTGAGTTGTTTGGGAATATTTAGGGTTTAGTAGTTATTACCTCTGTTTCTGTGCACAAGAAGGACTAGTAAAATAAATAGTAGGTTGAATTAGTCACTAAGGGGAAACATTTCATGTATTACCACCACTGATGTATTCATATTGAAAATGTAGGGGAGAGTTAGACAAACTTCTCGGGGGTTTGTCCAAATCTCAAGATGTAATTTCTCCCAAACGCTGCGGATACATAGCACATAGCAGGTTAAAACTAATTGAAATGCTGGATGGGTTTGACATAGTTACATAATTCTTATGATATTGAATGAGATTTGTGCAGTTTTATGACCGTGCTCGGAGTTGAAAGATAAGGGATTCCACTGGGAACGTTGGTTTGAAACATTTCTGTTAAAGGCAGCAGTCTAATTGTAATATTACAAGAAATGTAATGTGAAGTAATGCGATTAAAGCAAGTGTATCGTATGCATGAGGGGAAAAAAAAAAATGGCTGGAGTACTGCATCATCGACACAGTTATAAACACACCCCAAAGGCTGCTCAGTCCACTACTATCTTTAGTGTTAGAAAGTCGAGCATGGGGGAACTCCGTTCTAAACGTTCAGACTTGCCCAAGACTGTTGATGTGGCCAAAAAAAAAAAAAGATCTTATATCGAAAAATAATAATAACAATAATAGATTCTAGAAGAACAAAATAGATCTTTTTGTTCTGATTTTCCAAGAAACAAAGAGAAACCTTTTAGTTTTTGTTGCGTTCTCTTTTCGCAAGCTAGCCAGATAAAGCTTGGATTTTTTTCGATTGCTGCTAACATAGTAAGCTCGTCTTGCAAAAGCTATCTAGATTAGCTAACACTGATAACGATGCTACTGAATGCTATGGAATGGAGTTAAGATGGTCCACAAAATTTAAATTCAGCAAAAATATATATATATATATGAGTCGATAAATAAATAAAATGGAACTCATTATAAGGGCGGGGGCGACATGGATAAGATCTTATATCCCAACGTGGAACATTTCATATCTTTGAAAAGATATGTATCACTCTATATAACGTTTTCTCTAAAATTGATTTAAAAAAAAATCTATTCAGAATAACTGCATGCATTCATAACTGGCCTGTGGCATACCTTACAAAGTACTGTTTTCTGGTCAGTGTCTGATTTGTTCTACCCAAACCACGTCTGAACGACAGAAGTACCTCCCTTTTTAGGTACAAGTTCCTCATCTTTTAGTTGGGGTGTTGCCTGTTCTGTGTGACTTTTGTGACATTGATGATATAGACGATATAGGAAAATATCTATCAATAGCCTTTTTTTTTTTTTTTTTTTTTTTTTTTAAAATATAGTCTTATGATATGTATCACCACATCGCACAGTTCTCCTCGTTATTGTAAAATGTTGCTCTCATTTTCACAGTAACATTTCAGTTGGTTTTTAATAATAATGTCATGTTTATTTCAAATGTGCAACTGAAATTTGCCCAGCAAGAAAGGACGTTTATTTGAAGGGAAAAGGAAATGGCACATGAAAGAGGAATACGCTTTTGCTTCATGTGAACTTTTATCTAGGTGAATTTTGACCTATTTGCACACTTTGTTCTTGTGAGCCTGTGGAAAAGAGGAGGGTGGGACTGTGGTCTCTTTTGGTCAGGAAAAAAAAATGGTGGAGCTGCTAGTCATGAGACTTACCTTGATATTTTCTTACTGTTGCTTGTTGCACATCTGGGGGAAAAATACACATGAACGAGCTAGCTTACCCGTACATTCCAAAAACACATGCCATCATGACTGCCAGTAATCACTTGATTTTGAATTGGCAGCAAGGAGCATAGTGTGGTGAAAATTTGGCGCAGCAGGAAGCGTTGCCGCCTCACAGCTCCAGGGTCTGCCGTTTGAGCCAGAGCTTGGCTTACTGTCCATGCAGAGTTTCTGCGCATGTTCTCCTTGCGTCTGTATGAGTTTCCTTCCGGTTCTCCGGTTTCCTCCCGTCTCTCAGAAACATGTTGGCAGATGGATTGGCTGTGCTAAATTTCCCCAGGTGTGAGTTGAGTGTGTGAATGTGTGTGTGCATGGTGCCACTGGCATCCCATCCAGGGTGTTCCTGGGATATGCTCTGGATCCCCTGTGACCCTGAACAAGCAGTTATTGAAAGCGAGTAAGTATGTATCCTGTCACTTCAGTCAGTACTGTTTTATCATTTATGCACCAAGCAGCCCTGGCGACCTACATATGTTAGGAATTTTGTGATAAAATTCTGTTTTTCTCTCCGTCTGCTGGGATTTTTTTTTTTTGTTGGCACTGTTGCCTCCTCTGTTTACTATACAGTCCCCTCCCAAGGTATTTGAACGACAAGGCCAGTTCTGTTGTTTTTGCTGTATGCTGAAGGCATCGAGATTTGAGATCAAAAAATGAATGAGACAATAGATCAGAATTTCAGCTTTTGTTTCCTGATCAGTGCCTTGGGTATATTAAAGGACTGTTTAAAAAGGCTGCGTTGAGAACCTTGTTGTGAATATTTGCAAAGCATGTGGTATGTCTGGAGGCAGTTGACTGCATACCGTCCCCTCCGATATTGACGGGGCAAGGACTCTTTTTTGCTGTACACTGAAAACATTTGAGCTTGAGATCAAAAGATGAATATGAGATGATGGATCAGAATTTCAGCTTTCGTTTCCTGATATTTACATCTAAATGTATCAAACAGCTCAGAAAATGACACCTTTTGTTTGAACCTACCCATATTTTCAAGTGATTAAAAATATTGGAACAGATGTTTCTTGTTGCCCAGGTGTGCCCTGCTAGATTGATTCTTTAAACAGTTAATAGTTCTGAATGTCTGCTCTTGGTTTGTGCCTGGGGTTTTGCCTGTAAAGACTGCATTAGTTTTTAAAAAGGATAAACCAACATGAAGACCAGAGAGCTGTCTATGGGAGAAAAGCAAGCCATTCTGAAGCAGAGAAAGGAGGTAAAATTGATCAGAGCCATTGGGCATAGCCAGTACAACAATTTGGAAAGTCCTGAAAAAGCAAGAAACCACTGGTGTACTAACAACCAGACATCGAACAACAAGAAGTGATGACAAACATTGTGAAAGCTGTGAAGAAAAACCCAAAAATAACAGTCGGTGACATCACCAACAACTTCCACAGGGCAGGGATGAAGGTATCACAGTCCACCATTTGAAGAAGACTTTGAGAGCAGAAATATAGACGTTGACTGAAATTCACAAAGAAATACAGAGATGAGCCACAAACGTTCTTGAACCAAGATTAACCTCTACCAAAGTGATAGAAAGCCCACACTGTGTAGAAAGAAAGGCTCTGCTCATGATCCAAAACATACAAGCTCATCGGTCAAGCACAGTGGAGGTAGTATCATGGCTTGGGCTTCAGTGGCTGCTTCTGGAACGGGCTCACTAATCTTTATTGATGATGTAACTCATGATGGTACCAGCAGAATTAACAGAGAAGTGTACAGAAACATTCTGTATGCCAATTTACAGAGAAATTCATCCAGTCTGTTTGGGAGGAACTTCATCATACAGCGAGCAGTGACCCAAAACACACTGCCAGCACAACAAAGGGCTTCATCGGAGTGGAAAAAAGCGGAAGGTGTCAGACTGTCCAAGTCAATCACCAGACCTTAATCCAATTGAGTATGCATTTCATTGAAGGGAGAACGTCACGAAAAAACAAACAACAACTGAAAGAAGCTGCCTGGAAAAGCATCACAAAAGAAAAATTTGATGTCAGTGGGTCACTGGCTTGAACCAGTTATTGCAAACAATGGATATGTAACCAAATATTAAGTGTTGTTTACTTTAAGGCTATCTGTTCCAATATTTTTGCTCACCTAAAAATTGGGTGGTCTGCCACCAAAGGCGCGTGAGTTGTTTAACACGTCTAGATGTAAATATCACATACCGTAATGGAATGTAGATGTACTGTGATGGCTTGGGATTGCGATTGCTGTGGTGGCTTTGGGGTTGCCTTTGCTGCAAGCAGTTTTGTACTCAGGACTCCATCAGTGGACAGTGGATAGGATCAACAAACCGGACTTCATGTGAGAACTGTGATGAATTTACTGGTTGCACAATTGCACTATTTGTCCATGTAGTACACAGTTATAGAAGGGATTTATTGATAATTGCACTATCTGTTAGCACCCAGATGAGGATGGGTTCCCTTTTGAGTCTGGTTCCTAACAAGGTTTCTTCCTCATATCGTCTCAGGGAGTCTTTCCTTGCCACCGTCGCCTCTGGCTTGCTCATTAGGGATAAATTCACGTATTTGCAATTTATTTTGGTTTAATTGAATTTGACTGTGTTTACTTCTGTAAAGCTGCTTTGTGACTGTCCATTGTTAAAAGCGCTACATTTACATTTACTGACTTGACAACATGCAGTTCTGGTAGGGGATTTGCTTTCAGTTAGGCTAACTGTGGGTGGGCCCACATGAGGAACTTTTAGCAAGGAGGCAAGGAGGAGAGAGAGCCATCTGATCTCCTGTTGCCCTGGTGTTTAATATGAGTGCCACACTGTTGTCTGAATGGACCTCACATGTCTCACACCGGGACTCCACGTAGCCCATGTGGTACCACACCAGACTGTTCTGACAGACCCAAGGGAACGACTGCTGCAGTCAGCAGTCCTAATATCCTCATAATATCCCCAGATTTGCCACACTTTGAATGGCCTGCTCCATGATGGGGCCACACAGGAGCCAGATGTCCAATTACAGCTGCATCCTGATGTCTTTAGCCAGGTGGCTAAAGGAGGGTCTTGGTAGGAAAAAGAGCTTCCCCCTGCTGTAGTTTCCATTTTAGGTACTGAGAGAGAACCTACACCATTTGATCAAAACAGACATGTTGGATCATAATAGACCAAAATTAATCAGCTTAATGGTGGCTTAGAAATAAGAATGAATGACTGTAGCAAATATCATTTGGAATATTTATTGTTCTTTTCAATAATATAATTTAAAACAATTGTGAGGAGCAAATTTTAACATCTTATTACTTTATTTTCTCCTCTAATCTAAGGATTATTCACTTTCCCAACAATAGCCAATTACATGTCAATTAAAATAACAAGTAAGGACGCTGTGACAGCAGTGAGTTAGAAAAGCATGAACTGGTTATTCTGCATCGTGTCATTACATTTTAAGTATTAGCTTAGCAATGGTTTTCAGATGCAGAAGGGCTGCGGTATAGCAAGGGAGACCTAATGGGAGCTCAAGGCACATCTTTAATGGCTTGCAGGTCACTAAACCATGATATATAGTGTTTCTGATTCTGGATAGGAAGTGGGGTCACGGTGTAAGCAAATGGTTTCATTGTATTTCATCTTGTAATGGAAAGACTTCCATTTTTCATTATGAAATTTAGGGTGGAATTTATCAAATGGTATTTTTTCATTGTTCTTATTGTCTGTCCTGTGTAACCGTCTCTTTAATAACTGATACATTAAATGTTTGGAAGCATTTTTTTTTTTTTTTTTAAAAGTTGGAAGGTTTATCTGGCTAATCCAGAAGTTCTTCTCAAGCTCTTCACTTTTTTTGATTATTTATTTGTATTTTTTTTAATTAATTCAGCTCATTTGCTTAGTATCTGATCTGGGTCTATTTTAATGGTTATGTCTTCTCATGGTTTTTTCCTGTTCTCTGTTTTACACTATATGGTCTTAGTATAGGTTCCTTCAACTTTGCTCCTTCGTGTCCTCCGTGGCCTGTGGTTACGTAACCTTCCTAACAAAGGTTATTGTAACTGGAAGTTGAGGATCAGACACTCGACCCTTAAGAGATATCCAAGCTTGCCCTTTCTTGAAATGTCCATTCGTCTTAATAAAGAGTCCAGAATTGCACTTTGGCCCCAAGACTAGAATCTTCTTTGTGTTTGTCATGTCTTTTGTCTTCTCCGTCTGTTTCTACCATTTTGCACTCAGTTTTTGCAGACAGGTTGACAGGAAATGACTCTGATCGGAAATTACACCCACTTCCTTCCTCCCTCTCCCTCTCCCTCTCACTCTCGCTCGCTCTCTATCGTAACACAGACGACTCTGGAGACAGGGCTATGAGACTGATTAAAGTGAGTGATAAATACTCAGTCATTACTGGCTACAATCCAGCGCAGATAGACTTCAGTGCAGCGAACCGAGTCACTGTGTCAGGCAGCTGAAAAGAATGCGCCGAGACGTTTAGTGTGCACAGACATTTAAATTCTCCCACGTGTAATATTTCTCTAGTGCACATTTTTGTGTCAATTTTGACCGTTGTCTTTTTTTTTCAACTACCGTTATGTATGCTCCCTTGAAGTATCCATTGAACATTGTCAGTTGAACAATTGACCAAGACCGTAATGTAGCACTGCTCTAAACAGTACATTATTCTAATAATGTAGCCACAAGATGTCTAATGATTGTCCCAAGATGCAAGATGATGATGATGATGATGTGGTTGTTGTTGTTCCTCTTTCGGCATTTCCCGTTATGGGTCGCCACAGCGGCTCATTGGTCTGCGTATTTGATTTGGCACAGTTTTTATGGCGGATGCCGTTCTTGATGCAACCCTCCGCGATTTTATCCAGGCTTGGGACCGGCACTGAGAGCCGGAGAACAGCACACTGTTGCACGCTGGGGTTGGTTCCCTGGCCGAGAATTGAACCCGGGCCGCAGCAGTGAGAGCCCTGTGGCCTAACCACTAGTATATAAATATAAGTATCCAGACTACGTCAGTGGAAGGTGACCTGTTTACTTGAAAAAAGCAAGTTAACAACAACATGTTACAGGAGTGTATTTTATACATGCTTTTAGTAGCTAGAAATCTACTTAAATGTTAACCTTTGTACGTGGCCAACAAAGTAACTTACATGTTAACACTCTCCATTCACTGTATCGCTGTTGCCGCACACTGAAATGGCAGATCCTGCACACTTTTTTTTTTTTTTTAATGGTCATTCTACAATGGAAACACAAACTATTGCAGCAGGAGCTTGTACGGGAACTTGTTTAAAATAGCTCCAGAATTGTTTAATTCCTCAAAATCGGTAACTTCTGTGGAAACATGCCTGGTGACTGCTTTGGGCTCCTGTTGCTTTTTATCTGTATTTCCTCCAATGATCTATATCTGTTAGTTGGAAAATGTTTAAATCACACTGACAGTGCTTTCATGTTTCGCAGGAGCTTAAGTGACGGACATCGGCCCCACCCACTTTAGCATGGACTGTGAAGACGCCCAAAATGGGGTAAGGAATTAAGATAAGCTTCTTGTGGTGGTTTAAACATTGTTGTTGGGTTAATCTGTAATTAACTGCAGTAATTATGTTCTCTGTCCCAGTGGTTTTACATTTTGGGAAAAAAAAAAAAAATACTACCAGAGCATGGGTGGATTTTTCGTGTCTTTTTTTTGTTGACTACATATATTGCTAGAATTTCCTGTTTCGTGGATAATGTAATTAGAGTACACTCTTCACTTGCAATAAGCATTTTTGTTTTTGATTTAGCAGTGTTTTTAACCGATTTGCAACTCCAAGAGCTTTCTGCTAACTTGGGCAGTTTCATTTATGATGTTGCATTTGCATACCACGATGCATTGAATGAGATATGTAAAAAAAAAAAAAAACTTTCAGTGTCATTAATTTGAAATGTCAGAAATTTGGTTACAAAGAAAAAGAACATTAAAGCAAGGTGATCTTATCTTACCTCTCTCTTTTACTCTTAAAGGATGGGAGGATAACGAAATGAAAAAGTAACCAAGATTATTTTGGTTCTTTTATCAAGTTTATCTTGATGGCATTCGGCAAGACATAAGTAACACGAACAGAAATATTCAAAAGCTTCTGTATTGCGTGCGTATTTTAACATCTCTTTCACTATGGCATACTGTATTTCCACATGCTTTTTACTCTGAACAGTGAAAAGAATGCTTTCTTTTAGCCACATTGCCCCCAAAATGGCCAACTTCTCAAAGGCCCAAGATGCCAGGCAAGACCTTGGTTACAACTGTCGCTTTTGCTTGTGATTGAAACACCCTGGCAGTTTCTTTCCTGAGCAGTTTTGCTGCCCCAAATGGTACAATCCAATATGCCATATCATTACGCCCCTGGTATTTAACTGTGTCCCCAGCCAGGTCATCTGTGGGCCTACGGGTTGAGCTTCTTCCATAATGAATCGCATACCGATGACTGACAACGTAGTCCAGGAGGCACCCCTGAATGCAAGAGGTCCTACTATGTGCTTAAGTGGATGCTGTACCAAGAATGCTGATCAACCAAATCCAGAATATTTGTCAGATTCCCAAAATACTTACTTTTCTTCAGGGACTGCTAGACAAAGGCAAGTTCCCATCTACACTGTACAGTATGTGGTAGGCATTGCAGCATGTCACAACACTGTGAATGGCATCTCTCTGGGGGCTAAAACTTATCCCGACCTTGCTGGAAGGGACGAGGCATGTCCAGCTGCCATGATTCCCCAACAGCATGGTATCCAAAGGGGGGGGGGGGGGGGGGGGGGGGGGGGGGGGGGGGGGGGGGGGGGGGGGCGGGGGGGGGGGGGGGGGGGGGGGGGG